>JAANYP010005717.1:0-56795 GCA_020465985.1 Centrapalus pauciflorus | reverse complement strand
GTCGGTAGCCTTTGGTAACAAGTCTTGCTTTGTTCCTTATCACAATGCCGTTTTCATCTCGTTTGTTCTTGAAGATCCACTTTGTTCCGATGATTGTACGGTCTTTTGGCTTGGGAACTAACCGCCATACTCTTAGCTGTTCAAACTGGTTGAGTTCCTCTTGCATTGCAACTATCCAATCCGGATCTGTCAGGGCTTCATCCACACGAGCGGGCTCTATCATACTTAAGAATGAAGTGTTGAGACATTCATTAGCAGATGCCCTACGAGTTTGGACTCCTGTCGTTACGTCACCAATGATTTGTTCTGTTGGGTGACTGCGGGTCCATTTGATCTCGTGTGGAAGGGGTGCTCGGGATGGAACCTCTGTGGTTAATATGGGAATGGATGAGGATTCATGGTCAATGGTTTCAAATGATGGTACCACAGGTTCGGGTTCAATTTCCGAGTGTTCAAGTGAAGGAAGAATCGTTGGTATTATATGTGAGGGTATTACAGGAGTAGAGTCAACTGCGGATGTGTCGGTGGATGATGTGGATGGATGAGGATATGTTGATGAAGATGGAGTGGAGAAACTTTGCGGCGCAGTTGAACAGGATGGATTACCTACATTATTAACAACATTAGACACACTAGCATTAGGACCGAAAAATTCAACATAAAAAGGATCAAATAAATTAACCAAATCAGAAGAAGAAAAAGAAATGGGGTTATTCGATGAGTCTCCAGGCATTTGAGTAATGCGTGGTCCTGATTGATCAACTTCGGGTGCCAGTTCAGCCAACTCATCAAATGTGACGTGCACACTTTCGTTGACGGTTCTGGTTCGGGTATTGAATGCGCGATACGCCTTCAAGTTGGATGAGTATCCAATGAAGATCGCTTCATCCGCCTTTTCGTTAAATTTCCCGAGGTTGTCTCTGTCATTCAGTACATAGCACCTGCAACCAAATACACGTAAGTACTTGATAAATGGTACTTTATTCAAAAAGAGCTGGTATGGAGTTTTGTTAAAGCGCTTATGAATGATGGAGCGATTCTGTGTATAGCATGCTGTTGATACGGCTTCGGCCCACAAGAACGGAGGTAGCTTTGAGTATGTGAGCATTGTACGAGCGGCTTCTACTAGCGTACGGTTACGCCTTTCCACGATCCCATTTTGTTGAGGTGTTCGAGCAGCAGAGTATTGATGCTGAATCCCTTTGGATCGAAGGAAGCCCTCCACTACTGAGTTCTTAAACTCCGTGCCGTTATCTGATCTGATTGATTGTACTGACAGCTGCTGTTGGGTCTCGACACTCTTGATAAAATCAATAATTTCTTGAGCTGTCTCGTCCTTGGAACGCAAGAACCTGACCCAGGTATATCGAGAATAATCATCAACGATAACCAACACATATCGTTTTCCATTTATGCTTTGAGTTCTCATCGGTCCGCATAAATCCATATGAAGTAACTCCAAAACTCTTTTTGTTGATGGTTCGGGCTTTGGTTTGTGAGATGATCGTTTCATTTTTCCTTTCTCACATGCTCCGCAAAGATGGTCCTTTTCGTAGCGCAACTCAGGAAGTCCTTTGACCAATTGGTTCGCAGCCAGCTTGTTTATGTTATCAAAATTCAAATGGGATAATCTTCGATGCCACAACCAATAGTCTTTTGACGAGGCTTTTGATAGTAGGCAAATGTTATCCTTCACCACAAGCTTAGATACGTCAATGGTGTAAAGGTTAGATTTTCGGGAACCAGTCAAGATTTCTTTTCCATCTATGTTCTTAACACTGCAGTTCTTAGCCCTAAATGTTACTTCTAGTCCTTTGTCGCAGAGCTGTCCTATGCTAAAAAGATTATGAGATAACCCCTCAACATAGTCAACGTCCTTGATGACCAGATTATTTAGAACTAAGTCCCCGTATCCTTTTATTTGAGCCTGATGGTTGTTCCCGAATTTCACAGTTCCGCAGTACTGTTCAACAACGTTGGACAGCAATTCTCTTCTTCCTGTCATATGCTTGGAGCAACCCGAATCCATATACCAAATGGACATAGCCTGAAAAACACATAAATTCATATAATGAAAACTATATGTATTCAAACACATCCATTTTTAATTCACAATCAAACCGTGTTCTGAACCGAGATGTTCAGAAAACATGATGAGTTAAGACCGGGTCCTGGGCTGTGTGCACAGAAGCCAAACGTGTCGGTTTAAGCACAACCGACAAGCAAAAGAACGGGTCCTAGTCTAAGGTAACTAGAAGCCATGTCTTTGAAGCACGGGTCTTGATCAGAAGTAACCAAGAACCATCTGCATTAAGATCACACAACCTTGGGTACCCACCTCAATATGGGTCCCTTTTTGTTAGGAATTCCAGATTTATATGGCACGTGTACAGATTTAGAAACCCAACTAGCATTTGTGTGTGGTCTAGATGCACAACCCTTTGGAATCCATTGAAGATTGGATTTATTGGGTTTTGGAACCTTAGGCGCTGAAATTGCCTTCGGTTTTTGTCTTGATGAGACCTTCTTGACCGTTGCTTTGGTTTTGGGCCTTGGCAACAGACATGTCTCAACTTTGTTTGTGGCCGATGATGCACTATTTTTAGTTTTCTTTTTCCGAATTCGTTTAACAGGATAAGGCACAAAAGCATTCATTTCAGGAACCTGTCGTCTATATTTAGTTGGACATAGATTAAACAAATCCTTGAAAGAGTACTTTAATGAAATAGCAGAATTCGGTACATCATTACAAACATTGTCACATACTTGGTTACACAAATTGTCTTTAGAGATTACAGACATCCTATCTCTAGAAACAAATTCACATGGCATCAAAGCCTTCTTCACAAAAAAACTTGAAAAATCCTGCATGGTGGTTTTTGGGACTCTCCTTATATGATCTGTAGGAACAAAACGATTAGAGTCAGTAAGCATGGAAGATTTAGACTTGACAGACTTTTCTTTTTGGAGGTGAGTGGGTTTCTTAAAAGACTTGGATTTTATCTGAGTCTTTTTAGAAACCTCATTCTTGAAAGCATTTGTGCACTCACCTTTGACAAAGATAGAAGAAGTTTCAGCTGTAGCCTTACCTTTATCTGATGACATACATGGAATTTTTAGAGAATGAGAAAGTGTTTGTTGTTTTGAAAGATCTTTCAAATCGTTGTGAAACTATTTCAAAATTTTCTCTGTAGACAGTGACTTCCACAGTTTGTTGAAAAGATTGATTTATCAATTCTTCTTCTCTCTTAAAAAGAGCATCTTGAAGATCAAGTGCTTTTTCTTGAGACGACTTCAATTCCTTTTCTAAAACAATGATTTGTTGTTGAAGAACTTTTGCAGGAATATAAAGTTGAGGATTTGATTTTTCAGTTTCAGTGTTCAATTCAGTTTCTGAATAAGTTGACGAGAGATCTTCCTCTAAAGTGGGTACTCTAGAAGAATAACTCTCGTTAAGTTCTTCATAATGAAAAGAAATTTCTTTATCTTTACGCGCAACACGTTTCTCATTTTCTTGGTTTAAAACTTCTTTTGATGACTCAAAAAAGAAAGATTTAATACCGGCTCCCATATAATTCATGTCATAAAATACAGGTAAGACATTTTGTGCTTTTTCCAAATATTTAGGATTTTTAAAACCAATTCCCTGTTTAGAATGGTAAAACCTAGTTTCTTTGGGCTGATTTAAATGGATAGTTTGTTCTGTTTGACCCCTTTTCAAAAATGCATCGTCAAGGGTCTTTATTCTTGCGTACAAACTTATCCTTTCTTCTTCAATCATATTGTATTTTTCTAAACTGTCTATATTTTCCATATTTACCACATCTAATTGTTTTGTAAGAACAGAAATTTCTTCTTTTAAAGAGAGTTTTTCTTTTGAAAGCGTTTCCATGAAAGATTCAAGGTATATATTCCTATCCTGAACATCTACTTTTTCTATCAACATCTGTTTTATAACATTATGATTAGTTAACCATTTTGCATGATATAATTCAGATGATTCTTTCAAAATATGAGCTTGATGTTCCGCCTGTACACACTTTGCAGTTTCAGCTTTTAATCTATCTTGTAGATCAAGTATTTGTGTGTGTAGTGTACATTCATTATCTACAAATAATTTATTTACATGTGCAGGAATGTAATAGGAATATACCTCGCTGGACTCTGAGCCGGATGTGGAGCATTCGGGATCGTCGGTTGTAGCCATCAGACATGCTGGTGGATGTTTCAATGTCTTCCCCTCAGCAGCAGTGTCTGAATTTGCAGCAGTAACAGCAGCACAAATCTCCAACCCCTGACGATCAACCATATAGCAATTTTTGCCATTGTCATCCTCGTCGTCAGAATCTTCAGCATCCCAGTAATCCTCCTGGGCGACGAGGGCCAATGCATCCGACTTCGTCTTTGCAGCCTCGAGCTTTCTTTCGTAATATGCAACGTCTCTTTCAAAATTGTTCTTGCATTCCCTAGCAAAGTGGCCCGGTTTGCCACATTTGTAGCAGAGACGTTCATCAGTAGCCTTTGGCTCGTCTGCTCTTGGCTTCTCCTCTCTTCTTTCCGCCGGCCTCTTGTCGGCCCGGCGGTGCTCACGGCTGTCATCACGCCTCCTTTCCCGGCGGTCATCCCGACGATCATCCCTACGATCGTCCCGCCTGTCCTCTCTCCTTTCCTCTCTCCTGTCATCTCGCCTTTCGTCACGCCTGTCATAACGGCGATCATCGCGATAGTCGCGTCTATCATCATACCGGCGATCGTCTCTATCATGTCTGCGGTAGTCGTCCCTGCGATAGTCATCGCGTCTGTCATCCCTTCTATCATCAAAGTACCTCCGAGGACCGGTGTCATATCGGAGTTGGTTGTTGGTCTTGTTGGAGAACCGTCGTTGTTGGAGACGGTTGGTCCACAAGGCAATCTGTTCTTGTATCGTGGCTTCCTCCTCATCATAGACCTCACGCGGAGGGGAAGCATACCTGTACTGAGATGATGAAGACCCGGGAGCAAAAGATGGTGTCGGAATCTGCGTGTTTGTGATCAAGGCTAGGGAATCATTTGGTTTCAACCCTGTGTTGGCTGATAGCAATAGTGAGGCCAATTGAGTTGCCATCAGCTTCTGTTGATCCACATCGCCTTGATATTTCTTAAGCTCCTTAAAGACGACATTTATAGATACCTCAGGGATGTTCAAGACTCTCTTTGTTGCCCTACATGCAAGCTGCCACTCGGGGGCTAAGGCGGCAAAGAATTGGATGTTTATGTCATCCCGATCCTTTTTGATGTGCAGTTTATTCAATTCATTAAGGACTGCACAAAACCTGGTAAACGTGGATTGCAGAGATTCCCCGTCTTTGGCGCGGAATTCTGAAAACTTTGCCTTTGCCTCTTCAATTTTGGCACGGTCATCAAGATCTGCCCCCAGCATTTGGATTTCCAGCTCGTCCCACATTTCCTTTGCAGACATTTTACTGTCTACACCTACCAGAATATCAGTGGGGAGGGCTTGATAGATCAGATATTCTGCCCTCTTATCAGCATGCTGGCGATCCCTTTCGGCGTCATTTGCCGGCTCTCTTTCGACTTTGGAGGCTAGGACAGGAGGATCAGCCTCGGGTCTGGCAGCAATTTCTCTGTAGTAGATGACGGGCCCTTCGGATATTGATTGAAGCATCATATTCCCGAGAGGTTGCATTCCGACGAATTTCAGGAACCGGGCTTTCCATTGTTCGTACTCATCAGGATAGAGAACAGGTGGTCTGTTCTCAGATCCGAGTACAAGAGCTTCACGAGACATTATGAGTATTGGTGCTGATTGAGAATGTGGAGATCTTAGAGGTGGAAACTGAGTACAGATGGGTTGGACTGAAAACAGAGTGTTCTGAATTCGGGTGATGAGTTCGGATGAATAGTAATTCGGATGGTGCAACCGAATTCGGATGGGTCGAATTCGGATGGAGTGATTTCGGTTGATTTTGAAAGGCTAGACTTCGGATGAGTAATTTCGGATGAACAGTAATCCGGATGATGGACCTAATTCGGATGAGGGTCCAAATTCGGATGAACAGTTGTACTTAAGGTATAAAATTCGGATGACCGAAGTTCGGATGGACCTAAGGACCGAATTCGGATGAACCGAATTCGAATGAACAGTGAAATGGCCGAAATTTGATAATTCCGAAATAGGGACAGAGGACCGAATTCGGATGGTCCGAAATGGTGGGGTCCGAAATTAGAAAATTTAAGAACAAGTCCCAATATGTAAAAAATATGGAAAGCCTTTCCTGAACTTCGGATGGTCCGAAGTTCGGAATAGGACCGAATTAGGGTCCGAAATTGGCTTAGAGGGAGTCCGAAATACACCTAAGTGATGTCCGAATTAGGATGATTGAGGGGTCCGAATTTGGTGCCTATATGGTCCGAAATGCTACAGTATATAATCCGAAATACAGCAGGTTTTTACGATTTTCTAAGGCAGAATAGACAAAAATCGATTTTTATCAGTTTTGATGCCTAAAAAACAGTTGTAAATGATTTATAAACTATTTTAAACACTTTTGGTAGTTTAAAACAACCTAGAAAACACTTAAAACTAGCATGAACACATGAAAAACCTACTTAAAAAACCCATATTTTCAAGCTTCAAAATGGTCGATTCTTGATGATTTTAACACAGATATGGAAGTAAATGAGTTTAAAATCAGTATATAATGATAATGTGATGTTTATAGAACCATTATAACAGAAGAAACTCGAAAAACCATGGAAAATGAAGATCTAACCGGTTGAATATTGAAGAACTTCGAAGAACATGCACAACCCAGCAGATTCCGTAAGTAATCAGTTGAAATCCACCCCTCTGAGCTCTGATACCAATTGTTAATATTAAATCCCGTATATATTCAGCACCTTGACGTTTTTCTCATCAAACACATGAAGAAACAAGCTCAATAAATGTGTTTTTAATAAGAAAGAAGACAATATGAATGTTAGTGAATATGGAAGAACAGTGGCGGCTCCAAGAGAAGATTCAAATGTAGGTCAACCGTGTATTGTCAAAAAGCAACCCTAGGAGCCTTTATAGGCTCATTTAATTAACTTACTAGACTTGGCAATAATGGCCCCTACACTATTACATAAGTAAGAAATTACATAGAAATAAATACAAGACACATTACAATGTTAATAAATATTACAAAATAACTCCTAGGATCGAAATAATTAATCTAACAATGTCTATTCAA
This sequence comes from Centrapalus pauciflorus, assembly GCA_020465985.1. NCBI lineage: Eukaryota > Viridiplantae > Streptophyta > Magnoliopsida > Asterales > Asteraceae > Centrapalus > Centrapalus pauciflorus. The sequence continues at coordinate 49,560 of JAANYP010005717.1, read as the reverse complement.
AAAAAAATACATGTGAATGTGAATGATCATTCACATTAGGGTACGCTGGAATCTCATAGCAACGCTAATGAACCTGATTATATATATATATATATATATATATATATATATATATATATATATATATATATATATATATATATATATATATATATATATATATATATATATATATATATATATAGTTGGTACAAGTCTAAATAGATTAACTAACAATTATTACAATAATTATACAATAAGGACCAAACCTTAAGTTAATATTTTATTGACAAATTAATTAATTATTTGCACTTACATTATTAATTAAATTATTTATGTGATTGCATTCACTAAAAATATATATTAAATCAGAATATAACCTAAATTTGACTAAATATATATCTAATGGCTTATTATTTAATTGATGTTTATTAGCTAAGTTAAATTAAGAATTTTATTAAAATTAAAATAGACACAATAAAGTTATATTCATTTGACAATCGATTAAATCATAGAGAAAATAATATAACTAAGTATTAGCACACCAATTTGAATAATAATGATTAAAAAAGATATTTGATTTCATCGAACAAGAATTGTAAGCAAAACTTAATAAATATTAATTACTATAAGGTATGTAATAAAATAATGTAATAAAATAATTGTTGCATATTTATTGGTTTGAATATATTGTTATTATAAATTGTGTTATGATATTATAATTAATACTTTACAAATATGTATTTGCATACTATTCGACGTGAAAATGATATATTTTCATTTTATCGTGTATAGTAATTAGTTTTTTCTCTCTATAGACTTCATTCTAATACACGTTTTCCTAATTAAAAATTAGTTTCCAGATTCTTATACTAGATATGTATAAAACTCAAAAATAATTGTGTGTGGTAATATTCATGGTAAAAATAGGTAATTTTATCTTCACAAATAATGTATAGTTTTCCTAAATAAAATATATTTTTATCGGTGTCATTCTTTAATTAACAAAATATTAATTTTGAAACACGTCACCCGAGCAACGCACGAATGTCATTATGTAACTTCAAGTACTATGCAGCACACCATAAGGCACCATTATTTAAAATTATTTTGTTGATAAATAAATTTTACGTATACACACACATTTTAAGTGAATAAAATCATGCATACATGTACGTTCACATAAATGCAGATTTATGTAAGTGTAAATTTACATCAATTTTAATGAGTTAGGATATGTGAATGTATGTGAAATTTACATCTCATCTTTGTAATGTTAATTAAAAATGTTTATGAAAAAATTTTAATTTTTTTAAATGTAATACCTTCTGGTGCGCTGCATAATGAGTGCTACCCTTGTGAACCATACATATTGTGTGTGTTAATGATTTATATAATAATAATAATAATAATAATAATAATAATAATAATAATAATAATAATAATTTCAATACTTCTTACGACAATTCCATAAATACGAGTTTATTGTAATGGATGACAAAAAAAATTATTGTGTATAAATCACTGACATTAGGAAAATAGTAAAATATATAATCAGACTACCAAATTAATAAAATTAACTTGATTTTTACCAAGCAAAAATATAATAATAATTAAAATAGAAAACAAGTATATAATTGAATATATTTGGTATTACAATAAAATTAATATTTGAATGTTGATAAAAATAAACCAACAAACTGAAAATATAAATAACTATAATAAATTGTATATCCAAATGTGAAAAAAGTGGATCAGACATACGCATGTATTTTCATTTCTATAAGAAATGATAGGTTTTGATTTTATCTTAAATTATAATTAGTTTCTTTTACTATACACTTCATAATAATAAAAATAGTAATACACGTTTTTAATAAAAATTAGTCTATTGATTAACGCACATGTGTTGAACTAGATATGCATAGACATGAATATAATTTTCTGCAATAATTAATATTCATGATTAAGAAAAATAATTTTTCCGTAAAAGATATATATTTTTCTCAAATAAAGTACATTTTAATTGTGTCATTATTCAATTAAAAATATTTTATGTGATTGGACACCACCCGAGCAACGCACGTGTATTCAACAAGCTTGTTATGACTTGATTTTGTGTTGTGACTTGTTTCTCATAGAATGATAGATTTGTTTCGTGACTTGATGCCTAAGTCTTGTATACTTGTTGGATTTAGTCTATAGTTGTTTTGTTATGTGAAAAGTTTATTGCCTTCTCAAATCATCTTGCATTTATATGATAGTTGTTAGTTTGTTTGGATCTTCTTTGCAAATTATCTTATATGGTAGTTGTCGGATTTGCATATTTCAAAGTCGGTTTCCTTCTTTACATAGTAGATTTCGTTGCAAAGATACGTATAGGTTTGTTTTGCACTTGATTTTGTGCTTCAAATAGGATCGATTTCTTTTAATATTAAGTAGTATAGATGAGAATGAATTATAAAATGGTCAAACGACGCAATTCATTGATTTTTAGCAACAAGTATCGAGGAGATATGTAAGGTAGGACTTAAAGGTTACAACCTATACATGGATTTATGGTTTATGCATATAATTGATGTATATGTATTTGAACTAACAATGACTTTTATGTTTATATTATTTGTTAAAACGTACTGATACTTTGTAAAGTAAAAAAACTTAATACATATACAGCGTACAAAATGAAACAGTCTTATTGATTTAGTAAACAATGCCACCACTTATCGATCAGATTTCAACCACTTATACTTATGTAAAAGCATAGCACACTTATACTTATGAATGGGCTTTTGATTTAAAAAAGGTGTATAGTTAATAGTATTACGTATCATTCCGATATGGGATCGGGATCATGATTCGTGTTTCGCTAGTTCTCAAGGATTCAGTATGATGGGGGTTTGTTCATATCGGGTTGCTCTGGTACGATGTGCCTTATAATGTGGTACGTTGGACAGTATAATTGTTTATCTATATTTTCTATATGTATGTATACAACCAAACTTCTAAAAAAGTATATTAGTAATAGAGGAGTTCAAAATATGGTTCCGTCTTGGTAGAATATTACTCTAAGTTGAGTCAATTCTTAATTAAATTCTCCAGATATATGTTTTGGAGAATGAAGAGTTTAGGTCACAAGTAAAGTAAAAATAAGTTTCTAATTTTGGAGACAGACTATTACATCCAATACTCCATTTTCATCTATTTGTTATTTGATTGAAATAAAAAAATCAATTGGGCTGTGTATTGGTGAGGCTTCGGGCTGCCATTTAGTGTCTGCAGATTGTGCAACCGAGTGACCCACTAATGGTACATTGCTAATGTTTTCCTGCTCAATACTTACCTTTCAGTTCATACAAAGAGTGGGTTTTGGCTATTGAATCTTTAGATACGATTGTGGGTTATAGTCGATTGTTGTCTTAAAAATTTATTTTATATCTTTCTTATTTTATTTTTCATACTTACCTCGGCCGCTGCTATTGCCGTTAATGAGATTTTTGGTAGGAAGTTACCTGCATCAGACTTGGTTCTGGAATCAGAAATTATTGGGCTCGGAAAGGCTTTGTCAGCTGACAAGATAGTGGAAGGCAGCATTGGAGGCAGGGGCATATGGGTGTACGATCAGCGGAGCAGGGCCGACTGCTGTGGCGGTTACTGATGACGAGGATAAAGGATTGGCGAGAAGATGGTGAAAAGATTGGACCGAGTCGGAGCTCCGCTTGTTAGTAGCATTGCCTGACGAAGAAATCACAGTACCTTTGGTGTTAAGCTTGATACAAGGAAAAGGTAAATGTTGTAGTATTTGGTTTGATTTATTGGATGGAATAAAAACATGTTTGTGGAATCTGTTTGGTCAAAAGAATGTAATGCATGAATTATGAAAGATTATTGCTCTTTGATTTTTAGAATTTACACTGGGCAAGGAGCTTCTGAGAGTTTCAGCTTTTGATATTTGGAAGCTCAAGCTCAAAAGTTATGTTTTGCTGGTAGGAGCTAAAGATTTTGATTTAGGTTTGAAGTTCTCAAAAGTTTTTCTATGAAAAGCTACTTGAAGTAGTTTTCAAATGAGCTTGAGTTTTTGAACAAACAAAATTATTTTCTTATCATTCAAATAATTATAAACTATAATTTTTATTTAATATCAATGTCTTTTTTTATGTCATTTGCTAAAATCTACGGTTACAACTACTTTCATAAAAAATATTTATATAAACAAAAAATTACAGCTCTTTGAAGAAGCTTCGACTCCCGCTAATCGTGCCAAACTTATCCAATATTGTTTATATTAGTTTTTACTTGCCTTTGCAACTTATTTGGAAAAACTGTATATAAATGTAAACTACCTAATATTCAAGTATTCTAGGTACCGTTGTATTCACTGATATCATTTGAATTGCATAAGTTTGATATGATAGAATTTAAAAATGAAAGTATTACGTCATGACGAGACTTAAAAGTCTCAGGATTTCAGTTTTGTTATGTGTTTGGTTTGTAAGATTTCAAATTCAATTTTTTATAAATTCAGTTATATGGGTTGGAATTATGAAATTATTGGGATGCATGGGATAATGAAAAAAGGAAGAATAGACAGGAATATCACATGTTAAATAAAAAAAGACATTTGTTTCTTTTTTAAAGTGCGTCCTAAGATGCTTCTGCAGTCCAACAACTGTTTCTGGAATTACCTGGTACAAAGTATTGATTCAAAACCTTTTTTGAAAAACCAAGAAAATGAATCTAAATAATTATTTTATACTATTATGTAAGATCAAATTAATGAACCGTTAATATAGAGTCACGATTATATGCTCCTTAATTGACAAATCTGAACCTTGTTGATTTTCCTTGAATGATCATCGTATATAATCACAATACTTGTGATCTTCCGGTACTTTGAAATCTTTTCCTTTCAACGAACGCCAGTTTAATCGTCATCAATATTGTTTACATGATTGTTTGTAAATTCAGGTTCTTTCCTTTTGCCTTCTTTGATAAAGTTGGCATCAGTTTTAAATCTTGTCGCGTTCAAGTCTTTGCAATATTCTAGGTAGATGTTAGTTTATCATACAACAATAATCACAATACAAAATCTTGATGATTTACATGTTGAAGATGTGTGTGTGTGTGTGTGTGTGTGTGTGTGTGTGTGTGTGTGTGTGTGTGTCGGGTTAAAGATGATTACTTGTAAAAGTAATTTAATACTTATAAAAGACGACTAGTGTTCTCTGAAAACCGAAAACAACCTAGAATGCAATGACTTGCAATATGAGTCATGCGATAAGGTTTAGAATTGTGACAACTTTGTCAAGAAAAGCAAAAGGAAAGAACTTGAATTACAAACACTAATGTAAAAAATCTTGAGGATGAATTTTCCGACCGAGAGTTCGTTAAAACGAAAAGATTTCAAAATATGGGAAGGTCACAAGTGTTTTGATTTTATATGATGATCAAGGGAAAGCAGTTCGGATTTGTCAATTAAGAAGCATGAGATTGTCGAAGGCTCTAAATTAATGGTACATTAATTTGAGTTTACATAATAGTATAATACTAATACTATTTTGGGAGAATTTCATGCATATCATTGTAAACCTCCATATATCCTTACAAACGTCTGTAACTCACTAATATATTCATATATTCAATTTATAATTATTAAATCATTTTAAAAATATCAAAAACTTTTTTTGTAATTAATTTAATTAAAATTTCCGAAATACCCTTCACTTTGAATATGAAACAAAATAAAAAATGCTTTTGCAGAGAAATTGCAAAAGTCATTTATGTTTAGCAATTATGTTTATCTAATTTGTTTTATAGCTTTGTTGGACCCTGTGGCAATGGAAGGAAGCACACATGACAATGGTGGTAAAGTTTTTTTAGTGCGACCTGTTACATGTCGGTCTATGCTTCCTCCTACTCACCTTCCCTTCTTGTAATTTGCATAGTGCATTCTAATGGCTGCCACAGGTCCGACAAAGCTATAAAGAAATTAGATAAACATAATTGGTAAACATAAATGACTTTTGCAATTCCTCTGCAAAAGCATTTTTGATTTTGTTTCCTATTCAAAATTATGGGTATTTAGGTAATTTTAATTAAATTAAGTACAAAAATAGTTTTTTTGATATTTTTAAAATGATTTAATAATTATAAATTAGATATTTGGATATATTAGTGAGTTTCAAAGATTTGTAAGGATATATACGTAATAAGGAATTTTGTAAGGATATATATGTAATATTGGAGGTTTACAAGGATATACATGAAATTCTCCCTAATATTTTAGATTCATTTATTGGTTTTTTTAAAAGGTTTTGAGTTGAGAAATTTTGCAATACATGTTTATGAATGTAAATGTAACACCCTTAAAATTTTAAGGTAGTTAATCAACTTTAATTTTGATGTAATCTATTGTTTGGGAAAGTATGAAGTACTCCGATCTTTATTCTATTATTACGTGACAATTGGTGATCAAGTCAAAGTCTGTTATCTCTTGTACTACATTCACATATTTGCTAATGAATTATCCTCTTAATGCTGACTTTCCTTCAAGTAAACATTCTCAACTCTTTTAATCTAATTATATTTAGTGTTGTAATTTTTTGGGTTTGCTTGTTTTCTTCACAGTTTTCAGAAACCAATTTTCAGAGTGTGTGCAAATGGTTGGGTTATTGGCATATTTAGATCCTTTGGTGAATGTATTTCAACTATTGTATAGTGGCTGGCTGGTCAAATCAAAAAGCAAATTGGGTATCTGCTTAACTGTAAAACCGATATTATGTCAAGATCTTGAAATTATTAACGGACCGTTATATAATTATTTGTTGTTTATGTTATGTTGGTGAAATGGAAGGGCAAGAGAGTCATTAACTTAATTACATACATTGTATCAGAGCAACCCTAACCCTAATCCTCTCCTAATCTTCTCCCTTCTCCCTGCCCAAACTCCGGCCGGCGACCTGCCGCCATCGCCGTCTCTCACCAGTGCGCCACTCACCCACTCACTCACTCTTCTCTCCCTACCTTTCCCAACTACAAGTGGCGGATTACACCCTAATCGTCGTCGCCGCTCTATCTCCACCTCCCTATTGCAAACGGTCTTAAAAAGGAACGCGACCTCCCACTCTGTTTGGACCGACCTACACAACCTTTTCCATGACAACAAGGAAGCCCGAGCCATCGAAATCCAAGAAGAACTCCCCTCTCTTGAACTCGGTAATCAATCTATTGTTGAGTACTTTAAGAAAATTAAAATAGCTGCTGATCTTCTTATTCGGAAAAACTAAGAAAAAGGATGTTTCGTCATTTTTTAGTTGGAAAAGGAGAAAATTTAAATGATTCATAGTATTTTTTTCATTCATATTATACTAGTTATCAACCCACGTAATACGTGGATATTTTATAAATAATTATTAAAAATCTACACAAATGTTAATTACTTATAAAAATGTTTCTTTTTTTTTTCCCTAAAAAGTATATTATTTTCTGCTTTTAGGAATAATTAAAATTTTCTTATTTCTAAATATGTATGAATAGTATTATTTTTTAAAACTCTTTATTTTTATTTTTGATTATTTCTATGCATAAATAGAAGTTTAAAAATTTATTTTGAAATAGAAACAATTTAATATTTTTATAATTAAAGAAAATTTTAAACATTTGATAATCAATATTGCATTATTTTTACTTTTTGAATATATAAAATAATGCATAGTTAACTAAAATTAGGAGTTAAATTTGAAAGTTATTTAAATCATTTAAAAAGATTGTTTTTCTTATTTATAGTAGTTTAGGAGTTAAATTTGAAAGTTATGTAAATCATTTAAAAAGATTGTTTTTTTATTTATAGTAGTTAAATTAAGTATTACTTAATTATATTTTTACTTAAAGTTTAAATATAAATTAGGAAAGCAATTATAGAGACTATATATGGAAAATTGGACGGGAAAATAAATTTTTGGTTAAGCGAGGAAGCGACATGTGGCACTAGATATCTTCTTTTATTAATATATATATAGATATATATAATTGTAAATAAACAATCGAAAATTATCTATCCGTAAAATATTCGGAATATAAATTTGGTTTATTTTGGTGTTTATGAAATATTAGAGTACTTAATAAAATAAAAAAAATTATGTTTTAATTTGATATGTTACTATTATTGATAAAAATCTGAAAAGATGATAACTGAAAAGTTGGTGACAGGTTTGCAAGTCACCCATTACTATTATTGATAAAAAATAAAAAGTTGTTACCATTAATGTTAAAAAATAAATAATGTTACTATTGAGGTTTGCAAGTCACCCATTACTATTATTGATAGAAAAATAAAAAGTTGTTACCATTAATGTTAAAAAATAAATAATGTAACTATTGAATCAAGTTCATCAGCGTACCTATGAGATTCCAGCGTACCCTAATGTGATCATTCACATATATTTTTTTTAATAGACATGTATAAGAAAACATTATAAGACTTTTTTTCAAAAGGAGCAACATCATAAATCTTGCACACCATGTGAATGGTGTGAATGACCATTCACATGGATGACCATTCACATAAATATGCATTGAGCATTCACATAATTTTTAAGGACACACAATGTGTAAATGTATGTGAAATTCATATATCATGTGTATAACATTAATTTAAACATGGTTATGAGAAAAAAAAATTAAAAAAAAAGTTTTTTAAGGTTGGTACCTTCGGGTGCACTTGATTTCGAGAGGTACCTTTTTGAACCTGAATCTGTTACTATTAATGATAAAAATGTCAAAACTTGTTACTATTTTTGGTCATTTACCCTATATTATTTGTTAAAAGATACTTCTATTTTATAAAGTAAAAAAAAAACTCAATATAAATTCAACATACAAAAAGAAACAATCTTATTGATGCATAATCAATGTCACCACTTATCAGTGAGTACACAATCAGCTTTCTACCACTTATACTTGTGTAAAAGCATAGCACTTTGGTGTTGACCATTCTTCCCCTACTTGTTATTCTTTCTATGTTTGACTGCTCAGATCCATATTATCATTGCTGCTTCATCTCTTAATTAGTTTTCATATGTATTATCTTAGGCATAAAATCATAAATTTAATTCATATTATTGACAAAGGTTTTTTTAACCAAGAGGTTGTGGGTTACATAGTCACATAGGTGGTAGTGTAGGTAGTATTAAAAAAAAAAACTTATCAATAAAAGCTGCAATCAGTTTTTAGCCTTTTAGGCACTTCATCATTTTCAGTAAAAGAACAACACCTTCATAAATCTCTCCATGTTTTTATGAATTTGTTCGATTAGTTTTTTCTACATATTTTGTTCTTGAAACATTAAAATTTGGCTTATAACATCATTTTTTGTTGCTTTTAAAAGACTAAACTTAATACAGATTCAAGAAGTATAACAATATTAAAATTTTATAATGACGTTCATTTAAATTAGATTATTCCTAAAAATGAAAAATTTTAAATCATAAATAACATTGTAAATATAAATAATGATATTTGGGAACTGTCAATATAAATCTTTGATATTTATATAATAAATATTATGTATATTATATGAGTGTTTCAATTAGGGTTATTTGAAACTCGTGAAAGGGGTCGAGAAGGATTTCAAAACTCATGGAGTGTGTAGCTCAATACTCAAGTGAGAATAAAAGTATTTTTCGAGATGCATGTTAATTACATACCTGAATTACTAAAATAGCCACATATCACACCAATTTATCACTTTTTAGCCATTAAAAATTCATTTTACCAAAATAGTCACACTTTACGTTACCACATTTACGTGATAGCCACCATTTACGTTATATGTACTTTTTATTCATATTTTAATGCATTACGTTACAAAAGGTGTTTGGTAACGTAAATGCTTGTACTTTACGTGACCAGTTTTAAAAATATGCTCATTCCCCATAAAAATGTAATGATTAAAAGTGGTCACGTAAAGTACAAGTATTTACGTTACCAAACACATTTTGTAACGTAATGCATTAAAATATGAATAAAAAGTACATATCACGTAAATGGTGGCTATCACGTAAATGTGGTAACGTATAGTATGACTATTTTGGTAAAATGAAATTTGAATAGCTAAAAAGTGATAAAGATGTGTGATATGTGGCTATTTTAGTAATTAACCCTTATTATTGTCTTATAACATGTGTTGATTTTGTATAATTATGCTGGGTAAAGTGCACACAGGTATTTACCTTCTCATAAATACAATGCTTATGTGTAATAATATAAGCTTCAATCGATTTAGTTGTGATAGTGAACATGGATTCCATATATGAACATGCTTTATTTGGTTGCTCACAACTACCAGGGTCATTGCTAACCATTAGTTTGTGTAGTATGTTAGCCTATCGCGTTGGTCTCTCTCACAAGTGTTGAGTTGTTCTATAGGCTGAGTGTCCAAAAACCAGTCTACTATGGTTATTTATGGAATGAAGTGGGTTACATCAGTTAGAATAATTATGTTTTGCAAACAAGTTGTTGGGTTGGGTTGGGTTTTGTTTACATTCGCGTTCATATGAGAGTTTAATTTGGTTTCTAAGCCTTATATTCTTATGCTCTAGTAAAATTCAATGTTTGAATGAGAACCAATAACACATAAAAATCAATCTAATATCAATTAATGTGACTCTAACACCACAGAAGGGTTCATAACACACTTTGCAAAACGTTTTTACGTAACGGAAGCTTAAACCCGGATCCTTCTATCGACATCAAACATGAAGAGCATTAAAGTAAACATAACTAGGGATGACAAAAAAAACCCGAACCCGACGGGGAAAACCGATCTAATCGGGCCGGGTATCCCCAAACCCGATTAAGTTAAACGAGGAATGGGGCGGACATGGTATTGATAATACCCGCCCCCGTATACCCGATTACATAACCCGTTTAAGTCCCCAAATACTCCGATTACTTTTTTAATAGTAACATGCTATTTATATTGTATATATATTATATATAAAAGATGAATGTATATATTATATATTATACATAAAAATTATTATGTACTATTTAAAGAACTTATTTGTTTACATGTAATTTATTGAAATAATGTTTTTTTTCGTTATCATTTGATAGAGTACAAATTAACTTTAATATTGGTATTGTAATGTTAACATACACGGACATTTTACGCTTAAATTATGTATCATGTGGTTAAATTTCATATCATTGATTTATAAATGGGTTAGATTCCCCGCAGGTTTTCTCGCGTACCCAATGGGGATCCCCGTTTAATACCCGTGGTTTTTTAAACAGGGACGATGTTTTCATTTTCCATCCCGAACCCGCCCTGTTGTCATCCCTAAACATACCTTACTGTAATGTAATAAAATTGCACCAAAGATGACTGTACATCTACAGTTGATGTTGTCGTTGAACTCGACGCTAGATATCGACTTGTGTGGATTTCTGATTCTTAACAAAATGATAAATACGAGCACTGCAATGGTGTGTGTTGGTCGAATGGTACGACTGTACGACCATAGGAGCCATAGGAGCCCTATGGTTGTCTTAAAGAGAGGGAGGGAGGGAAGAGAGTTTGATTAGTGTCAAACTTTATCTCATAATCCCTTTGATCTTATCCCTAAAGTGCATGCATTATTCACTTTGATTGATATTAACCATTAAATAAACATATTTTATTTATCATTGTTATGACTAAATATAATGCAATAATTATATATTAATTGTTAGATAATAATAATTAATATGACAGCTTGATTATCCATGTTTGACAATTAATCCCTTACAATATCAGATATTATAATTGAGTTCCTGTTTGATTCGGTTTTTATAATTAAACATCTAATGACTTAAACCTTATAAAATAATATCCCATATTATTTATGCTCGTTTGATATGTATACATGTTTGTTGATGCTCATTGGTATTATCCTTTGGTGACTTATGACGTTTGATATTAATCGTTTGATATGTATACGTCAGATACCTTGGTGATGTCATTTTGACACACAAACAATAACAACAAATGTACATGTGTGTGTCTATATATATATAAAATAAAAATATTTATTATAAAAAATATGCGCGTAATAGGATAAACTATGTCACTTGTCATCCATTTGATATTATCATATTTTTTTTAAACCATTAAAGCTATGACAAATAATAACACCATCATTATATTTTTATATACTATTAAGGAAAAATGACAACTACTTTTTAAATGTATCTATCATGGCTACTATCCATTTAAATTCTATTGATATAATGATTTTAAATGCAAGAACACATAGGTATAAAGACTATAAAAAGGAATGAATGAGATGTAAGGAAAGTAGGTGAAATGTTAGATGCGTGTAACATGTTTGGTTTGCAAAATGTTTTCAAAATGATTTGTAATATGTTAGGAATTTGAATTAAGATTCGAAGTATGTTTGGTTGACTAAAAAATAAAATTAGAATCCAATTCTATATTTTTTTTTTGGTTCATAAACCGGTCAAAAGAATTAAGAAGTAAACTCCAGTCTCAAATATGAAATTAAGATCTGACGGTTTTTCTTTATAAATTAAATCAATATTTATACGACTAAAATATTAAGTTTAGTTTATTTAATTAATTAAAAATATTTATCAATTTAATTAATTTAACATTAAATTATATTTATATAAACTAATTAATTATAATATATAAATAATTTAGAGATTAATTTAGGGATAAAAAAATTAACAATTTCTGCAGATTAAAAATATTTGTTTTGGAACTATTATTTCTGCAGAGAATGCCTGACAGAAATCTAGAGATTAATTTTAGGGATAAAAAAAGATAAAGAAGATAACCCAAACAACTTTTGGTATTACGTTTTCCCCTATATAATTTGACCCATTTTCAATTACGTTACTAACAACCTCAGCAAAAAAATTTGAATATAAGATTACTCACATGGCATATAATACACCAATGGATTTATCTTACAGTCTGCCAACAAACAACAAACAACAAACCTCAAACCTGCAAAAATTTAAATGTATATATATATTAACAAAAACAATTACCCCATCTGCCGCTTAAAAAAATTTACCCCATCTACTATATTTTTAATAGCTATTGAGAAGTTGTTAATAATTTGGTTTTTATTAATAGTCATAAAAATACGGATAGAGAAAAGATAATTATATGTGTAACAACTACTTTCTAACAAACTAATCATATTAAACAGGATGAAATGAAACAAATCTCATGCTGTTATCCATAAATGAAGGTGAATTTATATAAAGAACTTCATTGGTAATTAAGTGAAATATAAACCAAATACATCTGAAGTTCCAGGCATAAATATGTTGGTCAAATTAAATTATGAACACAAACTTACTGGCTTGAAATTTTCCAAATGATAGAGATCTTACAGACGATAGTACACGATTATCAACATCTTCTACAAAGAAAAAAGTTATGCTGCTCATCAGTCATTATTTATTGAGGTATAGCTTCTACGTGAATAAATATGTGTTTCTTCTCTTTAACCAGGAAATGAGGAAGGCAAACGCAAAATGCTAGGATGACAAATTAAAATCAAAGTTCTAAATACTTGATATATTGGTCCTGGTATTCATGTCATACAACATATGTTTTCTTCCCTTATTGTGTTGCCTTTAATAAATTATACCATTGTTTTTTTTATGTAGAAAAGCAAACATATGCAAATTAAGGTATAGACATAAAGAATCTACAGCACCACAAGAAAACTTTGTTTAATAAGCTTTTGTAAGTATGTATTATTTTACAATTTTCATTTTCCTTTAAAACCTAACATGCTTAAGTTTTTTTGTATTTATTACAGAGATAACATTGTTGCAACAAAACCAACATGTTGATAGGTAAATTCAATATACTTTTATACACTTTTTGTCATGGTAGACAACACGGAGAACTTCAAAAATGATAAGATACCATGAAGAACGTCTGAAATGAGAGTTCGTATATAAGTAAATCTGATCATTCTTTTTCATCTGTCACTATTATCTTGCAACAGCGGAAAAAGATGAAGATAACCCTACAAAATTCATGATAGAAGAGAACCTCAAGGGCTCAAGGTAACAATACTCAAAAAAACCTTTAATACCTTTTCCTTGACGTTCAAAGAAATCCCTAAATAATCGAACTTATTTCCTTTACATTTTAGTATCAACCAGATCTTGAAATTTTACTAGAAATGCACTATTAATAATAATAGCTATTTACAAATTAGCAACAACATTGCTCCAGATTTCAGAACTTCAAAACAGGTCAATATCTTGTAAACTAGAATTACATTTAGTCCAATCCATAAAAGACCTCAAAAAAACATATAATAAATGTAGAGTCGGGATTATTTACATTTGACTTTCCGATAATAGAATGTTAAAATAGATGTAAACTATTGAATATCATAAAAGCTATTAGATTAAATAAAAGCCTACATAGACAGGTTAAAATGTAAAAGTATTATTAACACTAATACTTTTTGAGAAGCTGCTTATATAGTATTCAAGATCTTTTTGTTTAAAGTTTAAAGTTTATAACTATCATGTGTGTTTGTGTGATAGCTATTGACCATCAACTACTTCACTGATCTTGAGTTGTTTAAAAGCATTTTGTAGGCAAAGGTATGTTGACTTCATCTTTCATACATTGTTTATCAAGTACTACGAATTTCAATGATGGAAGTAATTTAGAATTTAATTTTTTATTCATGTTGTTTTCAAATAACTAAACATGATGTTATTAGTTATTAACTCAATATACTTTAATTAGTTAGTTCTTCTGACTTGATTATTATATGATCTTTCTATAAAATATTTTTTAAACCTTAAAGTAGAATATAAATAAAAATACTCACATTTTTAGTAAAAGCATTATCCCTTTGTTTTCTTATGTACTTATAATTTTACAACTTCAGTTTGTTTTAGCGTTACTATAACACGATAAGCATTTGACAACTATTAATGTAATTTCAAAAAAATAAGTTTACAATTTAATTAATCATCAGTTAAAAATTATTTAAATCTCCTCATTTATTTTCATATCTTTTAAAGCAAAAAATATCATAAAAAAAGTTCACAAAATTCAGAAAATGCAACAGGAAAAAAAAAATTATCCATCTGGATACAAACAGAAATATTCAAACTTGACTGTTGGATATAACCAAATATAAGAAAAGAAGGGATATTTTATCTATTGCATAACACTCTTAACTAAAAATGCAGAGAAAAAGGTTTCAAATAATTACTGCTGCCTGCTGGATATCCTAACTCCATGGATACATTGAAAAAACATCTAATGGATATAACTAAGAATCAGGGAAAAAAATGGATAATTCAGATTTTTTAGGCTGATTTGGGATTGGTTATAATTCAGAAAATGCAACAGGAAAAAAAAAACTGGATACAACCGAGAAAACAAAAATATTCAAACTTGAAGAAAAGAAGGGATATTTATCCATTGGATAACAATATGATGGATAATACTCCTAACTAAAAATGCAGAAAAAAGGTTTCAAACATGTACCGGTGTTGATTGCTTGCTGCTGTGTTGATTACTGCTGCGTGCTGGATATCCTAACCGCATGGATACATATAAAAAAAACATCTGCTGATATAAAAAAAAACATCTGCTGGATATAACTAAGAATCAGAAAAAAAATGGATAATTAAATATCATGTTTAGTCACGGTATTAAGAAACATATATGCCACTGTTCGATAAGATAATATCTAAGATAAGATAATTTTTTCACTTCTGGTTTAAAGAATCATCCAAATATTACGCCAGACTAACAAAATCTTTAAACACCAAAACTCATCCAAACATCCAAAATGTTTCAAAAAAGAGAGATGATAAAAAATTTCAAATTACAACAAACTACCTAATTTCTAGATCAGCTTTTATGCTATAAATTGACTAAATTAATCCACATATAAGCATACCTGCAAGCACTTCAAACGCCACAGTTTATGAATTCGAAATCTATTTCATCTCATCTTACATCGAAGCATATCACAATTGAAGGTGACACTCTTATCCTGCCCTAGATTTTTTTTTTGTTTTTTTACTTCAGTTCTTTTTTTAATTAATGCATGGTTTTTGCACATATTCACAGTATATTAAAGTATTAAACTCATATTCATGGCATAAATAATATAACCCACATAATAAAAACATCTCCAAATGAGGAGATGAAGAAGACAAATCATGGAAAAGAGGGAGACAAATAACACACGAAGGACATGTCAACAACATCTCATGCTTTGTTATCTATTTTCTATTCTCCGTATGAGTCGAACAATTCTTTTAAAAACTAAAACTGCATTTATCTATTTCATTTAAAACGAAATCGAAAATGTATATATCTATTTCACAAGAAAATAGTATAAGCATCAAAACTAAAAAAGATGTTTACAATAACCAACAAATCAAAACACATGAGAAGCAACAAAATGTGCCATACATATGCTTAAATAACAAATCAGAGTGGCTTAGACAATAAATCAGCAACAAAACCCTAACTAGCCATTCAAGTGTACTTCGTGAAAAGCAGTAGCAATCAAACAATTGGTCACGGTTTCGTTCACATCAAGGTACCAGAATCGTTCTATACTTCATGTATTTGTTATTAGTTGTTATTGTGTCGTTATAATTTGCGAAATCAGAAAGGAAATCGAGATCTTGTCACCTAAACGATAATATTAACGTAAGAAAAAAGAGAGACCAAACCTGGAAACTAGGTTTTGGTGGCTACACCAGGAACGCAACAATGGCCATGGTTGCAGTAGACGAGAGAGATCCGAGAGTGTGGCAGCAGTCGTGAGTGAGTGAGGTGGTAAGTTGAGGTGAGCACCGAGGGAGAGTGGGAGTTGTGTGACCTGTGTGAGGCAGAGCGGTGGCGGCGATGGAGTTGTGACGGTGGCGGCAGCGACATTAGGGTTAGGCAGCTACCGTTGGTGGCGAGGGCCAGGAGTCAGAGCAGGGATGAGAGAGAGCGAGAGAGAGATGGGGAGATAGAGAGTCAGGAGGCTCGGTTGGTGGTTGCCGAGTGACGGCAGTGGCAGGCGCTGGCCGATGAGACAAAGAGCAAAGAGAGAGCAGGAGAGCGAGAGTGTGCTTGAGTTGTGTGCGTGCCCGAGAAAAGGGAGGACAAAAGGAAAAGGAAAGAAACCGGATCTTAATCCGACCCGACCCGTCAATCAACCCAATAAATAACCAAATAAACGTAGAAATATACAAATGATATAGGGTTTATTATGTAAAAAAAAACCAACATGTTTTCATATTTTTTACGTTTTGGTCTTTGCATGTTATTTTTTTCCATAAAAATTCTCAGGTTAATTTGTTTCTTTGTGGTTTAGTGAAATTTAAACAATAGATACCGATTTTTCAGTTTTTAAAACTCCGGTTGACAAATCATAATCGGACTCTAATATTCAAATTTCACTAAACCAAAAGAAAAAAATTAATTTGAGATTTTTTATGGAAAAAATAACATGGATGGACGAAAACGCCAAAAAAACGTGAAAACATGTTGTTTGTTTTTCATAATTAACCCCATAATATAATATATAAATCTGATTTATTTTATATGTTTATTCTTTATAAACCATTGATATTGTTAATAAATAAATTTGTCTAAATCCTTTAATAAACCAACAAATATATATATATATATATATATATATATATATATATATATATATATATATATATATATATATATATATATATATATATATATATATGTATATAGTTGGTACAAGTCTAAATAGATTAACTAACAATTATTACAATAATTATACAATAAGGACCAAACCTTAAGGTAATATTTTATTGACAAATTAATTAATTATTTGCACTTACATTATTAATTAAATTATTTATGTGATTGCATTCACTAAAAATATATATTAAATCAGAACATAACCTAAATTTGACTAAATATATATCTAATGGCTTATTATTTAACTGATGTTTTTTAGCTAAGTTAAATTAAGAATTTTATTAAAATTAAAATAGACACAATAAAGTTATATTCATTTGACAATCAATTAAATCATAGAGAAAATAATATAACTAAGTACTAACACACCAATTTGAATAATAACAATTAAAAAAGATATTTGATTTCATCGAACAAGAATTGTAAGCAAAACTTAATAAATATTAATTACTAAGGTGTGTAATAAAATAATGTAATAAAATAATTGTAGCATATTTATTAGTTTGAATATATTGTTATTATATATTGTGTTATGATATTATAATTAATACTTTACAAATATGTATTTGCATACTATTCGATGTGGAAATGATATATTTTCATTTTATCGTGTATAGTAATCAGTTTTTTCTCTCTATAGACTTCATTCTAATACACGTTTTCCTAATTATATATATATATATTGCCGACGGAGCAGTGAGAATAATGCTCACGTGGCACAATATTATTGGTAGAAATTCCTATTTTTAATGCTGATTTGGCAAGCTATGATGGGCTATAATTCCGATTTTTAAGCTGCTCACATGGCACAATATTATTGGTAGAAATTCCTATTTTTAATGCTGATTTGGCAAGCTATGATGGGCTATAATTCAGATTTTTAAGCCTACATTACTGCTCCTTATCTGGAATTATTTAAACCAAAAATATATGGAATTATTTAAACCAAAAATATATTATTTTAACCAGAAAAAATGTAGCATTATTTAAACCAGAAATATACATAATTTTAGATTTTTAAGCCTACATACTGCTATTTATCTGGATTTATTTAACCAGAAATATATTACTTTAACCAGAAAAAAATGTAGCATTATTTAAACCAGAAACATACATAATTTTCGATATATAAACCAGAAATATATTATTTTAACCAGAAAAAATCTGGATCTTATACCAGTATAATATTAAAAACGTAGCATTATTTAAACATGATGGATACATATTTCTCACATTATGATCGAATTATTATGGGTTCAGGGCCCCAAATTTTTCTCTTTTATCAATTGGTTTTCTTTCTGGCACTTGATCTTTTATATTGTTAACTGTATAACCAGCAAACAATTAGAGCATTAGTATGTAGTAACTTTCACCATGTGGTCTGACAAATGAATTTCAGTAAAATATCAACAGAGGCGAGCACCTTATATAAAACTACAAAATTAAATGAGAGTTCAAATTAAGAACTGTCTTATATTCTCAGTCCTGAATTCATTTTGCACTCAGATAGCATATCCATGTAAAATTGACACTTGCCAATGTCACTTCCAGAGCTGTTAAGGCACTACTAGAAAACAATGGATACATAAAATCAAATTTTCTAGGTCAACAAGAAAACGGTAGTGATAGTTAAAAACGTAGCATTATTTAAACAGGATGGATACATATTTCTCACCTTATGATCAAATTATTATGGGTTCAGGGCCCCATATTTTTCTCTTTCATCAATTGGTTTTCTTCCTGGCACTTGATCTTTTATATTGTTAACTGCATAACCAGCAAAACAATTAGAGCATTAGTATGTAGTAACTTTCACCATGTGGTCTAATAATGAATTTCAGTAAAATATCAACAGAGGCCAACACCTTATAGAAAACTACAAAATTAAATGAGAGTTCAAGTTTATAACAGACTTATATTCTCAGGTCTGAATTCATTTTGCAATCGGACAGCGTATCCATGTAAAATTGGCACTTGCCAATGTCGCTTCCAGAGCTGTTAAGGCACTACAGAAAACAATAATACATAAAATCAAATTTTCTGGGTCAACAAGAAAACGATAGTAATAGTTGTGTTTTAATGAAATGTGCATACAACAGCTTGATACATTATGATGACATATATCCACTTCAACACATCCAATTTTATTTACTGCTTTTTGTCTAACCAATGTTATGAATATTCTCTCCAATCATGAGCTACATGAACTATTTCTTCATTTTTACTTACAATTAAACATGAAATTTAATCAGACCAACCTGATTAAATAGTACAGGTGGATACATAAAATCAAATTTCTAGGTCAACAAGAAAACGGTAGTGATAGTTGTGTTTTAATGAAATGTGCATACAACAACTTGATACATTATGATGACATATATCCACTTCAACACATCCAATTTTATTTACTGCTTTTTGTCTAGCCAATGTTATGAATATTCTCTCCAATCATGAGCTACATGAACTATTTCTTCATTTTTACTTACAGTTAAACATTCATTTAGAGTATTCACAACCCACATAAGTATCAACTCGAGTCCAACTCCAATCATATCGGCAAAAACATAATTTTGCAGTCATATAACATATATGAAACGTGTTGATCTTAATTAATCCTTTTAAAAACCTAAAAACTTAGTAATCTTATACATACATACATACATACATATATATATATATATATATATATATATATATATATATATATATATATATATATATATATATATATATATATATATATATATATATATATCTGTGTGTGTGTGTGTATAATACAATATATCATTACTTCAAAATGTGTATTATTTACACATAAAAATAATTATTCGTTCTAGAAGATATTAATTAAAAAAAACGTATAATAATTAATTAAAAAAACTACGAAACAATGTGAAATCAAACAAATAAGAAAATATATTCCTATAATAAATAATCTTATTTATTATACTGAAGATAAACCTAAATTCAGATTTTTAAGGATGTATTCAAACTGGTATTTATCTGCTAATTATAATTAAAGATAAAGCCCAAAAACAGAAAATCTCAAAAAATCTGGATCTTATATTAGTATATATACGTAGTCAATGACAGAAATGAATTCAACGTATGTTCAGTGCAAAAGACTGAAAAAAAAAAATCTGTATCAAGTTGTCAGCGGAAAGTAAAGTAACTTCTTTAATCTTCTTTCACTATTCAATAAAATAGATTATTTTTATATTTTTTAAACGGAAAATTTTTATTTAGTTTATCATCATTTTGATTATCATTTTCCATGATATGAATTACATAAATGGTGGATCAAAAAAATCAAATTATGTGGATGATGAAAGCAAAAATCCAACTGAAGTTTCCATTGAAGAAGAAATCAAGGAGAAATTCAGGTGTTTTTTTGTCTATCAATGATATTTTTAAAGTAAGACAATTAGTAAGTCAAATATTTTTATTATAAAACATATGTCATTAACATTACTTATTTTAACTAAATTTCACCAATACTTATTTTAACTAATTTCACCAAAATTAGTCATTTTAACATGTTTAATTATGAAAAAATATATAGTTTTTATAAATAAAATATAACTTTATCATGTGACAGTTTAATTAAAAAATTTTAATTTTGAAAGACGTCACCCGGGCAACGCACGGGTATTCAACTAGTTTGTATTATTGTTTGTGCATGACACTTCCATGCACCCAAGTCACACACACATACTAAATACAACTTAGAAAAGATTAGGATTCACTGCCATGGAAGTTTCGGTAGGTTGGAAGATTACCGAAACCTTTCCAAGGTTTCGGTATCCCTAAGAGTTTCTGTATGAATCTGTAATTAAAAGTTTCGGTAGCCTAAAGGGGTTTCGGTATTTTTATCATTAAGGTTTCGGTACTTCTCAAGGTTTCTGTACAATGCTTCCTTAGTCTTGGTATAGTGTGAGTTTCTGTATATACCGAAACCTAGCATGGTTTCGGTATTTACCGAAACCCTACGTGGGTCTCGGTATCCACTTTCATGCAAACACTTTCACATACACACTGCACTCTATTTCTTTTCCTTTCGGTTTCCTTTGGATTTCAGCAAAAATTAAAGGGTTTAAAGAAGATTAGATGTTAAAAAAGTGAACTAAAACATATGTATACATCGATTCATGGCCGAAGGCCAAATGATTCCGGGTTCGGTTTGTTCTTCAAAACCGAAACCCACAAAAACACACAGTACACACACTAACATTTTAAGTTTCTAAATATTAAATTACCTTGAAATCTTGTAGACTCTTTATGTTTGTAAATGAATTTCTTGAACTAAATCTTCAATTTGTTGCAAATATGGTGATGATTTTAGTTTTGAAGATGATGGAACCGTAAAGATGGAGAAGAGAAGCAGAGATAAATTTTTGGTGGGAATGAGAAATAATCTCTCATTTGAGCATTTATATTTCCTCAACTTTTATTCTTCTCATTTTGACCCCACTAGTTCCATTTATCTTTCTTTTAATTTGGTGCCTTATAAATAATTCATAACACATATTAATAATTTCATCACTTAATTGCATTATTTAGCAATTAACTTCATTTAATTTCACAATTTACATTATAAAACGCAAATTGTAACACTAACACATAATTAAGGAAACAAGGTGTTATAGCGCAGGACATGTTAACCCAAACAAAGCCATGGACCATGGTCTCGTTTACGACATCCAGCCACAAGACTACATCAACTATCTTCGTGCGATGAATTATACACGAAACCAAATCTGAATCATTTCAAAGAAATCAGAGATTAACTGTACGAACGCCACTCTTGATCTTAACTACCCTTCGTATATCCTCATCTTAAATAATACGAACACAACGAGCTACAACTTTATAAGGGTATTAACGAATGTTGGGACATCGAATTCTTCATACCGAGCGGTGGTAAAGACTCCTCGTACGGGTATGAAGGTTGTTGTAAAGCCTGCGATGATCTTTTTCGAAGGAAAATACTGTACGGCTAAGTTTGAGATGACTGTGGCGGTTGAGATAAGTGATGCTCCGCCAACATACAGTGGGTACTACGACAATTCGGGGTATCTAAGCTAGGAAGAAGTTAACGGAAACCATGTCGTGCGAAGTCTGATCGTATCCGCGATCGCCTCTGCTAAATTACCGATCTAAGGTGACGTTCATAATTTGTAATAAAAACATATATAGATCGAATAAAAAACTTTCGGCTAAAAAATGATGTTGTTTGCAAAACATTATAAACGAGGAAATTTGTCCGTGCTTCGCGGCGGGGTTTAATGTCATACAAAAAATATTAAAATATGTAAAAAACATATTAACATACATATTTGTATTTGAAGCAAAATGTTATGTTATTTCTATTAAATATATTACAGTTTTTGAAATTATGTGTTATTAACTCTGAATACAACGTTCAATTTCAAAATTGTTCATACCACCACCATCAAAACCCTTTTGAATATAACTTTCTCTTCCGACATTGAATATTCACGTAACACTAGATCCATGAGAGAGAAAATTGATTCTAACCTATCTCCCGTGTGACATCCTTGCCACAATAACCACCATTCACAATACACCTAGGATTAATCACCAACACATGATTACACAATGATCTGAAAGCTTAATTAAAGTGCGGAAGCATAAAAGTACATACTAATAGTAATACAAATGTTTTAATCACCCTACGGTGCTACAAGGTTCCAATACTAAGTCTACATACTCAAAGTTATTACAACATCCAGATTATATTACAACATTAATCCCAACATTCAATTACCAAAGTGAGTAGTAGAAATCTTCAAATACTTCAACAGACGACCTAGCTAGAAGGTCCCGCAACAGATTTCCCTTTTCCTGTAAAAATTCAGCAACTCAACAACTGAGGGGTAAGCGAATTGCTTAGTGAATGCCAAATGATTTTACACATTCAGCAAATCCTTATGATGCCACCCAGAGTAACCGCGGTAACGCATACCGTATACTCCACACGTACTCAAAGTACGCAAACCCGAGCCGCAGCTCCTTCGAGCTGACACTCGGCATAAGGAAAAACCAACCATCTGAGGCAGACATAACATCGGGGATGACTTACTGTCTATCCTGACCACAGAGGTGTCAAACTCTTGGTCATATAGCACAATAACATCAGAGTACAGATGCGACCCGCAGGTCCATCGATAGGATGCACAACAAATGAACGGACATGCAACAAGTATGAATGTGCATCAACATATACGCAAGTTAGTAGAGTGCCAAACGATAATGAAACAACATGCCTCAGCAGGCAAAGCAAACATAAAGCAGATGCAGACATGTTAAAAATCAAAGGTACTCACAGTAGATGCGTTAATAAACTTCAAGTAAATCTTATTTCTCCTCGGGATTTCAACCGGATCCACAAAGTACCCCACTGTGGGTTAAACAACACCACAAGGGACCTGTTAAGTCAGTTGTATCAAAACATTGTGTCAATAACTGTTTAATTCCATAAAACAAAATTTTATAAGTTTTGTAACCTTTGACCCTTACTTCGGATCCATGTCCAAATTCGGACCCCAATTCGGACTATCTTCAAATTCGGACCTCAAGTCAAGTTCGGACCCAATATAAGTTCGGATCCCATATAATTTCGAGCCCATCCGAATTCGGACCCATCCGGATTCGGACTCCAACCGAAATCCAATACTTGGAAATATTTTCCGTTTTGCATATTAACAGTTAGGACCACATCTGAATTCGGTCCCCAACCGAATTAGGAGCTCGACCGAATTTCAACACTTAAAAATTATTTTTCTATTTTTGAATATCAACAGTTCGGACCCATCCGAATTCGGACCTGATCCGAGTTCATCTCAGATCCGAATTCGGATCATCCGAAATTCGAACTTGTGCAGTTTTGTCAAATTTCAGATTTAATCCCATCATTTTTTGTACTAATTCAATACATGAAACAACTTATACCAACTAAAATACACCTATTTCCAACACTTTTAACACTAATATTAACATGTTTTCATACCAAATCCACTCCTTTTTTACCTTTTTTTTGTACAACCGTCGAACACACACACACTAACACACGCAAATCTCCAATTATCATACTTAGAATGTGAATCTGATGTTGAAATTTAATATATAGCATTATATACACTAGATTTGAACGAATCCACCATAATATAACACATGCATTCATATTTGCACTCCAAATCCAAGTTTCGGTTTTTATGAAACCGAACCAAATGTTCCCAAATTCGGTATTTAAACGATTTCTTACCTCAAATCCTTGATTGCAGTGTTAATAAATCATTCCTTGCAACTTGATTCCAAATTTTCAGCTTCCAAAATCACAATTTGATGATATCTTATGGTTTTAGAGAGAGAGAGAGTTTGATGAAATGAAAGACAAATTGGTCTTTTATTCCTTTCATTCACCACTTTCATATTTTTGCACATTTAACCCCTCTACTTATCCGGTTCCATTAAATACTGATTTTATAAATAAAGAATTCTATCTTTATTTATTATTCTTAACAATTTTGTAATTTTTATTCACTTAAATAAATTAAAATTTCTCAATTTCTAAATAAAACATCAAACTTATAATTTATCCAAATTCAGTACCAACTTTCATAATCCAACTTAAATTACAAATTTAAACTAATAACTTCAAATACAATAATTTAAATCTGAGGATGTTACATCCCGCTTTGCACCACCAACTCTATACTTTCCTCCAAAAGGAGTCCAACATTAGATTTTCTTGTTTTACAATGTTTTTGATTGATTATGTGTGTAAAAATCAAAACTATCTTATTGTTTGATCTAGTTTCAAACCACATAATAAATCATAATGGAAAAAAGAAATTAACACACAATGCATGCATTATTTCTATTATTGTTTTTATAGTATTAAATAAATAATAAAAATATTGTTAATTAAAATATTTGATTAATAATATACAATGGTGCAATGATAAAATCAAAATATATAGTGCAATGATAAAATCAAATTATATTATTTAATCTTTCAAATTTTATTTCTTAAAAAAGCTATATACATGTCATATTTTCTTAAAATATATTTAAGAAAAAAATTGTTTAGTAGAAAATTCGCTTAATTTATGTTAACGTAATATTTTAAAATTAAAATACATTTGATTAACTCAACATGTAAAAAACCAATTGAGCAATATTCTTCAATCATGTGGATTTGAACCAATGACCTCTCATATAAGGAGACACATGTCATGTTAATCAATTAAGCTACAAACTTTTTCATTAAAATATTACACAAACATATATATATTGTTACTAGTTTATTACTCGCGTATTACGCCGATAATTTTAATATATATAAAATATAATCAATAAAAAGATAAATATACAAATATTATTTTTTAAACAAAAGTATATAAGTTGATATTATTATTTATTATGAACTATTAATTTTGTATATGATTTAGGTTCAAAAAGGTACCTCTCGAAATCAAGTGCACCCGAAGGTACCAACCTTAAAAAACCTTTTTTTTTAAATTTTTTTTCTCATAACCATGTTTAAATTAATGTTATATACATGATATATGAATTTCACATACATTCACACTTTTTGTGTCCTTAAAAATTAGGGTTAAAATCGTAGAATAGTTGTGTACTTTTTAAAATGTATCGATATGGTACGTGTACTATTTTAATTATTCATATTACACGTGTACTTTCTGAATCGTTCAAATTTGATACATGTAGTACATTTTTCATACCAATATGATACATTTGGTAACCGGTTACTGGTCATACCTGTTAAGAGTGAAATTTCTCTTTTAATTAATGTTCAAATTTCCATAATTGAAGCATCAAATACACTCTCTCGTCCTTGTGATAACCTGGTAGGAGAAATCACACTGCACAGCCAACTTCAAACACCTACAGACCTCTATGGAAATCTCCAATGACGATCTCTACCGTCCAGATGGAAGAACTATGTGTTGCGAAACTTCTCGTCTAATTTTACACAGATCCAACGGTGAACAAGTTCGTACCGACGATTCTCCCACAACTGCGCAAAGCTAGACGAAATAACCGGTCATAAAAAGTAAAGGTATCATATTAACAATATAAAAAGTACACGTACTATATCGATACACCTTAAAAAATACACTGCTATTGTACGGCTTTAGCCCTAAAAATTATGTGAATGCTCAATACATATTTATGTGAATGGTCATCCATGTGAATGGTCATTCATGTGAATGTGAATGACCATTCACATTATCTTTTTTTTACCATTCACAAGATTTATGATGTTCCTTTTGAAAAAAAGTCTTATAATATTGTCTTATACATGTCTAATAAAAAAAATATGTGTGAATGATCATTCACATTAGGGTACGCTGGAATCTCATAGGTACGCTGATTAACCTGATTCTTTCTAGATATATATGAAGAGTAATTATTTTCTTATATATTTTTTTTAAACTTTTATTATATTATATTATAATTAATAAGTTAGTAGATTATTAGATATTGTTTGATTTGAATTTACAAATGGATTATATTAGATTTGAATAGATTTAATTAATAAGTTAGTAGAGTGTTAGATTTTGTTTGATTTGATTTTAAAAAGGGATTATATTAGATTAGGATAGATTTGATTTAAATTTCTTTATTATTTTTAGAATTTATAAATGTCACGTGTCGATTCATGATGATTTCATGAGAAATGAGTATAGTTACTCTTTTAGTATAGATATATATTTTAGTTTTACTATTTTGATAATAAAAATTGCACGCCCGGTGGGACTCGAACCCACAATCGCCTGATTAGAAGTCAGACGCCTTATCCATTAGGCCACGGGCGCAAGTTGTTCACTCTTCTCACAAATGTAGTTATAAACTAGTTATGCTTTTGTCTTAAAGGAACCATAATATTTTACTGTAAAACGTAATATTATAAGCTATTTTTGAAATAAAATAAAAGGAAAAAAAAAAAAAAAAAAGTAACTTCCTTATCCGTTAGTAAACCACCAAGCATTTAGACTTATAATAAATCATTTACAACTTGTTTCTAATTGTTTAAGTTTAAGTAACTGTATAATTTTTAGCACTCCATTTTAATTTAATTTAATTTTTAACAAAAAAAAAACATGTTAAATAATACATTATGTATGAAAAACGCTAAATTGATTATTGAAGTTGTGATCTTAATTGCGAGATCGTAGAATCTCCATTCTTGTGAACCATACATGTTTTTACTCATAACATATCGAGATTATTGCCTTATTCGAAGGTTTGTTGGATTATACTTCTAGATGATATATAAATTTTGAAATTGAATACGTATGATTTGTGATTAAGATATTGTTTTAAACACATTTGATGATCTCAATCCATTTTTACAAAAAAGAAAAAGCATGATTGATCCTTCTATAAAACCTTTCTTTATAAATTTTTGGATGCTCGAAAATTTGGTTGTCGTTGATGCAAAAATGCAAAATCTCCGTGGATGGTAATTTTGATTATAACATCAACATAATCTGTATATAACTTAGGGAGAATTTCATATATACCCTTCCAAAACTTCATAATATCATATATACCCAACCTAAAATTTTAATATCATATATATCCTTCCTAAACATCATAATATCATTTATACCCAATTTTTATTATTAATATCACACATATCCCTCTTAAACATCATTAATATCATATATACCCAAATTCATTAATTTAATTATTTTTATAACATTTAAAACTCATAACTAATATTCTTTATTAATTAATGACCATTATACCCTTACTAATTTCTTCCTTCAACTAAACTTCAAAATATCATATTTATCCAACTTAAATTAAAATATCATATCCCTTTTAATAATTTTATATAATTTATTTTTGTAAACTTTACTAAGTAAATTATTGAAACTAAAACAAATTAACATTCAAAATAAAAAATAAAAAAGATGTATTATGTTTTTACTCGTTTATAATCAAATAGTATCGTCTTTTTATATTTTTCTTATTTTTTTTTTCTACAGTAATTTATATATAATTATAAGCACTAGCTACTATACATTAGCATGAAAACTTCATAATTTAACTTTTTTTAATTTATACTAAAAAAGTTATAACTCAAATACTAGATATAAAAATTAAAAAAAAAGTAAACCAAATAAACAATAGTTAAATATAAATTACTGTAGAAAAAAAACAAATAAGAAAATATAATAAGACGATACGATTTGATTAAAAACGAGTAAAAACATAATACAACGTTTTTTGTTTTTTATTTTTATTGTTAATTTGTTTTAGTTTGAATAATTTATTTAGTAAAGTTTACAAAAATAAATTATATAAAATTATTAAAAGGGATATGATTTTTTAATCTAAGTTGGATAAATATGATATTTTGAAGTTTAGTTGAAAAATGAAATGAGTAATGGTATAATGGTCATTAAATAATAAAGAATATTAGTTATGAATTTTAAATGTTATAAAAATAATTAAATTAATGAATTTGGGTATATATGATATTAATGAGGTTTAAGAGAGATATATGTGATATTAATAATTAGAATTGGGTATATATGATATTATGATGTTTAGGAGGGATATATATGATATTAAAATTTTAGGTTGGGTATATATGATATTATGAAGTTTTGGAGGGGTATATATGAAATTCTCCCTGTAACTTATCCATGTTAGTGATGTTGATCCTCAAGCAAAAGTAGTAGTCTTGTTACTTGTAGATCCTTAATT
The DNA here is from genome assembly GCA_020465985.1 of Centrapalus pauciflorus. Lineage (NCBI taxonomy): Eukaryota > Viridiplantae > Streptophyta > Magnoliopsida > Asterales > Asteraceae > Centrapalus > Centrapalus pauciflorus. The sequence continues at coordinate 20,063 of JAANYP010005717.1, read as the reverse complement.
CATTCACTACAAAAAAAATGGGATTTTGCGACGACAAATGTCGTCTCGAAAAGTCAAAATGTCGTAGCTAATAACCTTCTGCGACGACATGTCGTCGACATATAGTCGTCGCAATAACCTTGTGCCTAAACCCTTTTTGCGACGACTTTTGTCAGCAACAAGAAAACGACAAGTCAGCATCTTTGGCGACGATTTTGCAACGACATTTGTCATCGCAAAAACGTTACCGAGAGAGAGAGAGAGATATGAAAGGGTAAATGAATGAAAAGGTGAAAGCTGAAAGGGTTAAGTCGCAGAGAGGTTTTGCGGCGACATTAATGTCGTCGCAGTAGATCTTTTGAAATGACAAGTCGTCGCAAAATCACAAATATGTCGTCACAAAAACCACTAAAAAAAGGCGAACTTTTCACCGCGAAAATGTTATTTTTGGTGTTAAAAAAACAAATTTTTTTTATAAAACCCTACGGAGACGACAAATGTGGTCGCAAAAGGTCACATTAAAATTTTTTCGATCAAAAGTCAAAAAGTAAATATTTTTGTCATTTAGCGGGCTTTTTGCAACGACACGTATCGCCGCAAAAAGGTTTTGCTGTTTTTTATTTTTTTCTTGTAGTGATTTGACATCAATGATTATTAAAGCTTGTTAATTAGGGTATTTCATTGGTTACAAAATGTTTCATTTTTTAAGAAAAATAAAACTTATATACATACATACATGAATATGCCTTTTTAACTATCCTAATTTTTATTTTCTTGCCTTTTAAAAATGCATAATAAGAAAAAATAAAAGTTATCATGAAAAGTTGAGAAGTAAGAATTTTATTGTATTTTTTTTAAAACATTCATAATAAGGAAAGAATTTTTTTAAATTTCTAATTTTTTTTTAAACATCGTTATTTTAAATATTTATTTAATTAAATTATTTTAATAAATTGTATGAAATCTAGATAAATTGGTTAAATTATTTTTAGTGTTTAAATTATTTACTTAAAATTAATAAACATGTTTAAAAATTAAAACATAAAAATAAATTATTGTTATACAAGGAAACGTAATATTCTGTTTGATTAAATTTAGATGGATAATGACAAGTTAAAGTTATAGATAGGGTTACCATATAATTACCCTTTACATATCATATATTTTCTCTCCTAAGTTCGTGTGTGTATGTGTGTGTCTATATATATATATATAGGGTCGGGATCAATGGGGTACCATGTTAGACTGAAGTTTGGAGTCTACCCATATTTGGTTATAAGTTTAAAAAAGTAATATAATCAATTAGATTTGTATTAAATAATAGATGACAACTAATAATATAATAGATTTACTTCCATAACATATATATAATAAATTTCAAAATGAGTTTTAATGAATATGTTCAATCGGATTCGACAATGGGTTTTAGTGAACATGTTCAATCGGATTCGACAATGAGTTAGTGCACATGTTCAATTGGATTCGACAATGGGTTTTAATGAACAACTGAACATGTTCAACTGGATGTGTCAAATGAAGGTATTTATTATTTTCTTCAAACCGTTCGTGAAGGTTCAATTTCATTTACACGTTATTGAACATGTGCAGTCGGAGTTTATTGCATTTTTTGTCGCTGTTATCCGTTTAGATGATAAACCAATATTGACGGTATTGAACATGTTCAATCGTGGTTTATGGAGTGTTATCATTGCACATGTTCAATATGGGTGTAATAAATGATATTAACTAAAATAGAGATCTTCATGGGATACACAGAATCTTTGATTATAATTTAAATTTTTTAATACCATTTTTACCCCCAACATTAATTAATGTGGCAAAAAATTTTAAACAAAAATTATATTATATTTTAATGATTTTAATGATAAAAGATTGGCTATAAATGGTTCCCCGGTACCCGAGTCTAATATGATACCCCATTGATCTTGAATATATATATATATATATATATACATATATATATATATATATATATATATATATATATATATATATATATATATATATATATATATATATATATATATATATATATATATATATATATATATATATATATATGATCAAGTTCTATGGGGCATTATATGCATCGGGAACCAAAAAAAGAACCAACCACAGCCTTTAGATTAAACGATCATTGATGCATCACGCGATGCATGTATTTGGTATGCATAGGGGTATTTTGGGAAAAATAAATATAGCTAGTCAAATAAAATTTAATTTTATATTAATTAAATATTCAATCAATACCTAAACAATAAATGCTAAATAATATTAATTGATACACTTCCAAAATTAAAAAATCTAAACAAATTCAAAAAAGAAGATTTGATGTTGATGCATCTAATATTCATCTTTCAATTCGTGATGCATCTCGGTTCTTCATCCTCATTTTCGGTCATATCCAACATCTTCTTCGTCCCACCATCATGCATCATTAAAATGGTGATGCATCTTTATCAGATTTATCTTCAAAACACGATTCATCTTCATTTGATTCATAAAAAATCACGATGCATCATCAAAATAGTGATGCAAATTAATTTGATTCATCTTCAAACATGATGCATCTTCATCGAATTCATCAAAAAATCATGATGCATCAGATTTGTCTTCCATAAAAATCGGATAAACACGATTAATCTTTCAAAAATTTCCATAAAGAATATGCATAAAAAACAACTATACATTTTAACGATATCATTCCATCATCATCATTGCGAAGTCATCATCATCTTCATTAAATTGACATCATGAACCGACTGCTATGCATTGGGCGGTTGCCGCCGACTTTAGAGAGAGGGATGTCAATGGGGTGGCGTGATACAGAAATATCAGTCTTAAATTTATAAACTCTAATATGACCAAATCGACCGATAAACTCTCAGGCAAGTGTACCCGATCGTATAGCAATAAACTGGTAAGACCAGGATCGTCTCCACAAGGAACGGAAAATGCAATTTATACCAATTAAAATTATTCTAACAAAAATAAAATGGACTAAATGCAAATGAGTAAAAAGGGGGTTTTTTTTAGATTTTTGAATACCGTTGACACGACAAAGTAAACAAAATTACGAAAACTAAAATGAAAATTAATAGTAAATAACGAAAAATTTAAACGACTATGAAATAACGAACTAAAAGAATAGAGTCAAATAACTAAAAGGTATTCATCATTGAATCACTCCCCCTAGATTTAATTCGTTTAAAAGCGCAATTGATTGATAGAATTTCTAAGAAATTTTGAGCTAACTTAGACCATCAACTCTACTAATCTGATTATAACCTAATCTATTCAAAACACGCTAACTCTCGTTATTGGTGAATTGAACTCAAACTTTTATCTGGGTTATTAGAGAAACAGTTTCAACTATCATAATTTCAGAATAATTGTTTACCATAATTGCATGCAACCGTCATAATTTCAGAACAAGCAAACAATCAGATAAAACTAATACACGTGCAAGTCATACTTTCAGATAATGTCACAATGTAATAGCAAACTACTCAATAATTATTAAGATAAATAATTCAAGATTCACGACTAGGCATAAACAAAACTCAATCAACAATAAAAACTAAACCTAAATCTAGGGTTCGTTCATCAATGACAAATACAATAAACTTAGCTCATAATTAAATTAATAACTAACAATAATAATTTCACAATAAAACTAAACATAATTACTTCTTTTTAAAAAAAAATAGAAATTCCAAAACAATATTTTTTTTTCTTGTCTGCGCATCAATGTTCAATGAAAAGACACCAAAAAAAAACTAATGAACCGTAATTGAATTAATACCTGCCCAACCATAAAACAAAGTAAAATAATTGGATGTTGAAAGTTGTTCTCCCTGTTCTACGCCACCAACCAGCAGGAGAAAAAGAAACCAAAAAAATTTAATAAAAAAACTTAGAATGTTGCTTGCTGTGATTTATCCACGCCGCCAAAACCAAAGCAAGAAAGAAAATATCACCATTAATTTTCTCAATCCCCTTCCCCTCCTTTCCTCGCCGCTGCCACAGAAAACAAAAAGAAACCAAAAACAACTTTTTTTTATCATCCTCCTCCGCGGCTCCCTTTTAAAAAAAATTAAAAATATAATAATAATAATAGATCCAACTGAAACCCTAATGGACTAAAAAAATGAAATATGGACTTCGGCCCGTTGGGTATTGGATATGAAGAGACTCAAATATTGAACTTTCTTTGGACCTGCTTGCATGCTCTCATATTTTTTACTTTAAGCCCAAATAAGCATCTTACTTTCTTGTCTCGTACCCAATTAAACCTGCAAATAAAAAATGACAAGAAAATGAACTTTTAGCATCAAAACTTATATGTTTAAGCGCATAAAAAGAATGATATTGTTGAATAAATATATGAATAAATATGACTATATCATGGCGGCCACCGAGAGGGGGGGTGGTGGCGGCCGACTTTAGAGAAAGCAGGAGATAGATAAGAGTGATCATAATCTTCATTAAACTGCACCGTGAACCGGCTGCTATGCATGGGGTGGTGGTCGCCGACTTTAGATAGACGGGTGGCAATGGGGAGGTGGCCGTCGGGAGAGGGGTGGTGGTCGGCCGCCAGATTTAGAGAGAGATAAGGGTGAGGGAGAGAATGTGGGAGGGATAAATGGAATGTTTGTTATTTTGTTACTTTAATGATTTAATTACCGAAATTAATTCCTTTTATTTTAAATGTTTCTAAAATATATTTTAATTATAATTAAATATAAATTACAAGTTTAGCATTCCTAAAACGCTCTTAATGCATTTTTGGTTCCCATCTGATTCCCGATGCATATGGTGCCCCATAGAACCTCAATCTATATATATATATATATATATATATATATATATAGAGTGTGTGTGTGTATGGTTCGAGAGAGTGTCACTCATTATGCAGCGCATCAGAATGTACCACCGTTTAAAAATTTTCTCATAAACATGTTTTAATTAACATTATGAAGATCATATGTAAATTTCACATACATTCACATCTCATAGCTCCTAAAAAATGATGTGAACACACACTTACATAATTTTGAAGACATTTGAACGTGCATTTATGTGATGCGTGATTTCAAGCACTTAGAGTGTTCGGATTTGCGTGAAGTTTACATATGATTTGTGTAATGTTAATTAAAACATGTTCATGAAAAAAAATTACTTTTAAGTGTGGTACCTCAATCTATATATAACCCATAGAACCTCAATCTATATATATATATATATATATATATATATATATATATATATATATATATATATATATATATATATATATATATATATATATATATATAGAATATGGTTCGAGAGAGTACCACCCATTATGCAGCGCACCAGAAGGTACCACCCTTAAAAATTTTTTTTTTTTAATTTTCTCATAAACATGTTTTAATTAACATTATGAAGATCATATGTAAATTTCACATACATTCACTTCTCCTAGCTCCTAAAAAATGATGTGAACACACATCTACATAATTTTGAAGACATTTGAACGTACATATATGTGATGCGTGATTTCATGCACCTAGAGTGTTCGGATTTGCATGAAATTTACATATGATTTGTGTAATGTTAATTAAAACATGTTCATGAAAAAAAATTTCAAAAAAATTACTTTTAAGTGTGGTACCTTCTGGTGCGCTGCGTAATAGGTAGTACTCACTTGAACATATATATATACATATATATATATATATATATATATATATATATATATATATATATATATATATATATATATATATGTGTGTGTGTGTGTGTGTGTGTGTGTGTGTGTAGTAGATTCAAGATCAATGGGGTACCATGTTAGACTGGGGTACCGTTCACAGCCAATTATTTTTGCATTAAAATGAATTTTTAATACATAAAAACACTGCCTAAATTAAACCCACGTCGTCTTGCTTTAAGGGGCAATATGGGAATGAAAAATTTTAAATGAGAATCAAATATTCTCATATCCCAAAAATTTCTCATTCTGTTATCCCTTCCTCCCGCTCCATTTCAGCGATTACCCATTGTTTCCGATTTTAAGAAGTCTACCGCTCCGTCATTCGTCTTCGTTTCGTCACTGAAGAATTCCAGTGAGGGTACGATTTTGATTCGATTAAAGGTAACCTTCATATATTTTCGTTTGATTATGCGGAATTGTTTTCTTCTTCTTCAAAATCGACTGTATACCCTTCGATTCAGTTTCATTTGTTGTTTCAGCGACTCAACAGTTAAAATACCCAGATGGAACTCCTTTTGTTCTATACCCATTTTGGTTTTACATTGTCAAATACTACAATTTTTACATGCATTCCATTTTGCACATGTGCAAAATGCAATATATTTGAATGAATGTTAGGGTTTGCATTTGTTCACTCATTGTCTTTATTTTTGGTGTTTAAATGCATTTATATGCAATTCCTTATATTAGGTTTTGAATGCGTTTTATAGAGTTAATTACAAAAATGGTCCCTGTGGTTTGTATCAAATTTTGAATTTGGTCCCTGAACTTTTAATTTTGCAAAATTGGTCATTATCATTAAAGTTTACTTTCAAGATTGGTCCCTTATCCATTAACTTTTATTAAAATACCCATTTTGCCCTTGTTTATATTTATACATTTGAGCATTTTAGTTACAAATTATTAACAACTCTTTTTTAATAAAACAAATAGATATAAAAATATGATAAAAGTATTAATGTTATTAATCAATTAGATACAAAAAACAAATACAATAAAATATTTCGAATAATTTTAATTTCGTTTCTCATAATTTTATACTTTGTATTTTGTATGGTATAATATACCATTTTTTGAACAAAAACATCTCGAATTAAATTGGTTCATCATTTTCTGAAACACCCATACAACAATAATACATATTTTAGTGTAATTAACAATAATTTATACATCAATACTTGCGGAATTAGGGTAGAATTAAAACTTTTACAATTAATGCATCATAAGCGATGCATCCGAATAAACAACTATTGAATCTACAAGGTTACAGGTCATGATCCTGCAAACGAATAGTCAAGGCCAAGAGGTCGACTAACCCAAACCCAACACAATCACCAAAGCATACCGTTAGTCTCGAGTCTACACTTTGAATAACGAGGAAGAATATACTCTTCCGCTCGATAGCTCAAACCTGCAAAAGGTTAACAACTAAAGGGGTAAACAACAAAAGTTGTTTAGTGAATTCCAGGATTAATATAAATAACAATTAACATGCTAACCATGTATATCCAACACATAATTTCAATCAACTAAAGATATAGGGGCCAAGGATGGCCAATGCCAAGATAGAATGGGATCACCTCATCCTCGTTGAGGACTATCGGTGTCCCACACCAATTATTTACCTATTCGAATTCTCAACAAGATGACTCATCTCACTAAGGACTATTAGCATTCACGATATTTACCAATGGCACATATTCCACCGTCACCGCCCGGCCTAGCCGAGTCAATGTGAGGACCAACTCAACTCTTGGAATCCACTACACCGCTAGACATAGTCGAGCCAAAGTGGGGATTCCAACGCGTGTCATAGTAGCACGTTGTAACGCTTTTGCAAAGATGCCTTACCAAATCGGCACGTTACATTACCACAGTACGTACTACTAATAACTCCAATTCAAAGGTGTGAACAAACATGCTTGCGGCCCAACGTGTCATAATCATCGCCACGAAGGCGGCCCGTTGCCGTCCTCACATGATGTCAACACCGCCACCAGGATATAACTCATGCTTGCAGCCCAACGTGTCAAAATCATCGCCCGCAGGCGGCCCGTTGCTGTCCTCACACGAGATAATCCCATCCAAATCCAAATACCACATACCCCATGGTCGTCTAGGGTTCCCTGTCAAAGTCGGGAGTGGTATTGCCTCTAGCAAGTACGAGGCTGTCCCTAGCAAGTACGGGACTGTCCCTAGCAAGTACGGGACTTCCGACGGTGCAAGTATGTCGGCATCTGGCATCCAAAGGGGCCAGAAATATTTCATGGATATCCAAAGGGGTCCAAAACGCATTCCACAACAATTTAGTGTTCAATATGACTCATGAGAGTCTATAATGGTCCATAAGACCAATTAAAGAAACCATCTATGTGGTTCTACTAATCATTCCGCAACAATGGTTCTAACATATCAACGGGGTCGTTTAACATTACTAATAAGCCTACCGGTTGAATAGTCCTTTATGCCAAATCATAATCAATTAGATTTCCACGAATGCGACCCAATATACAACTTAAAGGACCATGCATATATCCCAGCTATTATTAATCAATCACAAAAGTGAATAGTCCAACCTACTAGGTTAACCAACACGAATTGCCATCTTCCAATCATTGTTATCCATACAAATAAGTAGTTAAGCATACTATATGAGATGCACCACAAACCAATCCACAACAATATCAACTAGCATGGCAATTCATCTTCAATTCATGATGCATGACAGCATGTTCAATAAGGCTACAATGAATCCATCTATAACATGTGAATATGCATGATCAAGTAGCATGTCATCAACAAATGCATAAACAACAATTAACATGTAATCATTCATCTACATTAGTCCTAGAACTCACAGTGATTGGTTAAGAAGATTCCAAAGCCTTCCAATAAAGCCACAATAGCCCGGAGAATGGCTAAAGCTTGCAATCAAACTCCTTTCGACCCAATTCACCTAGAAGCATTCATAACGCGTACACGTAAGCCCCCAATCACAAGATAAGCCCCTAAGAGTGGGCTAAGGGTATTGGGTTATCAAACCGAAAGCACTAAGTTCATATGAGGCCTTAGGAGTTCTGGACTCGACCCAAAGCCCTCAAACCCTTTAAACACTTAAGTTAGAGGTGCAACGGACGTATAAGACCCGAGCACCGACCCCCGACCAACCAAAACACATTTTTTGGGGCAGAATGATGGTCATGGCGCGACCCAGGGGAGGGTAGCGCCGCGACCCACCTTCTGGTTGCACCCAACTGCACCTTCAAGCCCCAAATGCGCACCATAGTCCCCAAAACCTCCATAAACGATTTCGTAACTTTGGAGGGACTTTACCAACAATATTTATAGCATATTAAGGTCAATTAGACACATACAAACATATTAGAATAATTTCATAACCTTCCATGATTCCATGGAGCTCATACGGACTCCGAACGAGTCCGAAAATGACCGAAAACTTCAGCCGGCAACACAAAGCTCCAATTGAGCTTGAATTCAATTCTAATCAATTCCATAGAAATATTTGACATATTTAGGCTATGTTTAGACATTCATAATATATTCAAACATTAAACCCAAACCAATAACGATTAAGAACTCATTGTGGCATTTCACCGAACACTTGGCGTGCGGTTTCGACTTAAAACACCAACTTGAGCCTTTGCTCGATTTTAACCCCAACCAATACTTGAAATCAATAATATAACATCTTTAGACCATTTTACACCATTCAGACACATTTAAATCATGAAAGACCATTCATTCATTTGTATGAACTCTTTTGAGTTCACAAATGGGTTAAAACCCAAATCACCACTTTAAAGCTCCAAATGAGCATCTATTAACTTCCATTCGATTCCATGTTAATATTTAACATATCTAAATCAAGACTTTAGCATATTTATCCTACTAAAACGTCAAACTCAAATCCATAACCCATTAAAGCTCATTTGAGCCCTAGATTGGGTTCCAACCAAAACTAACTCCAACTACCAAGGTAATTACATATTATGGCTCCATTTTGATCATATAACAACATACTAAAAGATTGGAGCCTTTATAAAACATTTCAACAAATACCCATTTAGGGTTTCATTCTTCAAATGAAGAATGGAGAAGAAAGGAGATGAAGTAGGAGATGGGGAAGATGATTATACCTTCAAGGATAACAATGATTGAGAAACCTAAGTTTTAATCTTCACAAATTTGGAGATAAATCTCCCAAAACCTAGCTTCTCCTTTCTCTTCTTCTTTTCCTTCTCTTTTCTTCCAAAGTGAAAGAGCAAAACACACACACACCCCAAGTGTGTGTGTTGGTCGATTATTAAGAGAAAAAGGGTGAGGGGTTTGGCCTTTGGCCACCCCACATCCCCTATCTATCACACCTTTACACAAAACACCCCTCCACTACCCATTTTAAATCTTTCATTTTATAACTACAAAAGTATATTGCTAGATTTATCATTAACTTACATTAGACATAAATGCAAGTACTACTTTCAATAATATGGTTTATTTCATACCCAATTAATTAAATTTCCATGATTCCATAATTATACAAATCACACTATTAAAGATATTTAATTGCCTCTTAATTATTTGGGGTGTTACAATTCTTCCCCCGTTAAAAGATTCCGTCCTCGGAATCCAAAGACTCAACACAATTCAAGGTGATTTAAGGACCACATGTCTTATTACACCGCAAGGCTAATTTGCCATTTTCCACAATATACATAGCCAATGAGCACACAGATATCAACAATTTTTTTTTTTTAGCGACCTCACATCCAAACAACAATCACTTCAAATGATTATGTTTACCCGTAGGACATAATCCTAGTTGCACTACACAACGTACTCCCTCTAGTTCAATTACATGATTTGACCGTGTTAAACGAGCTAATAAGATCCTATACACATAGCATTACCACCATACCACGTGGTATTCAAGCATCTGGTCATATAATCTAGTCACATTAAATGACTTATCATTCTAAATCAACATATTGGTTCAGTTGTTCTCTAAGAACTATTATTCATCCGCCAAGTAGCTTCAATATGCCATTTTTATTTTATTTCAAAATTTTATCACATTACCGACATGTTAGTAGACAAAATTTTTGTTGTATCAAGCAAACAATGATCAATTAAGTGCTCAATTGAGACTTAGAGCTAGTCCACAATCTTTTGCTCAATTTCGACTTAGAGCTAGTCCACAATAGTTTGCTCAATTTCAACTTAGAGCTCATTCACCCTTACTCACAAATTAAGGGTTTATTACCAAATATTCAATTTCTTTGGACAAGTTGGTTCTTACATTTTAAGCAAATATACTCCCCTTTCACAATTTAGGAGTACACACAAATTATCATGTTTATATATCAATGTGATGACACATGTCATCTATTCTACCACAATGATTAACAAAACAATTGTCACTAAACCCCAAAAATCATTATTGGTTTAACCTCATTTATAGTCATTTGACTAATCTTGGAGGCACAAACTGCCCACTTCCCCCGTTGCGCTAACGCAACTCCTAAATTTTCCAGTAAATTTACCATTAACCATCAAACTTTCCTTTTTCATATACAAAATTTAGTTTTATTGGGGAATAATTTTCCACGGCACTGTCATTCTAATTTGACACCATCTAATGCTACTTATGGCAACTAAAATTGATTAAAATTTGAAAATAATTACGCAAACGGAGAAAACAATCAATTAATCTATAAAGCTTAGATTTTCAATTTAACCGAATATATATAATTACACAAACCAAATAAAAACTTATTCTTCGGAACAAAAAACAAACAATAAAATTGCAAAAGCTTTTTAAACTTATAAAATCGATTAAAAATTGAAAATTTATTACAACTATATATAATATAAACAAAATGATGCAAATCGATTAAAAGATATATATATATATATATATATATATATATATATATATATATATATATATATATATATATATATATATATATATATATATATATATATATATATATATATATATATATATAGAGTCAGGTTCAAAAAAGTACCTCTCGAAATCAAGTGCACCCGAAGGTACCAACCTTAAAAAACTTTTTTTAAAATTTTTTTCTCATAACCATGTTTAATTTAATGTTATACGCATGATATATGAATTTCACATATATTCACACTTTTTGTGTCCTTAAAAATTATGTGAATGGTCAATGCATATTTATGTGAATGCTCATCCATGTGAATGGTCATTTCACACCATGTGAATGGTGTAATTGACCATTCACATGATTTTTTTTACCATTCACAAGATTTATAATGTTGCTTCTTTTGAAAAAAAGTCTTATAATGTTGTCTTATACATGTTTATTCAAAAAAAATATATGTGAATGATCATTCACATTAGGGTACGCTGGGTACGCTGGAATCTCATAGGTACGCTGATGAACCTGATTATATATATATATATATATATATATATATATATATATATATATATATATATATATATATATATATATATATATATATATATATATATATATAAAACATAAAAAACTGAAACTAAAAAAATAAAAAATCTGGAAAAATTTTTTATTTGTTTCCAATTAATTAATTATATTTTTATTATTTTTTATATAATTTGTTTTTATTAAAATAAAGAGTTGGTAATTATTTGTAATTAAAAGAGTTAAAAGTGTAAATATAAACAAGGGCAAAATGGGCATTTCAATAAAAGTTGATGGATAATGGACTAATTTGAAAAAAAACTTTGATGATAATGACCGATTTTGCAAAATTGAAAGTTCAGGGACCAAATCCAAAATTTGATACAAACCACAAGGACCATTTTTGTAATTAACTTAAATTTTATAATGTAGAGAATAAAACATATACATGGAAATAAAGCTGTATTTCATTTTCTTTATCAATTAACTATAATTGAAGTTTGTAAAACTTATCAAACGTCCTCTAAAGGTTTTGATCTTTATATATCTATATATATACATTCCATGTGTATATTATATTACATTATATATAGTTTTCCAGTAGAATTTCTTTTGACTTCTTAAGAGTCAACTGAACTTGTTTTTGACCTTGAAGTTCATGAAGGATTCATATGTTTATGAAGAGAAGTTGGTGACTTGATTAAATGTAATAAATGTTTTTAACGATGGTTGAGGGGACTTGATGCACCTTTTGTTAAAGAAGATTGAAAGGTTTCATGTCAAATGCTAATTCTTGATTTTGAAAAAAAAAAAAAAAAAAACTTAACAGAAAAGTGAATTTGATTACTTTAAAATCATAATCATAAGTATAATTGGATGATGAGATAGTCATATGCTTAAAATCAGGGATATGTTGAGCATCATAATAATAATAGCTGATTATTACAATTTCAATTTTCAAGTCACAATAATCAGATAATTGTTTATCAAAATGCATATCAAGATCCTTATGGTCTAAAGTTGACAAGAATAACTTGTAAGGATGAAAAAATGGAGACAACTAGTAGGTTTTACTTTTTAGTAACGGAAAAATAATACTATGCAGCTCTTCGTCGCAGGACGAGCCGAGTTTTCATTTGTATGGATTTATCATGTGCATAAGTGCAACCGCTGCTAGGGCCTTCAAGTCGGTTCTTCAGGGCATCTTACTTTCTTCTGAAGGGTACATTAGCTTCTACTTTTGTGTTCATAACTCAACTACGGTCTTGTTTGTTTACCTCTTAATGACTTTTTAATGGTTCCATTAAGAAGTAAACAAACAACCCCTACATTGTTGCTACAACAATGGAACTGGGTGTATTAATGTATCTTTTTTTGGCAGGGAGAAACTAAATTCAATGAATCTGTTGCTTTATATGTCTCCAACCGCAGTTGTTTTGTTATTGCCCACTGCGCTTATAATGGAACCCGGTGTCATAGATGCTATCATCTCTCTTGGCTTATTACATCGATCCATGTGGCTACTGCTTCTCGTGAATTCGACCATGGCTTATTCTGCTAACTTGACCAACTTCCTCGTCACCAAGAACACGAGCGCACTAACGCTCCAGGTCTCTCTGTCTCTCTATGTCATTTTTAAGTCAAATGTAGTGCATTTCAAATGTATAAATTTCTTTGAAAATATAGTTGTGTTTCTTACCTTTTCTTCATATGCTACAATTTAAATTTAATTTAGTAATCGAAAATGTTGATAATATGTGAGAAAGTGGGTAAATTTGGTCCATGCGACCTCAAAAAGCAAGACTATATTCCTAGTAGGTTGAACTGTATATGTTACGACCAGGTTTTAGGGAATGCGAAAGGTGCTGTAGCGGTTGTTATCTCAATACTTCTTTTCCGCAATTCAGTCACCTTTGTAGGTATAGCAGGCTACTCCATGACTGTTATGGGTGTAATTGCTTATGGAGAAGCCAAAAGGAGATATAAATGACGTCTACATTTTGTTCGCAAAGGCAAATAGTAAAGCTTACACAAGTTCATTATTAGATTGTACCTTTGTTATTATTGTCGTCAAAATTAGTCTCTCACAAATGATGTTGGCAAACACTGATGTATGTTTTCGGATCATCTAAGAAAGTAGCATATGAATTAAAATGATTAACCTGCACAACTACAAGACTACTACAAACATTATTTGCACAGAAGTACAATTTCAGATGATCAGTGCTGTAGTTAGGTTAGAAAGCGGTGTGACCCCTTCTTCCTCGGCTTTTCATGCCACCTATGAAGAAACAATTCACAAATTCCATTTGCACATTAGTTTACAAAACTGAAATGGGTTTGTTTATCGAAAGCCTGTGTTCTCTTTGGCTTTTTATTAAACGCTGTCCGGACCATCAGGGAGGATCTCATAACCATCATGGTGTTGCTTGACTACCGACTTTTCAACAGGGATGCACTTCAAAATGATGGCAATTGGCATGCTCACCAATCCTATTAAAATGCTAAGTAACCACAGTTTCCAGTTTAAGGGTACGGTGCTCGCAAAAGTGCCAAGGAACTCGACGATGATAACTTGAAAGACGACAGTCGCTACCATGATACCAATGAATATCCAATTGCTAAAAATGCCATTGAATATGTTTATCTTATTGATGTCTCGGCTGTTTACTTCATTAAAGACCTACAGAAGGAAGCATGCATAAAGATAAGCTAATGGTACATAAACTGCTATGATAAATCGTGTTAGATTTTCAAATATTGTACCTGACAGAAGACGAAGGTGTTGAATATGAAAGTATTGAGGGTGGCTGTTGCGTTGGCCCCTTGCAAATTCAAAATGGGTTTCCCCGCAAAATTCAAGACGAATAGGATGATCATCTGATAAACACTTTGGCCGATAATATTCCTCCACATGGACTTTGTAATGAAGCTATCAGTCCGCTTAACAGGTGGTCTATTCATCAGTCCATCATGTGGTTGTTCTGTGGCCAGTGCTAATGCACCTAAAGTGTCCATGATCAGGTTGACCCATAGCAATTGCACCGCGGTAAGAGGAGCAGACCCTGAAGTTCAGACAATTGTCGTAACTCTGATTGCAAATATATTACTGCGAAAAGAAAAAAGGATCCATGAAGACCAACAAACCTGTGATGCATGCAGAAACGAAGTTGATCATCAAAGCAACAATATTGACCGTTAACTGAAACTGTACAAACTTTTGAATATTTATGTATACTGCACGACCCCATTTAGCTACTTTTACTATTGTTGCAAAATCGTCATCCATGACAATGACATCAGCTTGTTCTTTCGCAACCTGTAGATAGATAACACAACGAGTAACTGCTACACCCATTGCAAATGGAAGGGAAAAACGATCTGTCAAACAAGAAAAAAGGCACCAACCTCTGTTCCTGCTATGCCCATTGCAAATCCAATATCTGATTCATGCAAAGCGGGAGCATCATTCGTCCCATCACCTGTAACTGCAACGACTTCAGACAGGTCCCTCAAATGCTTTACAAGCTCCAACTTGTCTGTTGGTGACGATCTAGCCATTACCTGAATCCATGAAAAAGCACTTCAAAACTGAGTTTCCATCATATATACTTGAATGAACTGGTGAGATAATACTGCACCTGTATTCTTGGTGCTAGTTCCCTCTTTTCTTCCTTGGTTTTTTTTCGAAATTCTGGCCCTAGGATGACCAAGCCACCTTCAGTCAGTATGCCACATTCTTTTGCTATGGTTCTAGCGGTGTTGATATTATCACCAGTAATCATACGCACGGTAATACCAGCTGATAAACAAGTTTCGACTGCTTCCTTAACCCCTGGTCTAAGTGGATCCTTGATACCAACAACCGCAATCAAGGTATAGCCATGATCAGGTATGTTTTCTTGAATGTCAAAGCCACCTTCGACATCAAAATAAGCCAAGCAAAGAGTTCTCAAAGCATTAGCTGCAAACCCACTGATAACATCTGTAACAAATTTAACTTTCTCTTCAGACAATGGAACGGTTTCTCCGGTTCCATCCAAGATCTTGTCACACATTCCTAATACTATTTCTGATGCGCCTTTGCAGAAAGCACGTATCTGACCACCGGGCAGAGCAGTAATTACAGACATTTTCTTTTTTGCAGAATTGAAAGGTTCCACTTTTAGTAGTTTGATCTCACTACGCACAGTACTGAAATCTCCACCCAAATTCAAACCGTATTCTAATATAGCTGATTCTGTTGGAGTGCCCAAAATAGAAGTTTTACCATCTTTATCTTTGACCACCTCAGAACCTGTACATTCAAAGATACACTGCAAGAGAATTGTAGATACATCTTTGGATAATTCCAAAGGTTCTTTAGCATCTTTAGCTTTACCAGATACCCAGATTTTGTCAACGACCATATGATTTGTTGTTAAGGTCCCTGTTTTATCTGTGCATATGCAAGTAGAAGAACCCATAGTTTCACAGGCAGAGAGATGTCTTACTAGTGCCTTGTCATCCATTAACTTCTTCATTGCAAAGGCAAGGCTCAGGGTGACAGCTAAAGGCAGTCCTTCTGGCACTGCAACAACAATAATCGTTACTGCAGTGGCAAAATAGTCTAACATGCTCAATGCGTCGCTTGCAGCCCACGTTGAAAACTCATTGTGCATTGCTTTATTTATGAGAAACCTCGCCGTTAACACAAGAAAAGTCAACACGGCGAACACCAATCCAATTTTACCAATGATTGTAGCGACACCGTTCAATTTAACTTGCAATGGGGTTTCATGGTCTCCTTCTTCACCTAATGTTTCCATCAACTTTCCCCATTCCGTTCTCATACCTACCGCTGTGACAAGCATCTTAGCTGATCCATCTTGCACTTTAGTTCCACCAAGAAGAAATGGTTTCTTGTCATCTACATGCACGTTCCTAGTCTCACCAGTCAAGCTAGACTCATCGATCGACAAGCTGTATCCTGATATAAATATCCCATCAGCCGGAACTTGGTCACCAATGGATAAGTGAACAACATCTCCAACAACTAAGTCATAAACGGACACCTTCTTTCGACACGCATCTCTTGTTACATGAGAGGAAATCTTTTTCTTTTCCCTATCTAGATCCCTAAATTGCAAGGATTGTTTGTAGTCACTCACAGCAGTAACAGTAACTACTAGTAATATGCTAAGAAGGATCCCCAATCCATCGTATATTCCATCTGGAAAACCTTCAGTGGCAAGCCCCACACCAATTGAAACCACCGCACAAACTATAAGGATAACAAGGGTTAAATCATGAAGAGCCTCCCACACGAACTTGAAAAAGCTCTTAGAAGGATTCTCTGTATATTTGTTGATACCATAAGTGTCTTGTCTAACAGACAAATCACTTGATTTGACTCCTTCATCTATCGAGATTTCAACCGCTTCTGCAATTCCATCAACTCCACCAAGGGAGTGCAAGGTCCCCACATCAAAATTTCTAACCATGGATGCAAGTTTATCTGGATTATTGTGGAAGTCAGAAACTTTTGCATGATGAGGGATGCCTGTTTACATAGAATTAGCCAATTAGGTACTATTTATTCGTCATATACAAGTCCAACGGAGAAGGATGAATATAGTTAAAAGTTCATAAAGGAAAGGTTGATAATTCCACTAAACTTTAGAGGCCTATTTATAGCCTTAAACATGGATAGGAAACATACCCTCTGTAAACCGAACTCTTGCTCTCACAGCTTGAATGTGAGCCCGCAGCTTTGCCTGGACAATGGAATAAATGAGAGAACATTATCATCTCGATCATGTAAACGGAACTATAGACTATAGTCAGCTGCTTGGCTAGGATTACTAAACAGTAAATTACAGTGCATAAGGAAACTACCGTAAACATGAAATACCATAAATTGAACAATTAAGTCTACCAAAAGAAAGTTCATCATTTGGAACACTGATTTAATAACTACAGAAGTACAAAAACTAAACTTGTTAAACTTGAATTGTCGTGAGTAAGCTAGAAATTGCAAGAAAAGTTGTTAAAGTTCTCAAACAATCAGCCCCAACTCCCCAAGTGAATTTTGGGTGCTCTGTCATTTCTGTGGGTAGTTAGCCCAAAACTCTCGAACAGGTATAGCTTTCACTGATCTCAGGAGTGACCCGAATAGTCCCAATAGTTGGAGGTTCATGAGAATAAGTTTCTACTAGACTGTATTATATGTATTTAATTTTATGTGTAGGCCCACAAAGAAATACAACACAGTGGGCCTATACATATATAAATTCTAATAGTTTATACTAGCTTCTTTACAAACATAATCAGATAACCCGGTATGTTTTGTTTGGTAACTGAACGTTTGTTTCTTGCAGACAAGTGTAGTTGTCTCATTACCACGCTACATTTCCATCGGCCTAGATGGAAATTTTTTGAACTCTTTTTTGAGACACCATATCAGAGTTAACTTTCAAGCAGTGTGAGTCACCACATGTATTATGCTTCAGCAATTGACAGGGAGACCACATTGTGTCTCCTGGTTTTCCATTATACAAGGTTCAGACGTCACTACCAAGAAAATATTACACGATATCCTATCTTAAAGACGTAAACCTCCTCTACTATGAAGAAACATAGTTTTTTCCAATCCATGAATGCCAGGTATGATCATACTATATTGGTATGTATCTTATTAGTTAATATAATTTGACTGTTCCTAAAACTTAAACCAAAACAAATAAACAGTAGTAAGTTTCTTGAGATATTAAGCCTAGGCACAGAAGCCATTACGACTAAATAGTTAGAGTAGGGGCGTTTGGATTGCGGAATGGAATTTGAAGTAATTGGAATTTAATTTATATTATATGTTAGTTGATTGGTTGAAGTATGGAATGATATTTAAAGCTAGCTAAGGATATGTGTTGTGTGAAATGTTAGGAATGATAGATTTTTTCGATCATAGATTTTGATGGAATGTAAACATATTTTTTTCATCGTTTTCATATTCCAAATTTCAAAATACATTTTAAGTAAATTCTAATTTTTTCAAAATCCATCCCCAGAGCCAAGCGTCCCCTGGAGAAAAGATTTCTAAAAATGGCAGCCTGCATAAAATTGAAGGGGAGTAATCTGCTTATTATTTTGTTACTTATATTCAAAAGCTATGTTTATGAGAGGTCTACAATGATATAGTTTAAGGGGGTAATCTGCATTCTTTTTGGTTACTTATTTTCAAAAGCTGGTGTTATTTCTTATTTTCGAAAGCTTTATTTAGTTTGAATTTTTACTTATATGATGCACCAAATTCATAAAAATACAGAAGTATGATAAACTTTATAGTCTTTATTCTATAATGCATAAGAAATAAAAACTATTATTTTTTTCAAATTTTCTACTGGTTTAGTTCCAATATCATATTCGTGTTAAATTGACCAAACTAAATTCGACAATAACGAGTAGAGGGGCTAAACTGAAAAAAAAAAAAAATACAAAGAGATAAACTATAAAAGTGTAAACGTATCTATGCTTATTCTTTTCCAATATTCTAAAGCAACCTTTTATATATTTAAATTTTGTATTATTGATGATTTGTAAATCATGTTTTTATATTTAAACGGATTTTGCGATATTAAATTCTTGAAGATAATGGTATTTGACGCTGACCCATTAAATTGTGTCTGTGATTTATGTAAAAGGCACTTTAGCTTTTTTAAATGATAATGGGGTCCAACAAACAAAATTAAGATTCGAAGACTTCAACAGATCTAGGTCTTGCTAAATCATTGTTCATACACGTATATGAAAAATACAACCAGTTGGATTCAAGCAGAACACTGATGATTGTGCTTTTGATCTCATTCTGATATACAGATATATTTTCC
>JAANYP010005716.1:0-23901 GCA_020465985.1 Centrapalus pauciflorus | reverse complement strand
AAAAGGAGAAGTCTTGTTTGAAAAGACAATATAACTTTTCTGCACTTTTCTGAAAAGCAGACGTGCAGAACTTTTGTCTTTTTACTTTGTCTACTGTTGCATTGCCTTTAACTATTTTAGGAATGTCAACTTTGCGTCTTTCTTCCTTGTAAAGGCCTATTTTGATATAAGAAAAAGGTCTGTCACCCTTTTTCAAATAACCTTTTGTCTTCATGTGACAGAACAGCTTGGGCAGGCTGAGCGGTTCTGCTTTCCACTTTGTCTTCGACTTGTAAACTGATCTTGTAGTAAAAAACAATACATGATGACTTGGAAACAAATTCCATAAAGTGTATAGCCTGTTCACTAAGAACAGGTTCTGTTCACAAAGAACAGAACACTTTAAAAATGCCCAAGCTGCTCAACAGTGTAGAGCAGCGTAGACAGTTTCTGTCCAGCCTGATCAGCAGACTGAGCAGCTTGGACAAACTGTCTTGGTTGCAACACATGCAACATATAGAACAGCTTTAGACTGATATTGCAAATCATTTTCAGGTTTCAATAAGGCATATAACAGGCCTTAAATTCAACCTTCAAATGTATCAACAGGTTTGATTATAAAGTCTCCCCCTCAGATATAGAACAGGTTTGACTGAGGCCTTTTTGAGCCTAACAATATATATATATATATATATATATATATATATATATATATATATATATATATATATATCGTCACAATTTTTAAATATTAATAACCAAACACTCTTGATTTATTGATTCAATTTTAACGCATTTAATTAACTGTTCGAGTTTAACCGTGAATTAAACGACACGACGAAATAAATCATCCATGGCTTCGGCTAACTCATCATAGCCGAGAGGTCATGGGTCTCAACCCATGGCCGAAATCTCAATGCTTGATTTCGCGAACCGAAACGTTTAATTCTCGACTTTAATTAATTAAACACTTTAAGCAATTAAACATCAACTAAATATGACGAACTAATGTTTCAAAATCCTGAGTTCCGAGAAATCCAAGGTTGGCCGAAAATCACCAAGGGGTATCCAAACCCTTTGGTCGATTTTCTCCAAGCCGAATTAAAACCTTAAACGTTTTAATTATCGATTTCGATCGTTTAAACACTTTTAATTATTAAAAATCGAAACTTTAAGAACGTTGGACATAAATACATGAATAATACTATCATTATGTTACTTGAGGTAAATCTGATAAAACTGTTGGAAATTCGTATCAATTTTTATAAAACCATAAACTTTAATCAAATTAAACGCACAACGGAAGCTTTTTAAAATTACGAATTCCGTACACGGATCTTCAAGTAAAACATAAGATAAGTAACATGAAAGCATTTAAAATTCGTACATTTGTAGTTGATGACAAAAATACACGAATGAGATGGTTTCGGTATCCACCGGTGGTGACATGATCGAGCGGCACCAGGTACACAATCAAACACACTAGGTTCAGGAAAAAACACACACTAATTTGTGTGTGTGTGTGTTTGGTACAGCCCCAACACAATTCTCATGCACCCTTCCTCTATATATATATATATATATATATATATATATATATATATATATATATATATATATATATATATATATATATATATATATATATATATATATATATATATATATATATATATATATATATATCGCATGTGTATATATCTCTGTATATAATGGTCGTATATATAGATTTGGGTTCAAAAAAGTACCCATGAGAATTGAGTGTACCAAAGGTATCCTTCCAAAGCCACAAGATTAAATAAAACAAGGGTTGTGATCAAAAGTTGAAATTTCATGCGCGTCCCTTTTTTTTAGCTAGAAGGATATTTTCGTAATTACAGCGATCATTCATAACACTTATAAAAGGACCATTTACAATACTTAATTGATCATTCACATTACTTTATTGATCATTCACAACACTTATTTGATCATTCACACCACATATTTGATCATTCACAAAAATTATTTAACTATTTACAATTCTTCTACACTTGTTTGATCATTCACAACACTTATTTGACCATTCACAATTCTCCAACACTTATTTGATCATTTACAAGATTTATTTGACCATTCACAATGGTTATTTGATCATTCACAACACTTATTTGATCATTCACAATAATTATTTGACTATTTACAATTCTTCTACACTTATTTGATCATTCACAAGAATTATTTGACCATTCACACTTCTTCTACACTTATTTGATCATTCACAACACCTATTTGACCATTCACAAGTCTTCTATACTTGTTTGATAATTCACAACACTTATTTGATCATTCACAAGAATTATTTGACCATTCACAGTATTTATTTGATCATTGGCAACACTTATTTGATCATTCACATTAATTATTAGACCATTCACAATATTTATTTCATCATTCACAATATATTTGACTATTTACATTTCTTATACACTTATTTAATCATTCACATCACTTACTTGATCATTCACAAGAATTATTTGACCTTTCACAGTATTTATTTGATCATTCACAACACTTATTTGATCATTCACAAGAATTATTTGATCATTCACAGTATTTATTGGATCATTCACAACACTTATTTGATCATTCACAAGTATCATTTGACTATTTACAATTCTTCAACACTAATTTGATCATTCACACAACATTTATTTGATCATTCACAATAACTATTTGACCATTCAAAATATTTATTTGATCATTCACAACACTTTATTGATCAAATAAGAGTTGTGAATGGTCAAATAATTCTTGTGAATGATCAACTAAGTGTTGTATATGATCAAATAAGTCAAAAGAAATGTAAATAGTCAAATAAGTGTTGTGAATAATCGAATAAGTGTAGAAGAATTGTGAATGGTCAAATAATTCTTGTGAATAATCAAATAAGTGTTGTGAGTAATCAAATATGTGTAGAAGAAGTGTAAATAGTCAAATGATTATTGTGAATGATGAAATAAATACTGTGAATGGTCAAGTAATTCATATGAATGATCAAATGACTGTTGTGAATGATCAAATGACTGTTGTGAATGATCAAATAAGTGTTAAAGAATTGTGAATGGTCAAATAAGTGTTGTGAATGATTAAATAAGTGTAGAATAATTATAAACAGTTAAATAATTATTGTGAATGATCAAATAAGTGATGTGAATGATCAAATAAGTGTTGTGAATGATCAATTAAGTAATGTGAATGGTCAATTAAGTAATGTGAATGGTAAATTAAGTGTTGTGATTGATCAAGTAAATACTGTGAATGGTCAATTAAGTAATGTGAATGATCAAATAAGTGTTGTGAATGATCAAATAAGTGTAGAAGAAGTGTAAATAGTCAAAAGATTATTGTGAATGATCAAATAAATGTTGTGAATGATCAAATAAGTGTAAAAGAATTGTAAAACAGTCAAATAATTCTTGTGAATGATCAAATAAGTGTTGTGAATGATCAATTAGGTGATGTGAATGATCATTTTATAAGTGGCGTGAATGATTAATTTATAAGTGATCTGAATGATCAGTTTTAAGTGACGTGAATGATGGTTTTTATTACGAAAATTCCCTTGCATGTGAGGGGTACGTTAGATACGCGGGATTTTGGTTAGTACGCTGAGGAGCTTTATATATATATATATATATATATGTGTGTGTGTGTGTGTGTGTGTGTGTGTGCGTGCGTGCGTGTGTGTGTGTCTGTGTGTCTATAGGATAAGGTTAACGTGAGGACTGTCCTTAAAATGAAGATGGTGAGAACCAATGAAATTACGACATCTCATCACTATTAATTTGAACTAAAAAAAGATTTAATTAAATTAGTCAATCAATTCATGATTTTTTCACTTACCAAATTACACACACATTCTCTCTCTTTGAAGATTCATGACACTGCTATGGTTCACAATACCACACCATTATTGTGGGTCACCACATCACCGATGATTCGCGATACCGTCATGGTTCACGACACCATCGACGATTCACTATAAATACAAGAGTATGATCCACGACTCAAACATGTATGATTCACGACTTAAAATGTGTGATTCACGACATTGATGATTCACAATTAATACAAACGTTTGGTTCACAACTAATGGTTCACACAATCCACAATAATGATTCAGAAGAAACATCAAAACATTCGTGTGTGATCCTTCATCGGTTAATTTTAGAGAGAAAAAAAGAAAGTGAATTGTTTGGAGGAGATAGAATGATTGATTTAGATGATTGACACATTCCTTATTAATTAACTAGCAAATGTATTTAATTTAATTTTAAATTAATTAAAATGGATGACATGTCATATTATTATTGGTTCTTACCGTCTTCATTTTAAGGACGGTCATCATTTGATCACTCCATATATATATATATATATATATATATATATATATATATATATATATATATATATATATATATATATATATATATATATATATATATATATATATATATATATATATATATATATATAGGGTCGGGATCCATGGGGTACCAAGTTAGACTGGGGAACCGGAGTCCGGTAGTGTTTGGTTACAAATGCAAAAGGGTATTATAGACAATTTTGATTTATTCTAAATAAAAGATAAATATCATGGATTATGTAAATCCCTTAATTTAAGGAATGTGATACGCACTATTCTAAACCTTCCATGACTGTTTCCTCCTAACAAATCTGTTCCATGATCGTATCTTCTACACCCCTTTTGCTCGATTGATTTTTTCTTCCTGATTAAACCAAAGCACATTGCAATCGATGGATAGAGAGACAAATAGCGGTGCTCAACTGGATCCTGCAATAATTCCGACTGAACATGTTCAACAAGACTTATGCAACAACGGGTTTTTTAATTATAAACCATCTTTTCCATGTTTTTTTTTGTTTTCTGATGGATTCTTAACATCATTCGTATTGATCGATAATGGGTATCGTAAGAAAAGAAGGGCGAAGGGGCATGTTCAATTCGTATTGAACATGTTCTATTTTGACAGTATCATTGAACATGTTCAATAACGTTATTGAATATGTGCATAATAACGTCCAGACCTTTTATAACATTTTTTTGTTCGATTTGAGTTCAAATATACATATCTGGTATTGAAACAATTGAAGTATTCCTAATGCACAAGTTCAACAGAAAGGGGAATGTGTTATAAACCTTGTTTGAGGATTTTGAAGATGTGCATTTAGTGTTCATCTATAGATTAGAACACAATTAACATATGTATTAGTGTAATTTTGAAATTACATATGTGCAGAACTTGAATTAGGAAAACATTATTAATTGGAATTAAAGTCTTATAACACATTGAACTTGTGTCCAACGATTTTGAACATGTGCATTTAGTGTTCATCTATAGATTAAAACACAATTAACATATGTATTAGTGTAATTTTGAAATTACATATGTGCAGAACTTGAATTAGGAAAACATTTTACTTGGAATTATAGTTTTATAACATATCTAACGTGTGTAACGTCTTGTTACGTGTTGTATTAAACATGTGTAATTAAATAAATCTTGAGATATGATATGAACATGTGCAGTAAATATCATTATGCAGAACGTTGATATTGTTCGGGGTATCATGATTTTGAACCTGTGCAGATAGTGTTTATTTATGGATTAAAACACAATTTCCATGTGTATTGCTGGGAATTTGCAAATATATGTGTGCATAAATAGAATTAGGGATATACATGTCTAGTATTGAATAAATTCAATTATTTCTACTGCACAAGTTCAACAGAAAGGGGATTGCATTATAAACCTTGTTGAGGATTTCGAACATGTGCATTTAGTTGTTCATCTATGGATTAAAACACAATAAACATGTGTATTAATGAAATTTAATAAATACATATGTGCATAACTTGAATTACGAAAACATTTTAATTGGAATTATAGTATTATAACATATTGAACGTGTGTAATGTTTTGTTACGTGTTGTATTAAATATGTGAAAGTATATAATTCTTGAGATAGGCTATGAACATATGCAATAAATAGCATTGTGCAATACTTTGAATAACACGGGGTATCATGATTTTGAACATGTGCAGTAAATAGCATTGTGCAATACTTTGAATAACATGGGGTATCATGATTTTGAACATGTGCAGTTATTGTTCATCTATGGATTAAAAAACATTTACCATGTGTATTTGCTGGGAATTTGCGAATATATGTGTGCCTAAATTGAATTAGGGATATGCATGTCTAGTATTGAAAAAAAGCAATTATTTCTACTGCACAAGTTCAACAGAAAGGGGATTGAATTATAACCCTTGTTTGAGGATAATGAACATGTGCAGTTAGTGTTCATCTATGGATTAAAACACTACTAACATGTGTTTTGTTGGAAAGTTGCAAATATATGTTTGCGGAACTTGAATTAGGTAAACATGTTAATTGGCAATGCATCCATATTGATTGTTTGTAATGTTAATGTTAATGTGAAGGTGTAGCCAATCACAATGAATCAGTTGTTGAAGAGGATTTGGAAACAAGTGTTGATCAATATGAATTGAATGGTAACCGAAGATGCAGTTATTCCATTCATACATATGTTTTTAAAAAATATGATTTTTAATTACATGCATTCTAATTTACTTGTTCATTGTAATTAGATGAGAGGGACAGGAACAATGACGAAAATTTATCGATAGAGACAAATTCGCCTGGTGGTAATACGTATTGGACACCGAAAAGGGAATGTCTGGATGTGCCTGTACACGAAAGTATTTTCGATAGTCTTGAAAAGGCTATAGTTGCATACGAGGAGTATGCAAAATCTGTGTGGTTCACAACACGTCGATCCACAGAAAAACGAGCAAGAGATGGGACAACAACACTAAAAAAGGTTGTATGTAGTCGTTCAGGTAAGGCATGTGATGGAACATACGCTACTGATGAAGGAGTATCGAAATAAAATAAGCGTAGTAGGCCATCAAGTAGGATAGGATGTTGTGCTCAAATCACATTTGGATATTTGAGTAGGGGTAGGTATGTAGTGAAAGCGTTTGTTGAGAAACACAAACATCCAATGGTACCAAAGGAGGATAGGTATCTAATGCGCACTAATAGAAAACTAGACTATGGTAAACAATGTTTCATATATGATATGTCGAATATCAATATAGGTGCAGTTAACGCTCATAAGATAGTTTCTCAGATGTCCGGAGAATACGATAAAACTGGTGCAACAAAAACAGATTTCAAAAACTTTGCGTGTGACATCAAGTGTTTCATAGGTGAGAATGATGCACAAATGGTTGTTGACAAGATGGAAAGTGCTAAGAAGTCTGGTTCTATTTATAGTTTCGATTACACGTGTGCGGCCGATAGGTCTCTACTAGGGATGTTTTGGGCAGATGAAACAGGAAAGAATAATTATGATGCATTTGGTGACATAGTATCGTTCGATGCCACGTATCGTACAAACAGGTACCTTTCATGACTTTCTCTTGTTACTTATTTTATAAGGGATAGTTTTTAGCTGTAATTGATTGATATTTTATTGAGCAGATACAATATGGTTTTTGTTCCATTCATTGGCAAAAACAATTACAAGAGGTGTGTGACATTTGGTGCTGGCCTACTAGCGAACGAGGAAACTGTTACGTACGTCTGGCTACTAAAGACATTTCTAAAGACATTTGGACGAGAGCCTGTTGTTGTGGTTAATGATCAAGACCCGTCCATGAAGGGTGCAATAGAGCAAGTGTTCAAAACAGCTCGCCATCGTTTCTGCATGTGGCATATAACACGAAAAATACCAATCAAGGTTGGATGCAGTTGGTAACCAAGTTTAATTTCACATTGATTGTTGTTAGGAAATGTGTAGTATAATTGTTATTGATTTTGTTTACTGTTTAACAGTTAGGACATTCGCTGAGCAACGACAGTTAATTCAAAGATCGATTAAACAGTATTGTTTGGACTTCTTTATCTAGTGAAGCAGAATTCGAAAAACAATGGAGGAGCATGGTAAAAGATTATGGACTTGATCAAGATAAGTGGATGAATGACATGTTCAACATCAGAAATCAATGGATTCCGTCGTTCTTCAATGATGTTATTTTGGCTGGACTGATGCGGACAACGTCAATGTCGGAGAGTGAAAACAACTTTTTTGGTCATTTTGTAACGGGTGGTTCAACGCTTGTGGAGTTCATGAGTAGGTATGATTCTGCCATGTTCAAACAATGTGATAATCAGCGTACACTAGAATTTAGTTGTCGAGAAAGGAGGCCAAAACTTAAGACGCCGTTGACGGTTGAAAAAACAGCACTCGATGTGTACACAAATGAAATATTTACCTCCGTCCAAGTTGAGATCGTTGCGTCTGCGTTTACTTGTACATCGACAAGCATAGTGAAAGAGGGCGATACAAATGTTTGCATTGTTCATGACTCTGAACACGCTGGTACCCACAAGGTGTAGTAGTTACAGTAGATTTTGAAAAGATACACTGTAAAAAAAGTTGAAAACTGACATGTGAAAATAATCTATCTTGCAGGTGTTGTATAATGCACTGGACAGTGAAATAATGTGTACATGCAAGTTGTTTGAGCGAATTGGCATACTTTGTAGACACATCTATTATGTGTTTAAGGCATTTGGGATTTCTGATGTTCCTGAAAAGTACATACTCACACGTTGGACAAGGAATGCCTTTCATTTTCCGCTGTCAAAAATGGACCAGACATGTCAAAGGCAAAATGCAGCTGAGAAAATCATGATGCGAATATCTTTGTCGATAAGATCTTTAGTCTATCGTATTGGAAACGATCCAGATAAGTTACAAATGTTAAGCGATGCATGGGATGATACAGTTAAAAGATTAGAGCTTAACCCTGGAAATCAGCCTTCAAATAAAACGTCTGTGTTAGAAAGCGTTATTGGAACTGCTCAACC
Source organism: Centrapalus pauciflorus (assembly GCA_020465985.1). Taxonomy (NCBI): domain Eukaryota; kingdom Viridiplantae; phylum Streptophyta; class Magnoliopsida; order Asterales; family Asteraceae; genus Centrapalus; species Centrapalus pauciflorus. The sequence goes on along the minus strand of JAANYP010005716.1, from coordinate 14,955 downwards.
ATCTGAAATTAATGTACTAGTTCCAACCGGCATACGAAACAAGAGGTGTGGAAAACACAAGAGACTTGTCGGAGAGCGTGAAAAGGCGGTCAACAATGCATCAAAACAAAACAGAGTGTGTAAGATGTGCAATGAGGCATCGTACCATGATTCAAGGAATTGTCCGATGAAGAAATGACTATTTAATTTTTTTTTGTTTTTTTCCTTTCTAGTTTTTATTATGCGTTTTTCCAATACAATATTAGTTAATGCTTTGAGATATTCGTAAAGATGTTTGATTTTAACGGGAATTTGATGTGTTATTGAATGAATAGTTTTATTTTAAAATTTTTTAATGTTTGATTTTGTATTGTCCAATTTGTATAAGAAAATATTTGTTTAAATGTATAATTTTTTAAAATTTAGATTTGTTTCTGCTTCGTGAGTATGTTTAGTTTGTGAATTGAATATGTACTTTTTTATAAAATATGAGTTATTATACAAATCTGAAAATGTGTGTAGACTTGAAATTGACATTGATCACGTGAATTGAACATATATAAATAATAAGTGCATATAAACCGTAATGGGAAACCATTTTGAAAACAAAATTTTATTTTGAATATGAAATATAAAGAAGGTTCTGATCATGTGCAACGTACTAGTAAAAGTTGGATTAGTTTATAATAAAGGATTATAGAATTTATTGTACATGTGCATTAAAATATAAAAAGGCAACCCACGTTGGGAAACCAACATGAAAACACATCTTTTTTCGATATATGAAAAAAAAGAAGTTACTTAACATGTGAAATATATATTGTAAGTAGGACTAATTTTCAATAAGAGAATAAAGAATATGTTGAACATATGCGTTAAACTATGAAAAGATAAACTATGATGTGAAACAATTTCGAAAAAACAGCTTTATTATAAATATGAAAAATAAGTGTTAACTGAACATGTGCAAAAAGTAGATAAAGCACGACTATTTTATTAAAAACTGATAGAGAATATATTAAACTTGTTCATTAAAGTCATATGCCATCAACCAGTGACAATCTCTTCATTCAACATCTGACAAAACTACAATTATTAATTCTAAACAAAACCAACAAAAAATAAAACATATTCGTTCGGTAATAAAATATAATTTTAAGTCAAGTGTCTGATGTTAAGTAATAAATCATGAATCTATATTTTGACCATCAACTTCTTGTTCGCATCCATGCGCTCATGTTTTGTTAACTCAGCAACTCTTTTTAAACGTTCTTTCTCCGACTTCTTCAACATATCATGGTAATCAGCTTCCTCCAAGACATCATCTCTTCGCTTGTTCATGGTGTGCAACAGAAGCTTAGCAAGATAACGTACTCGTAAGTCATTCAATGTCCTGGCCAGACGTGGACCTTCTGTTGATAGACCGGAATTCCATTCTTTAACTATTGAACCTTTGAACGTCTCAAGATGGCGCATCATAAAAACCAAAGATTCTCTCTCGTATGAGTTTGTAATCCATATAGGCCATAACAGACATGCATTCATTCCCTTGACTGATTTAGCTTTAGGATGTTCCCAGTCCTCGAGATACCGAGCAAAAACTGATTTCTGATATTGATTATGTCAATTGATTAGTATGACATAATATAGATTATCATATAACATGATAATTATCATTTATAAAATATTTAATTCGAGTACAATGATATAATGTAGATTACCAATAAATTCGGTATTCCACGGTAGTGTATATCTAACGGAAGTTCAGACCTCATGTGATCTAGAATTTGATATGCGTTCGCTTTGAGGTTAAAGCAACAAACGAATTGAAGGCTTTTAGTAATAACGGGGAAAAACACCTGGCAATGAATTAAAATCAGTATCAGACATTAATATATTATTGGTAATTTAAATCAAAAAATTTTCTATATTCGAGTATAAATTGTACCATATCAACAGCTTTCATGTCCCATAAGTTAAAATAGGATTTCAGACAATCCTGAATGTTCTGTACGAACTCTGCATATGCTTGCTGAATGGTGATCTTGCCTTTAATCAAGTCTTCAGGCTGTTTTGATATTACATTAAGATATAATTACATGTCAATATAAAAGAAAAAATGGAAATAAAACGAAAATGTTGAATACATGTTTGAATTCTTCATGCTGAAATGTGTAGCCAATGCACATGTTCAATACTGCACATGTGCGGTTCACATGTAGGGGGTATATATAAAGCAGTGAAAATTTTATGTTTTGAACATTTTCAGTAGTAAACATTGTTATATTTTTGAACATGCTCAATTTTAACATGTGCAGTTACTTCACATGTTTAGAGCTGAACATGCTCAACATAGGTTTGAATTCTTCATGCTGAAATGTAGTCCCTGCACATGTTTAATACTGCACATGTGCAGTGGATATATATATCAGGTGGTCAATATTTTATGGTTTGAACATGTTCAGTAGAAAACATGTTATATTTGAACATGTTCAATTTATGTTTGAATTCCTCATTTTGATATATGCAGTTACTGCACATATTTAGTTATGCACATGTGCATCAAATAGAAATGTGCAGCAGTGAGCATTTGCTTTTGTACATGTGCCATGGCTAACATTTTTAGTGGGTGTCAAAATTGAAACTTAATTGCATCACCAGTATGTTACTGTCAAGGAATAGACGGAACGGTGACGAAGGGCTTCTGTATTCTTCATCTTTGTTTAACACCACAGTCCAAACATCAACCACTGATTGATCGAGATAACATCCAGGCATCATGGATTCAAAAGTTACGCATTGAAACTTAAATGCATCACTAGATTGGAACAAAAAGTGCCTGCAAAACGCTGATATTAGTAATTCTGTGATGTCATGGTGCACATGTACAGTGACGAACAATGGCATGCATTAAAATAGTAAGATAGTACCATGGTTTTTTTCTGAGTGCAAAGATCGTATCCGCCAGCTTTACTTCTGTCATATCAAGGGGTTTGGAAATGTTTATTTCACGACTAACATACGGAGACTTCAAAGCAGGCGCTACTGATCTTTCCCTTTGGGGCCTACTAACAATCTTATGACGGGCAGAAGTCGGAGTAATCATTTGGTTGCTTGTTTTATCTGGAAGTATAAACTTGACTCCTTTCACCTTGTTTTGAACTGGATAGATTTAAATGTTTCAAGACATTAATACATAGTTATGGGCATTAAAAAACTGTAAAGAAAGAATATCATTAATACAAGTATACAAATCTGTGATTTTAAATGATTTTACCTGGCAACAGTTTTATGGACGTTATTGGCACTGGCGATAAGACTTGTACCTCTTTACCTGTGGATTTCACTGTATTTATTGAGTGCGAAATTTTTAAACAAATATTGGATTGAGAATAATAAATGTTAAATTATAAACAATTCTGTGCATCATCCTGTACCCATGTTTTTTCATAATAGGATTGTAGGTCCCGAGAGGTTCCCAAAGTATATAGTTATAAGCTGTAGAGGGGGGGTGAATACAGCAATTTAAAAACTACACACTCTTTTCTCAATGTTTGTATGTATTATCAACAATTTGTTAATTACAAACAAGCTTGAATGCGGAATAGTTCAAGCTGAGATGACAGATACAACAGTATGTTCACTAGTCTAAGACAAACTCAAACTAGAATACAATGAATACACTCACTAAGAAGCACTCACTGTGTTTACAAGACTTAAGGGAACAGCTTATGTAAAACAGCTTAGACACACAGATGCTGGTTTACACAGAAGGCTTGCATGCATGAAAATCACACTTGCACGTTCACTCTTGGTTTCAGCACTTAGCTTTCTTCACACCTCTTTCTGTCCTTAGAAGCTTCCTTTTATACTCACTCAGAGGATCTAAGAGAAACATCTTCATTGGACGGAATGAAAAAGGAGAAGCCTTGTTGAAAAGACAACATAACCTTTTCTGCACTTTTCTGAAAAGCAGACTTGTCTTCATATGTGCAGAACTTTTGTCTTTTTACTTTGTCTACTGTTGCATTGCCTTTAACTAATTTAGGAATGTCAACTTTGCGTCTTTCTTCCTTGTAAAGGCCTATTTTGATATAAGAAAAAGGTCTGTCACCCTTTTTCAAATAACCTTTTGTCTTCATGTTACAGAACAGCTTGGGTAGGCTGAGCAGTTCTGTTTTCCACTTTGTCTTCGACTTTGTAAACTGATCTTGTAGTCAAAAACAATAAATGATGACTTGGAAACATATTCCATAAAGTGTTTAGCCTGTTCACAAAGAACAGGTTCTGTTCACAAAGAACAGAACACTTTAAAAGTGCCCAAGCTGCTCACCAGTGTAGAGCAGCGTAGACAGTTTATGTCCAGCCTGTTCAGCAGACAGAGCAGCTTGGACAAACTGTCTTAGTTGCAACACATGCAACACATAGAACAGCTTATGACTAATATTGCAAATCATTTTCAGGCTTCAATAAGGCATATAACAGGCCTTAAATTCAACCTTCAAATGCATCAACAGGTTTGATTATAAATCTCCCCCTCAGATGTAGAACAGGTTTGACTGAGGCCTTTTTGTGCCTAACATTCACTCATTACGTGTTTTTGTCATTAAAAATCTGATTATTCTCATCAAAAGTTATGGGTTTTGGTTCGGTTTTGGTCATATTTTTAATAGATTTTTTGGTGTTTTGGTGTGTTTTAAATACTTACAAGTGTTTAAAATGTTTTTCCAAACATTTAGAAATAATTTTTAGGCTAAAAACTGCTTGTTTTAATTCTGTGAAATTTTTGGAAAATCATAACTGTTGAACTTCGGACCCTACTTCCGACCAACTTGGACCTCATTTCGGTCCTCTTCGGATCAAATTTCGGTTCATTTCAGACCAAAATTTAACAAATTTCGGATCCGAAGTTCTGTTTAAGTATTTTTAAACACTTGAAATTACTTGTGCTTCATTTTAAAATTCCATCTCGGATCTTCCGAACTTCAGATCCAATCCGAATTCGGTCATTTTAAGTTGAAAATTTTATAAGTGTCCATCCGTACTCATTGGTTCATCCGAAATTTGGTCCATTCGAATTTTGTTCCATCCGAGTTTATTCCATCAGAATTCGGTCCATCACATTTTCTACTGTTCATCCGAAGTTTTGAACATCTAAACTATACTGTTCATCCGAAGTTTTGAACATCTAAACTATACTGTTCATTCGAAGTTCTGAACATCCGAACTATACTGTTCATCTGAATTACTCATCTTCCGAACTCATCAAAATCCGTCCGAACTCGGACCAACTGAATCACTATTCATCCGAGTTACTGTTCAACCAACTTACTGTTCATCCAAACTTCTGATTATCCGAATTTCAGTTTCCACCTTCAAGATCTTATTCTTTAAAATCAGCACTACCAACCATGTCCCGAGAGGCACTTGTCCTAGGCTCTGAGAACAGACCACCTGTTCTCTATCTAGATGAATACGAGCAGTGGAAGTCCAAATTCATAAAATTCGTCGGTATGCAACCAAATGGAAATCTCATGCAACACCTCATTACCAAAGGCCCAGTCATCTACTATAGGGAAATACCTGCCAGGCCCAAAGCCGACCCACCTGTTCTAGCATCTAAAGTGGAACGTGAACCTACAAATGAGGCTGAGAGGGATAGACAACATGTAAAGAAAAGGGCCGAGTATCTCATCTACCAAGCCCTTCCCATCGATATACTTGTTTCGGGTGGACAGCAAGATGTCTGCCAAGGAAATGTGGGATGAACTGGAGGTTCAAATGCTGGGGGCTGAGTTAGACGACAGAGCTAAGATTGAGGAGGCAAAGGCTAAATTCACTGAGTTTAGAGCCAAAGATGGGGAGTCTCTATAGGGCACGTTCACCAGATTCTATGCAGTTCTGAACAAATTGAACAAGCTGCACATCAAAAAAGATAAGGATGACATCAATATCCAATTCTTTGCTTCCCTAGCCCCTGAATGGCAACTTGCATGCCGTGCCACTAGACGAGTATTGGACATTCCAAATGTGTCTATAAATGTGGTATTCAAGGAATTGAAAAAGTATTAGGGAGATGTGGATCACCAAAAGCAGATGGCTAATCAGTTAGCATCACTGTTACTCTCTGCAAACACGGGCATCAAACCAGCTGATTCTCTGCCCTTATATCCAACAAGAACCTATCTACTGCATCCTATACTGAAGGTTCCTCATCATCTCAGTGTAGATATGCCTCACCCACGCATGAGCCTTACGATGAAGAAGAGGAGACGATTCAGGAACAAATTGCCTTATGGACTAATCGTCTTCAACAAAGACGTAACACGACAAACAACCAGCTTCGCTATGACACCGGACCGTCGAGGTCTTCCGATGATCGAAGGGATGACAGGAGAGATGAGAGGAGAGATGACTATCGCAGAGATGATAGGATGGATGATTATAGAATAGATGATAGAGACGACTTGAGATACGATGATCGGAGGGACTATCGAGATGATCGCCGTTATGAAAGGCGTGACGACAGAAGGGATGATCGGAGAGAGGATAGAAGAGACTACCATCGTAGGGATGATCAGAGGGATGAGAGGAGAGACGATCGCATTGACTATGATCGTAGAGACTACAGGAGAGATGACAGCCGCGAACCTCGTAGAGCTGACAAGAGGCCGGTTGAAAGGAGAGATGATAGGCCCACAGCTGATGAGCCAAAAGCGAATGATGAACGTTTATGCTATAAATATGGAAAACCGGGCCACTTTTCTTGGGAATGCAGAAACCAGTTCAAAAGAGACGCTGGGTATTATGAGCGGAAGCTGGAGGCTGCAAAGAAGAGATCTGAAGCAATGGCTCTGGTTGCCCTAGAGGATTATTGGGGCGATTAAGATTCTAACGAAGAGGACGACAAAGGAAAGAATTGCTACATGGCGGATCGCATTGGACTGGCCGACTATGCTACACCGTCAGATTCAGAATCTGACACGGCTGCTGAGGGGGAGATAAAGTAAGATTCACCATCCTGTCTGATGGCCAGATCCGGGGATCCTGAATGTTCAACGTCAGATTCTGAGGCACATGACGTATGTTCCTTTTACATTTAAAAGCATGTAAATAATTTATCTGTACAAATTGAATGTAACTTGCACACACAAATACTTGATCTAGAAGCTAGATTAAATGCAGAAACAGAAAAGTGTGTCGAGGATGAACATCTAGCCCAAACCTTAAAAGAATCATATGAGTTATATCAAAAGAAGTGGTTAACTAATTATGACGTGATAAAACAGATGCTCATTGAAAATGTATATGTTCAGGATAGGAATACGTATCTTGAATCTTGTATGGATATATTATCAAATGAAAAGAACTCTTTAAAATCAGAAATATCTGTTCTTTCAAAACATATAGAGACTGTAAGTATGGAAAACTTAGATAGTTTAGAAAAATATAAAATGATAGAAGAAGAAAGAGTAGGTTTGTACTCTCGCATAAAGACCCTAGATGATGAATTTCTAGAACGGGGTCAAACAGAACAAACTATTCATTTAAACCAACCCAAAGAAACTAGGTTTTATCATTCCAAACAAGGAATTGGTTTTAAAAATCCTAAATATTTGGAAAGGTTCAACAAGTTTTACCTATTTTATATGACATGAGATATATGGGTGTTAGGTTGAATCTTTCGTTTATCAACCATGGGAAGAAATTTTAACCCAAGAGGATGAGAAACAAAATGAAAATAAAGAAAAAGAAACATCCTTTAAATATGAAGAACTAAACGAGAGTTATCTGTTAGGCACAAAAATGCCTCAGTCAAACCTGCTTTACATCTGAGGGGGAGATTTTTAATCAAACCTGTTGATGCACTTGAAGGTTGAATTTAAGGTCTATTATACGCCTTATTGAAACCTGAAAGTGATTTGCAATATCAGCTCAAAGATGTTTACCATGTTGCATTCGTTGCAACAAAGGCAGTTTGTCCAAGCTGTTCTGTCTGCTGAACAGGCTGGACATAAACTGTCTATGTTGCTCTGTTCTCTTGAGCAGCTTGGACAGTTTACAAGTGTTTTGTTCTTTGTGAGTAGAACCTGTTCTTTGTGAACAGAACCTGTTCTTTGTGAACAGGTTAAACACTTTATGGAATATGTTTCCAAGTCCTCAAGTATTGTTTTTCGCTACAAGATCAGTTTACAAGTCGACGACAAAGTGGAAAACAGAACTGCACAGCCTGCCCACGCTGTTCTGATTACATGAAGACAAACGGATATTTGAAAAGGGTGACAAACCTTTTCTTATATCAAAATGGCATTAAGAAAAGAAGAAAGATTCAAAGTTGACATTCCTCTTTTGGTTAAAGCCTTATGCTACAGTGACAAAAAGGAAAAGACAAAGATTCTGCCATGTGAAGACAAAGATACTTTATCAGAACGTGCAGAAAGGTGTTTTGTCCTTTTGGAAAGACTTTCCACTATCTCATCTGTCCAATGAAGAAGCTTCACTAAGATTCACCTTTTGAGTATAAAAGGAAGCTTCTAAAGATTATGAGATATCAAGAGTATGAAATCAGTTGGTGCATTGAAGTGTGTTATTCCATGCATGCAAGTCTGCTTATATAAAACAGTAGAGTGTGTCTAAGCTGTTCGTTTGTAAGCTGTCCATCTGAGTCTTGTAAAAACAGTGAGTGCATTTAAGTGAGCATAGTCATTGTATCTAGTCTAAGTGTGTCTTAGATTAGTTGAACAACTGTTGTATCTATCATCTCAGCTTGAACCTTTCTGCCTTCAAGCTTGTTCGTAATTAACACTTGTTAATAATATACACAAACATTGAGAAAAAGATTGTTAAGTTTTAAATAGCTGTATTCACCCCCCCCCCCCTCTACAACTTAGAACTATACACTTGGGAAACCTTTTGGGACCTACAACTGGTATCAGAGCAGATAGCGTGTTTGTCATCTCTAGATCTCTTATTCTCCCAAATTTTCCATGGACAATAGTGCTGCAAATTCCTCATCCTACTATGACAATGGGTCAATGATGCTCTATTTAGAGAATCTAGATGTACAACTACGAGAGATAGTAATGGAAGGTCCCTATGTGCCAACCTCTATTACTACCATAACTCCTGCTGTTGAAGGAGCTGCCCCTGAAATCAGAACCTTTGAGAAGGCAAAAGCTCAATGGTCTGATGAAGACAAAAGACTGGTTGCTCTGGATGCAAAAGCCAGGAATAACCTGGTTATCTCTTTACTTGATGATGTGTTAAAACAGGTTGAGAAGATGAAGACTGCAAAGGAGATGTGGGATACTTTGTGTACCGTCTATGATGGACCCACAATCACACTGGACAACAGGATTAACAATCTTGTTAGACAGTATGAACTCTTCTTTGCAAAACCAAAGGAGACACTCACAGAAACCTACACCAGGTTTACTGCTCTTGTTAATGATCTCAAAGCTGTTGGGATGACAAAGGACAGCCTGACCCTGGTGAACAAGTTCTTGAACATCTTGCCTAAAGAATGGAACTATTTTTCTACCATATTGAGAAATTCAGGTACCATCAAAGGTATGGATCTTGTAAACTTATATGGATCGTTACTAAATGATGAGCAGTCAAGGCAGCAGAAGAGAAATGCCTTGGAAATGTCCAAGAGAGGTGCTGCCTTAGTGGCCAGCGTGAGACAACCTGTTGGGCAGGTATGTGATGTGTTCACACAACCTGATCAACAGGCTGATGATGAAAGAGAGGAAATGTCTGATGAGGAAGACATTGCAGATCTTGCTGAGCTTGATGATGAGCAGATGATAGCCATGCTTGTCAAAAGGTTCAACAAGAAGAGGTTTGGAAGAAATATGCTGCAGGGGAACTCAAATGCTGTCAAGAAAAAGGCATTTGATAAATCAAAGGCTGAGTGCTTCAAATGTGGCAAAACCGGCCATATAGCTGCTGACTGTGTGTCAAAAGCTGTTGGACAGTCTTCCAAACCATACAAGACTAACAGGGATGATGGCTATAGGGTTAAGTACCTTATGGCTATGGCTAAGCTGAAAAAGTTGGAAAACTCAGTGGCTTCCAACAAACAAAAGGGACTGATGGCAGAGACATGTGACTGGGAGGAGTCTGATTCATCCTCAGATGAAGAAGACAACAATTGTCTGATGGCCAATACTGATGTCCCATCAACTAGAAATTTCAAACAGGACTTGGCTGAAGCTGAAGCTTTCAGCAGCTTGGAGAACTGGAACCTAGCAATGATGTACAAGGTACAAAATTTTATGGCTTACAGTTCTGATGAAAAGGTGAAAATGTTTGAATATATGTTAGTTGACTTAAAAGCTGTTGTGGAGGAGCATAATGTTTTACTATCTGAAATCTCTAAGCTTAAAACTGATCTTGAAATTAAAACTAGTAAACTGGACAATTTCCATATGTTGGAAACTGAGCTTGATGAACTAAAACACATCAACTCTATTTTACTGGAAGAAAAGAGAGAAACAGATGTAAAACATGCAAAGCTTCAAAAGATAGTTGACTCTTGGTGCCAATCTGCACAAAAAGTCAGCCATTGTATCAGTCAACAGATCCCTGCACAAATCCAAGCTTATCTTGGAGGGGATCTTGACAAAACAGCTTCCATTGTTGAGATTAATAATTTGAAAGATGAGTTTTCCACTCTTGGTGAGCTTCCCAGTACTTTCATCCAGAAAGTAAATGGAAAGCTGGTCTCAACAAATAGGTTTGTCAGGCCTCAAAATACTGACAGCTTGTGTGAAAAAGGCTCAAAAGCTGATGATGGAATGCGTTCTCCATCAACTGGGTCTGCTAAGTGCTATGCTGATTCACACAAGCAAAAGAAAGGAAAACATACTCAAACTGCAGCTGTGGACACTAAGCCTGTTGACAAAACAGGCTCTAGGTCCAAAGCTGATGGTAAGAGACATGTTAATCCTGTTGATGCTAAACATTTTGAAAATAAGTTTTCAAATGGTAAGTAGCATGCTTTCAACAAGGGTAAGTCTCATGTTGAAAGCAAATCTGCTGTGGTTTCAAATAAGTTTTCAAATCATAGTGGAAAACTGGTTATAAATGAAAATAAGTCTTTCAAAACCAGAAACAGTGACTATGCTGATAGGCAGCATCAATCACATCTCGTTAAGGGCAAAGGCAAAACCATTGCTCAGCCTGAGAAATCTGGGAATAAGTTTCCCAAACCTGTGGAAGGTCAAAAACCAATCAAGCTTCCTGTTTTTGACATCTGTCCTCCCAAATAGAGGAAAGAAGAAACAGGCAAAGCTGTTGCTATTGTGCCATCCACCAAAGCTGTTGATTCATCGAAAAATAGTAATAAGTTTGCTAATCCTGCTGATAAAATCAACAGAAATAATCCAGAATGTGTTTCTGAAAGCTCTTCTTCCAAAAAGACTAAAAGGAAAAAATGCTATAAATATGGAAAGAAGACACACATGGCCAAAGACTGTCCTGAAACTAAGGACATGAGGCCGGTTGACTCTGCTAGTTCCATCATTGCTAAAACAAGCAGTGTTGGAAGTAACTTAGTCAATGAGAGTGGTATCCAAACTGATACCATTCAAATAGGAAATATTATTGTGGATATCACTAGTCCATCAACACATGTTGATGAAGTAGGAGAACTCATCACTGTGATGAGTTCCCCTAAAGGTAACTAATATTTTCCTATGACATTCTGCAAGACAAACAACCATCCCAGGTTTGGTACTTGGATAGGGGCTTGTTCAGGGCACATGACAGGTTGCAAGGACCTGCTGAATGATCTCAAGCCTGAAATAGGGCCAGAAGTCACATTTGGCGAATATGTACATGGATCCACTGAGGGATATGGAACTCTTAAAGCTGGTGCTGCAGTGTTCAAAAGAGTAGTCTATGTGGTTGGGCTGAAACATAACCTTGTTAGCATAAGTCAACTGTGTGATGCTGGCTACAAGGTTAACTTTGATAAGCACCTGGGTTACATATTGGATCCCCAAGGCAAAGTTGTGATGTGTGCTCAACGGAAGAAAGGTGTATATATTGTGGATATGAAATTTGCTGATCCCATAACTGAAACCTGCTTTCTCACAAGAACCAATGCAAACCTGAACTGGTTATGGCACAAAAGGCTGTCACACCTGAACTTCAAGAATATCAACGAACTCTAAGAAAGAGTTGGTAATAGGTTCTATGACCTTTGTTAAGGATAGACTCTGCACAGCTTGTGAGAAAGGCAAGCAGATAAAATCATCTTTTAAATCCAAGAATAATTTTTCTATTGATACTCCTCTCTTCTTAATCCACATGGACTTGTTTGGACCAGTCAATGTCCCAAGTCTAGGAGGAAGAAGATACACTCTAGTAATGGTTGATGAGTTCTCCAGGTTTACATGGGTAATCTTCTTGAAGAGCATAGGAGAGGCTGCTAGAGAAATCATTGGATTTGTGAAAAAGATGGAAATGCTGAACTCTGCTCAAGTAAAGCAGCTTAGATGTGATCATGGTATTGAGTTCAGAAACATTACTCTTGAGGACTTCTGTGAAGAAAAAGGGATCTCACAAAACTTTTCAGCAGTAACAACTCCACAACAAAATGGAGTTGCTGAAAGGAGAAACTGAACCCTCATTGAAGCTGCTAGAACCATGTTGTGTGCATCTGGTTTACCTTCATCATTCTGGGCTGAAGCTGTTAACACTGCCTGCTTCACCCAAAACAGATCCTTAGTGGTGAAAAGGTTCAACAAGACTCCCTATGAGCTGCTCAAAGGGAGGAGGCCAAATGTACCGAAACCTTTAAGGTTTCGGTACCTCCAAACTTGTCTCGGTACCATGTAAACGCACAGTACACATACTTGTAAATTTTTTTACAATCATACTTATAACTCGATTTAGGACCCAAAAATTTGTACATAACTTCTACAACACTAGATTTACACAAACCCATCAAAATATTTAACATGCATCAACATTTTGAATCCTCAATCTCAGATTCGGTTTTCATCCAATACCGAACCATAAACCCTGAAATTCGAAATTTTGAGAGATATTTACCTTAGATCGCTTGTTGCAGTGATTATAGTTTCCTTTAAGCAACTTAAATCCGGATTTTTGGCTTCTAATTTCCAACTTTTTGATGCTTCTTGCTTTGTGAAAATGCAGAACCGTATGTTCTTTTTGGGGAAGAGAAAGTAGAGAGAAGTACAGATGGGTGAAATGAAAGGCTTAACGCCTTTTTAATTTTCCACTTTCAACTTTTGACATATTCGACCCCTCAACTTTTCAAACTTTCTTTATATAAAGATTTCCGTCTTTATTCATACTTAATAATTAAAACTAGAAATTCTAAAATTTCTTAATTCCTTAAAATAGCAACCAAATTCTTAAATTCCATTAAATAATGAATAAATCCTTATTTTATCCTTTCAACCATTTAATAATAATTATATTAACTTAATAAATTGAAATCATCAATTTCTAAATAAAACAACCAACTTTTATAATTAATCAAAATAAAATCCAACTTAAATTACAAATTTAAACTAATAAACCTCAAATACAATAATTTAATATTAGGATGTTACACCAAATATTAGCTACTTCCATGTGTTTGGATGTCCCTGCTTCATTCTGAATCAAAGGGACCAACTGGTAATGTTTGAACCAAAAGCTGATGAATGTGTGTTTGTTGGATACACTGCTATCTCCAAAGCCTACAGAGTGTACAACAACAAAAGAAAGGTGATAGATGAATCTATCAATGTCACCTTTGAAGAGTCCAGGAATGCTTCCACCAAAGCTATTCCTGAATCAGTTTCAGGAGAATTCAACTTTGATGATCTCATGCATTCAAACAGTGAAGAGGACTCAAAAGCTTCCACTACATCCAGAGTGGAACCAGCTAACCATGATGGACATGATGATGATTATGTTGATACACCCTGTGTGAATAAGTGTACTGACTTAATTACAACTTCATGTCCTGAAAAATCAATGCTGATTTTCCTAGATCCTCTGCTGATTTGTTCAACAATGGAGAGTCATGCTCAACAAGTGAACAGGCTCAAGACATCAGTGTGTCTGAAAATCTTGAAAGTTGTTCAACAGGACCCGTTGAAGATGCAAACAACACAGGAGAATCCTCATTGAAAACTGATCCTAAGTGGATCAGGTGTCACCCCAATGATCAAATAATTGGTGACATCAACAAAGGGGTACAAACAAGATGGGACAGCTTAGGGAACTTTTGTATGTTCTCTAGTTTTGTGTCTCTCATGGAGCCAAAGAAAGTGGATGAAGCACTTAAAGATGCCAATTGGATCACAGCCTTGCAAGAAGAACTCAATCAGTTTGAGAGAAACAAGGTATGGAAGCTAGTCCCTGCTCCTAAAGGTAAAACTATAATTGGAACCAAATGGGTTTACAGGAACAAGATGGATGTGAAAAGTGCATTTCTAAATAGGAAGCTGCAAGAGGAAGTTTATGTCAAGCAGCCTCCAAGTTTTGAAAATGAACATCATCTAGGTTTTGTCTATAAGTTGGACAAAGCCCTCTATGGTCTATAAGAAGCCCCTAGAGCATGGTATGACACTCTTACTGATTTCCTTATGAGCAATGGGTATTCCAGAGGTAAAGTGGATACCACACTGTTCATAAAGAAGGTGAAGTCTGATATTATGCTTTTTCAAATCTATGTGGATGACATAATATTTGATTTTTGATCGGGTTATAATTTACCGTGTTTAATAGACATAAAAGAGTTGTTTTTAGTGAGAAAATGTCATAGTATGTGCTACTATTGAATAAATTCTGTGCTTGTACAGGTAAAGAAAATCCAGTTTAAATTGGCAAAAAACAGACGAATTTTCAGAGCCAGGCGCAGAGAGGGGCGCAGCCTTGCGGCCAGGCCAAGTGCACAGCAGAAGAAATTAATTCGCAAAATACGGATTTTCACAGACAGGCGCC
>JAANYP010005714.1:0-359726 GCA_020465985.1 Centrapalus pauciflorus | reverse complement strand
GACTTAGTAGAATATAGAGTTAAGTATATTGATAAATAGACAATGTACTTTGATATCAGGTCTTTAGTAATTCGATTGAGGCTTGTGGACTTTGTTAGTGCTTTCAGCTGTTAGCGGGTATACGCTTGGCGAGTACAGATTGCAGGCACTGTGAGTAATTGATTTAATTTCGCAAATGATCATAAATGATATGCTTGCACTGGATATCTCTTTCGTTTCTATTGCCATGATTATTCTTTAACTACCATGCTTAGCCTTGAATGTTGCCTTGAATGTTGTTATTTATTTCGTTGCCTTGAGCCGATATCTGTGAACCCTTTCCCCAGTATGCATACTGTGTATTATGTGGATTAAGCGAGGTTGCTGTGTGCTTCCGAATTGTATGGCGGGCGAGCCGCATGTTTTTGTACACGTGCTAACCGAGCGAGTCGTACGCCGTGTACTTGTTATCGGGCGAGCCGGTAACAATACCCTATTCGTGTATGCTAAATCGAGCGAGTCGTAATGCTACACATGTTGAATTTGAGCTGATATTTGTGGTGAACATGTTATATATGCTTGTCTGTGCTTTTAAATCTGTTACTCGCTAGGCGACGGCTTACCCCGGTTGTGGGGGCAAATTTTCAGGTTTAGCTGATAAGGGAAAGGCGCCAGCTTCAGGATCTAGAGTTTGAGCATTTATGGTATCAGAATGACTTCCGCATTTACTCTGATTTATATTTTGTACTTGGGATGGGTAGATCCCTAGACTTTCAATTTTGGTTGTAATAGTTAGGTGTTATATTTTAGCGCACTCTGAATGTGGTGGTTTTAGTTTATTTATGTATTGAAATTGAAGTTTGAGATTAGAACGCTTTATTTTATTACTTCGAGGATTATGTTGCATAATTATAGTAAAAGCGACGCGTTATTAGAACGAGGCGTTTCAATATCAGAGACAGGTTTGGTTTAAGTGAATTAAGTACTTGTTTGGTGCTTAGTCTTAAACCGTAAGATCAGTAGTAGTGTAAGTTATGATCGTATGAGGTAAACTCTATCCTGATGTCCTTAGGAAATTAGGTATGGTTAAGATAGGGTTTAACTGTAACCTTCATATATATATGAACATATACACTTATGAGCAAACCAGAAATTAATCAAGTACGAAAACATAACGAGATTGTTTTTTTTATTTAATTCATAAAATTTAATTTCAGCATCATGGTCGACAACGAGAGCCACAATATTTTACACTATGGAGCCTGTGAAGGCTTAAATAGAGTGTTCAAAGAAGAAATTTCGCCTAAAGCATTGTTTGGAGAGTGATATGATGGGGTATGTTGCGGGGCTTGTAGTGGTCACATAAGATGAATTAATTATATATATTTAAAAGACGCTTCTCATAAAAGATTTGAGTTTCAACTTCAGCCTTAATTAAGAGTTGTCAGATTTTCTGATTGTCGCATATGCACGATACTAGTCTTGCTCAATTGTCATGATTCAACTATATCATAGTGTTGTTATTCTTAACTTGTTATCAATAATTTGATCATTCGTTATTCTTGATTATATTTGTGTCATGGATCCATGGCCGCTCATTATCGTGCTATCAGTGTTACTGTGTGTGACACAACAGGTAGTTATGATTGTGCTTCTGTGTCAGTATTTTGCTTCGATACCCATTTAACGTAGAGTTCATAGCACGCACTTGGCGTGAGTCGATTGATTTGTTCAGGCAAGCAACTGAGAGTGTCTATTTGATATCTTTGTAATTGCACCCTCAGGTGGTGATATTCATTTCTTCATGGTATCTGTATGTTGCACAGTTAAAGAATCTGACAAACTCAAAGTAATACTCAACCTGTAATGAATATAAAAGAGTGTAACAAGAATTAGACGGGAAAGTGTGGCATAATAGGTTAGGGATGCAAGAAGAAATATAACAACACAATGATCAGTACAATATAACCTAACATGATGTACACAAGTTGACAAGCTGTATAAGTGAAATTGATGGTAACCGATGACGTATCATTGATTAAAGATATTAGGTTAAAAAAAAATTATTAATGGTGATTTTTTTATATTTAATAAAGATTTAAATATTTTTAAATTTAAATTTAGTCAATATTTTAAAATAAAATAGTAAAGTTTGAAATTACAAATACAAACAACAAATAGATACTGATTTTAATAATGTTATTGGTTATACGTTTGATGGTATATATTACAAATAAGAAGCATCATAGTTTATAATCTCATTCACCACATAGCAGTGTGCGGATATTAAAATCTTGCTAGGGTCGAATGAAATTTGCTTGATTTAATTGGGTCTTTATACAAGATCAAATAAATATCTTGACCGTGTTGTAGGAAACAAAACGAGAATGGTACTATGGGAATTATAAAATAGTCTTGAACTCAAATAAGAGTATACTTGTTACTATCTAAGAGGTTTTAATGAATAATTAAACAATTACTATTTAAACTTTACAATAACATACAAGTGCGATTGCACGGAACGAATTAATCGCTTAATTATTATTTAACTGGGTTGCCATCATTCATTTTATATATATATATATATATATATATATATATATATATATATATATATATATATATATGTGTGTGTGTGTGTGTGTGTGTGTGTGTGTGTGTGTGTGTGTGTGTGATTCTCTTTTGCATGTCATCTAGATGTAATTCTTTTATATTGTTTGATTCCATTGATGTTGAGACCGTAAGCGAGCGTGTGTCATAGGCTTAAGAGATTTACATATATGTTTAGTCTTGGTGATCAAGATTTCAGCTATAATCACTAGGGGATTGAATGTGATTGTGGTATGAATTAGTTGGATGCTTATGATGTTCATGTTATTTGTGCAAGAAGTAAGATTCAAATTTCGAGTGAGTAGATAAGGATATAGGTAATTATAGCGTATTGATGCAACAGAGAAGAATAATCATTTATACATTGAGGTAGTTGGAAGGTCATGAGAGAAAAGATTTGATACACGACTAAGAATTGACAGCGATAATGTTTGCATTGAGGTTTTGGAGATTTTATTTATAAGGCATGAGATGCCTGCTAGTCACTAATACTTGAAGAGGTAAATCTTACAGGACAAATTTTCATTGAATGTGTTAAGATAAGCATTATCAATTCATTAGCATTCAAAGTCTAAGAGCATGATTAGATTCAGATTATTCGCGAGTGATTGAGAGTTATTCAAGATCGACCAGAGATATATTTGGTTTAAGCATAGATCAGTTGAATTTGAAGTTGATCGTTAAGTGATGCTAAGAGTATCGTCTGGGAAGAAGATTATACAAATTAAGAAGCTTAATCCTAAGTTCATTGTAATGTGTTGGGTTATAAGGTGCATAGGTGTGCAATATTATCAATTAGGATTTGTTAATGTACATATGGATACGATTTTAGTTTTAAATATATAATTTTTTAAGAATACCGATGGGATGATGATACCCACTCAGAATGATAAGATTGATACGAGGCTTAGAAATGTCAAGATGATTTAATCAAGGTGGTGTATTACCGAGATTCGAATTATACATGGAAATTTAAGTTGGAGATGTAAGTGAGATATACGTTTTACTTGATTTCATATGATCTCGAGGACGAGATCAATCCAACGTGTAGGAGATTGTAACATTCGCAAATCTTGAGATAAATAATTATTTATAATTTATCGTTTAATTTTGAACGTCGCAATATAATTTAGATTAGATTTGAAATATTAAAGTTTGTGAGATGATTTTATAATCTAAAACATTATTATATGTGAAATATAGTAATTTAACCATGCAACTTAAATATGAACTTTATGAGAAGATCAAATAGAAAATAATAATAATAATAATAATAATTGTCAGGATCTAAACTTAACTATCTAAGATTAACTGATTTGAATTGATCAGAGTGTAAACCAATAATCTTGTATTAAATCAAAGTCTAATTAAGAAGTTTGCGGAATAACACTTAATTATTTTGATAAAAGCTTTCAGAATTCATAACAGATAAACATAAGGAATAAACAAAATTGTTTGTATTGCTGAATCAGAATGATTACAATCACCTCTAATCTGTTTGATTAGACGAAGAACACAAATTGTTCTTAGGGTTTTACAACCTTAGAGGCTTATGAAAACTTAAACAAAAAGCAATTACAAACTTGAATATGCATAAACTTGATTACAATAGAAAAACCTATTCTATGTATTTATAATGCTTTCTGATTTTGTTTCCTTGAAGGACTCTGACTTCTCTGATAGTAGATATGCTGGAATCTTCGTGTAAATATCTTTTCCTGAATATCAGCACTTTCTGTTTATGAAACTGTTGAGCAGCTTGAATCTCTTAGCAGCTTGAGCAGAGCAGCTTGAGTGAAATTACTCTGGCAGCATGAACTTTTATACTAGCAGCTCGAACATCTTCAACTAACAACATGAACTTTGTACTTACATAGAAATTCTACTAACAGCCTGAGAAGTCTAACTAACAGTTTGAACTACTTAGAATATTTCCCAACAATCTCCCCCTAACTTAAATTCTTTACACAAGACTTTAAGTTCTATACAAATAAGAAATTAAACAAGTAAACTGTTATTTACAAACCAAGGCTTTCAAAAACTTACAACTGTGCAAGTTTCTGATTGACTGCCTTCAAAAATTCTCTCTTCAAATCTTCTCTATCACAGTAGATTCTTACTGACCTCATTTGAAGTAGCATAGCCTTTGGAAGATCAAAAAATTCAAAATTGAAGAATATACAGGATCAATTTGCAAACCTGATTCTGTAAGTTTTTTATTTGACAAACAGATCAACTTGTACAATTTTCATTTCCCTGGCATCTTCTATATCCTTCCTTATTGACTCAGGATCAAAAATGCTCTGCAAATCTTTAATAGCTTGTTTTACTTGTGGGAGGGAAGATCTGACTTGAGTTGTAGTCCCAACATGATACATCCTTGTGAGCTCATCTCTTGTCATTCCTTGAGCCATATGCATTATACTTTTATACTCTTCCTCAGGACCAGTTTCTCTTCTTACTACAAAATGATATCTTAAGTCAATGTTATCCATTGGCTTAGCATACCAGTAAGTAATAAGAGGTTTTGAGAAATCATGCTGGTCGAGGGACTTCTCTATCTTCATCACTTTTTGCAGCTGATGCTCAAACAACACCCTTTTAACCTGTTCAAGCTTTGCTTGTGAAATTGAATCTGATTGAGGAATAGGAGCAGCAGCTTGAACAGAAGGAGCAGGATCACTGGCAGCAGCTTGAACAGAATCTTGTGATCTTTGGACTTCTTGGGAGACTTTGGCCACCTTACGTTTTTCCATTTCCTTGTCATGGATATCTTGCAGCCTTTCTGTGCTCATGGAGTGAGCCATCTTCTTTGGGATGCCAGCTGAAAAGGCAAAATTAATCAAAAATCTTCTATGCTCAGCCTTTGAATGCCCTGTTGGCATCTTCCTCTTCCTTTTTCCTTGCTTGACCACAAACCCTCTTAGGTAATCTCCTAAGGTTTCATCATATTGCATTGGGGCATGGGTTTGCTGGTCTAAAGCCTGATCTTGTTCTTCTGCCATCTTTCTGGCAATCTCAGCATCAAAGGCAATCTGGGCTTCTCTGGTAGAAAATTTGTGCTTTGGAGACTCAATAAGAATACCCTTGCCCTTATCTTTTGTAGCAGAAGATGTAGCTTGGACTGAACTGATGGGAGGATGAATTTCTTCTCTTATAACAACTCCAGTTGCTCTTGTAGAAGCAGCTTGAGTTTCTAGGCTAACAGCTTGAGAAGCTGTTGGGACTGCTAGCCTAGAATCTTGGACTGTTGGAGCTGCTTGGACTGATTGAGGGATCTCCTGATTCTCCCCCTTTTTGGAAGCATTGGTTTGGTCAGGAGGACCTACAACCTTTGCCACTTGGGTTCGAATCATCTGCTCTAATTTAATGATCTTATTCCCACAGAGGGTAAACCCTTTATGGAGATAATCCATTCTTTGATTTTGAGCCGCTTCTGTCTGCCTGAGTGCAATTATTTGTGCCCCCTGTGCAGCAATGATGGTTTGATGATATTCCAACATTACTACAACAGGTTGCAGCTTAGGATCCGTTAATAACATGAGTTGCAGACTAGCCTCAAGATCAGCAAACGAATGTGGTGCTTGTGATCTATCACTGGCATGAATACCAGAAGTAGAAACCTCTGGGCCCCTCTGTTCTTGGTACTGGGGACTTCCAGATGGTGCTTGCACACGATCTGTTGCCATGGGTGTGGTCTTAGTGATGTTGGCACTCTCCTGTGCCTCTTGTGCAGAAGCAACAGTAGTGTCAGCCACAGAACCCATATGGACAATCTCTGTTGAGATGTCCACCTCCTGATTGAGGTTGGGAGTGTCCTCAATGGGTGCCATTTGGATATTCTGTGCAGAAGTGTCCCCCTGCACAGGGTTATTTGGCTCTTGTATAAGGGCTGAGGAGGAAGGAGCTCCTGGACCTCTTTTCCTTTTATATAGTATGATTGGGGATGTGGGCTTAACAATAGGAACAGAAGACATTTGAGTATCAGGAGGAGTGGGTTGGGGTCCTGGGGGTGAAGCAGTAATGATTGGCTGAGCCTGCTCAGGACCCTCTCCTCTGTTTCTTGGAATGATGTCCAACATTGCAGAAGGCAATGGGACATCAACAGTCAAAACGTTGGCACTTTCTTTTAAAAGACGTTTTATTGAAGGTAAAGAGTGCCTATTGGAAACATGAATCCTTTTATGTATATTGAAATTACTGCAAGTTCTTGCAATAATTTCAGCCAAAAATCTAGGATACATAAAAAATTTCCCATGTTTTAGAGCATGATGCCTTAGCATACCCTGAAAAATCATATTTGAAAAATTGAACTGTTGGCCAGTTGATAAACACACTAAAGCAGTGGCTATGTTTGATGAAAATTCTGACCAACCAGTTCTTTTTGGACTTATACATTGCTGAATAATATGTACAAGGTACTTCCACTTAGGGGCAAAATTTGTTTTAAAGAAAGTAAAAGATTCAGCAGGGCCCCTATATCCAATGGCATGAAGACCATTATGTAAAGCAGTAAGAGAGAGGTCTGTTATACCTGAGGCATCTTGAAGATGCAGATGTAGGCGTATGATTTCCTCAGAGATAGACATAGTGTTGCCATCAATTTTGGATGTCAAAGATGTGACTCCATTAACAGTTTTGACTGAGGCGTATTTCCAGAACTGTTCTATATGAGATATGTAGATAGTTGGATTGATGTGAAGGGCATGATGGATATGTGAACTTCGAAGGAAGTCCATCATGTCATGGAACGGTTCAAGATCAGCGTGTATTAGAGAGTAGGGTAAACATTTGTGTTCTTCGACGAACTCCATTGATGAACGAAGAATTTTAGGGTTTCAGTGATGTGCGTGGGAATGGTTTCAGGGAATCATGAAAGGTTCAGGAAGATATTTTGCAACTGGTAGTTACAATAGAACGAAACTGGAACCTTTAAAGGTTTTGAAAAATATCTAAACCCGCGCAATAGAACGAAACTAGAACCTTTAAAGGTTTTGAAAAATATCTAAACCCGCGCACACACTTATGGAAATGACCAGATTACCCTGCACACTTTGACAGATCAAGTGAAACAACTAACAGTCCGAGAAAATGAACTAGCAGCTTGAGAAAATACTCAAGCTGTTTGTTGTAATTTAGGCTACTGCTAATGACACAGTGACTCCCCCTTTATCAAGCATATGTATAAACAAATTAATCCATATTAACCATACCAATATTTGATACTAGGAAGGTGAATCTTCCTACATCAAATGGTTTTGTAAATAGATCAGCTAACTGATCATCAGTATGAATTTTGGTAACTTGGATTAATTTCTTCTCATCGCAGTCTGTAGGTCACGTGAGGTTCCCAAAGTATATAGCTTTAAGCTGTAGAGGGGGGGTGAATACAACTATTTAAAAACCACACACTATTTTCTCAATGTTTGTATGTATTATTAACAAACTGTTAATTACAAACAAGCTTGAATGCGGAAAGGTTCAAGCTGAGATGACAGATACAACAATATGTTCACTAGTCTAAGACAGACTCAAACTAGATTACAATGAATACACTCACTGATAAGCACTCACTGTGTTTACAAGACTTAGAGGAACAGCTTAAGTAGAACAGCTTAGACACAAAGAAACTGTATTACACAAGCAGGCTTGCATGCATGAAGAATATACTTGCACGTTCACTCTTGGCTTCAGCACTTAGCTTTTTGGCTTAATCTTTCTTACCATAGAAGCTTCCTTTTATACTCACTCAGAGGATCTAAGAGAAACTTCTTCATTGGACGGAATGAAAAAGGAGAAGTCTTGTTTGAAAAGACAACATAACTTTTCTGCACTTTTCTGAAAAGCAGACTTGTCTTCACATGTGCAGAACTTTTGTCTTTTCACTTTGTCTACTGTTGTATTGCCTTTAACTAATTAAGGAATGTCAAATTTGCGTCTTTCTTCCTTGTAAAGGCCTATTTTGATATAAGAAAAAGGTCTGTCACCCTTTTTCAAATAACCTTTTGTCTTCATGTTAGAGAACAGCGTGGGCAGGCTGAGCAGTTCCGTTTTCCACTTTGTCTTCGACTTTGTGAACTGATCTTGTAGCCAAAAACAATACGTGATGACTTGGAAACGTATTCCATATAGTGTTTAGCCTGTTCACAAAGAACGAGTTCTGTTCACAAAGAACAGAACACTTGAAAAATGCCCAAGCTGCTCACCAGTGTAGAGCAGCGTAGACAGTTTATGTTCAGCCTGTTCAGCAGACTGAGCAGCATGGACAAACTGTCTTAGTTGCAACACATGCAACACATAGAACATCTTTTGACTGATATTGCAAATGATTTTCAGGTTTCAATAAGGCATATAACAGGCCTTAATTTCAACCTTCAAATGCATCAACAGGTTTGATTAGAAATCTCCCCCTCAGATGTAGAAGAGGTTTGACTGAGGCCTTTTTGTGCCTAACAATCTCCCCCTATTTGCAATAACCAGTCTAAGCTGGTTTTGTCAAAAATCACTATATATTCTTACAATACATTTGTTGAAATAGAATTACAACATCAACATAAAGTAAAAGATCAGTTTATATATACACTGATTTTTGATTACATTAGAACAACACATGTTCTTACAAAAGTACAACTAATGTACTGATGTATATTACAACTAATGTAAAATGAAATTACAATAAATGTAAATAAAGTACAACTGATGTACATTGGACTGTTTTTGTTGGGAGCGAATAATGGTAAGCCTGTCCAACTGATGGACAGCTTCCATTCTTCACCTACCCATATGGTAGATGGACTTCACTGGACTGGAGGTGGCATTCCTTGTTTGAATCTTCTTTCAAGTTCTTCCTTCGTTTCTTCCATTTCTTCAATTTCAACTCTGAGAAACATGAAGTTAGAATCTTGAAGCTCACCTCTGTTATAGAATCCTTTCAGCTCATCCCAGATGGCTGCTCTCCATAAGCTGGACTGTCTGAAGGAGGAGGCAATCCTGAAGGCTGCAAGCTGCTTAAGACCAACTTTATGTAGGTCTGAAGCTCTTTGAAAGCATTTCTTTTCAGACAAGGGATCTACAAAAAATGCCCCTAACTCAGGCTCTTCAATCACTTTGCCATCTTAAAATTCTACTCCTTTAGGCAGGCTGTGGTCAACTCCTTTAATTTCCACAGCATAATCTCCTTGTTCAATCATTATAAAGAGTTCTTCCAGCTCTGTGTCCTTCTTAGTTCTCCTGGCCTTTATTTTAGGATGTGTCACAAAGACACCTTCACTTACTTCTTTAGAGATCAGGCCAAGGTCCTTTACTCTTTCCATCAATTTCTTGACATATGCCCTGATTTCCTTAGCCGTTTCTGACTTTGATTCACTCAGGGCAACTGCCAGCTCAATCCATTCTCTGTACCCCATCTGTGCTACGTCAGTGTGGTCATATGTTTCCAATTCTGGGCCTGTTGCACCCATTCTTGTTATTTTCAGCTTCCACTGACTGCCTTCCCTTGATACAGGGACAGCTTTGAAAATTGCTTCCTTGGCTAGCCTTCTTTCAGCAACATCATGAAACTTTTTCTTTGCCAAGTTGTCAAAGTGGTATTGAGCTCTTGCATGAGGCACTGTAGATTTGGTCACAGAGACCGGAGTACCTTTTTCTACTTCCTTTTCCTTCTCCCCTGCTGATCCCTTAGCAGCTTCTAATATTTTCTTTTGCACTTCCAGAGTAGACATTTTAATTTTCTTTGCTTCTTGAAGTGCAAAAGCTTTGGCAGCTTTGGCAGATTCTTCTTCTTTTCTAAGCACTTCAAGGCTTGAAGCTGTTCTTCTCTAAACTCACCGTACTTGTGCATAGGAAGACCCATTTCTTTAGCCCTGGCTTTGTGAAATTGATCTTCTGCTTGTTTCTGCTGTATGGGATCATCTTTTGCTATTCCTTTTCCTTTAGCTGCTGTAGTGGTAGCAGCCTCAGGAATTTCCTCTTCTTCTTCTTCTTCTTCTTCTGTTATAATTAGATGCCTTATTTTACTGTTGGGCCTGTCCTCAGAGATGAATTCCTCCCCCTTAGACTGAGCAGGGTTTGGAGAGACAACCTGAGTAGGCAGAGCAGCTTGAGAAGCACCTTCAGCTGTACCTGTTTCAAAAATATCTGCTGGCTGACCAGTTTGGGTTGCAGACACTGGTATCTCCTTAGGAGAAGAAGTTTTCTCCCCCTTAGACTTAGTCTTCAAGGCAGATGACTTCTCCCCCTTTGAAGGAGATGAAGCAGCGACTTCAACACCTGGTCTGCCTGAAGACACAAAGTCAGCAGGCTTGCCAGCAGGTTTAGCAGAAGGTTTGGGACCAACAAGGCTAGTCACTAAGAAAGCCAAGTTATCCTTCACCTCTGTAAGCTGTGAAAGACAGGTCTGAAGAGAAGAGGAGTGGGAATCAGCAAGGGAGGTTAGCTTTACAATATTTTCCCTATCAGACGCTGTGAACAGCAGAGTTTGCAGCTGTGCAAGATGAAGTTCTAGAGAATCTTGCACATCAGCAAGATTTGATGACACAGAGTTTGAAAGGGAGCCAATGACAGTTTGTAAGCTAGCCAGAGTGGCGGGAAGAGTAGAGTTGCAAGAAGTAAGAAGAGATGACAGCTGTTGAGAAAGAGCTGTCATTGAGGACACAGAGTCCTGTTGCATGGAAAGAATAGAGGAGAGGGATGTGGACACATGTTGCAGCTGAGCAGTGAGTGCTAACAGCTGTGGAGAGTGATCAGGTTGTGGAGTGGTAGGGAAAGAGGCCTTGAACGAATCAAAAAACCCCTGAAGCTGTGCAGACACAGAGTCTGATATGATAGAGGGGAGAGAAGACATATAGGATTCTAAAGAACTAACTTTGTTGGTCAGCAAGGAAAGTTGATCCTTCAAAGGCAGGTCTTTAGGAGATGGAGGGGTATGGGTAGACTGTTTTGAGTGGGTAGATGGAGAAGATGATGATGAGGCTGGTGTTTGAGGATGAGATGGAGAGGGAAGAGAAACTTTTGAAAGAAGCTCCATAGCCTGGGCAAAATTTAAATGGCCCAGCTTGGAGGGGTCAAGAGGTCCTTCAGCAGCGGCTGTAGCTGCATCACCAGGAGAAGGGGTTGGTGTTGAGGGCCTTTCAGATGCTGCTTGTGCTGGAACATCCTCATGAAGAACAGTGGTGGTTCCCTCTGCAGTGCCTTGGTTTAAAAGCACCTCATCATTGGGAGATGGGATATGTATTTCAACATCAGCAGTGGTGAAACCTGCTGATGGAGTTTGCATGGAGGGAGCAGCCTTACCAGAGGGATGGTGTGATCCCTGAGGTTCATCAGCTTGGGTTGTTGGTCCCTCAGCAGCTGTTTGGTGTAGAACAGTTGTATCATGGGGAGCAGAAGTTTGAGGCTGAGCTGCTGATTGGTCTATACCAGCAGCGTGGGCACCTCGTGCAGACTCAGGGTGTGAGGAGATTTTAGTGGGGGACAGTGTGGACACAGTATGGAGTGGAGAGGACTCCTGTCTTTCAATATCCTAAGCCTGTTGGGAGGCTGGGATAGTTGATGTGGGTATCTCCGTTTGTACAACTGGTTCCTGTTGGGAGGAACTAGAGGGTCTAGGCTGACTCTGGGTAGACTCAGAATGGAGTGAAGCATGCTCCAATGTGGCTGAACCTTCTCCCAAAATAGGAGAGGCAGCAGGGGTTGCTTCTTTTACAACTGAACCCTGTTGAGAGGGAATAGAGGAGGTGGTTGTTGTAGCTGTTTTCTTTTTGGAGATAGATTTTCAGTGATAGAGGATGGATGGAGTGGGTGATTGGGGAGAGGAGATGAGAGGTTCAGACTAGACAGATTTTGAGACTGGGTCAGAAACAGGTGGGTTGGCCTGTTCCATAGTCTCAGATGCCACAGAGGCACCAGCCACAGAGGCTTGAGGTTCAACAAATGAACCAGGGTGAGGAGTCTTCTCCCTTTCAGCCACAGAGGCTAAAGGTACAGACTCAGTCTGAGCTGATTTGGCCTTCTTTTTCACAGGCCCAACTTCAGCAGTTGCCAGGGTCCTCTTAACAAGTTTGGACCTGGCTTTGGATTATGTTGCAGGAGCATCAGCTTCTGGATCCACCCTCACAGTAGAGGGTCCTTCCACCAAACCTAACAACCTCCTCATTGGTGTGGATAGAGGAGGCTCATTTTGAAGTACAGGAGTATGGAAAATTCTATTCCCTATGACAGGGAATGCAGCAGACTTAAGTAAGGGCTGAGAGTTGTATAGTTGCTCACCACAAACATGGCTGAAAATGAGGCTTAGAAACCTGGGATAACGGACAGCAGCTGGTCTTGGCTCTTGCTGCACCAGGTTCCTCAAGTTCACAAAGATCCACTTAGCCATATCAAGGGTAGTCCCATCCACTAGCTGTAGGACTATTGGAACTTCATCTCTACTCAGTTGGTCAAATGAACCAACTTTGCTGCTGAAGCTCATCATCACCGAAGCAAACAGCAAGCTGTAGGTAGGAGACAAATCCTTCCTGTACAATGTTGCTCCAATTTTGGGTTATGCTACACCACAGAAGCGTAGCAGATTTCCCATTTGCTCGTTCTCAGGCTGGGGCAGATCATATGACTCAGCAACAGGCAGATGAAGAACCTCCCTCAGAAGATCAGCAGTTATCTCAATGGTTTGAGTCCCATTAAGAATAGTCCCTTTGATAACTGTGGTGTTGGGGTTGTAAGAACAGGTGTACCAGAACTCATACACCATCTCCTGGTACAGGACACCAGGAGTTGCAGTCATAGCATAGTTCAACGGATGAACTTGTAGAAACTCCACCATTTGATCGTAACCTTTCCCCACATAGTTTTTGGGGATAGTAAGGTTTGCAATGTAGTTTGTGGGTTTGATGGTCAGCATTGTGGTGACTGATGAGTGTTTAACAACATCATCACCAACGAACACTGGAAGAAAGGGATTAGGTCTGTGAGCCATTTGGAGAGTTTTGAGGTTTTGAAGAAGCAAAAGACACTTAGTCGATTTTTAGGGTTCTTGAGGATTTCTGGAAATGATGAGGAAGATGAAACAGTATTTTGGTATTTATAGGATTTGAATGTGAGTGTGTATGAGAGAGAAGGTTTTGGGCGGTTTGATTTAAAAAAGTCGTTAACGGAAAACGGAACGGTTGTCCATGTCAGACCGTTTGTCAGACCACTTGAGTCCTTTTTAATCACTTACACACGTAATCCACATTATCCGCAGTAATTAAGTTAAATAAAACCTTAATTAAGTAACTTAAGTTTGAAGAAAGGTAATTAAAATCTTTGGTCTAAGCTGTTGGTCAACCATGTGATGACCAAGGTCATCACAAGCTGTTCAATCTTCAAGCTGTTCATTTTTCAAACTGTTCCTCCAGTCTGCTCTCTTTTGTAAGAGCAGGTTGTGTTCAATAGTTGAACAGGTTACAAGACAATGGCTTGTAAGACAGTGTGAAGAAATAGACAAGTTGAAGATTGGACCATCAGAGCAGGCTGGACGAATAAACTGATTTTGTTCAGCCTGTTGTATGCTCAAGCTGTTCAAGTTTTTCAGACAAATGACTAAGTACAGAACATGTATAACCTGTTCTATCTAAGCTGTTCTGAGAAACTTGAGCAGTGTGAAACACACAGATTTTTTAGACTTTTGAGAAACACTTAGTCACTCTTGTTTAACATGCCCAGCTTGCTGACAAGGTAATTAAACCTTGTTTCATCCAGAGGTTTAGTGAAAATGTCTGCAAGCTGTTCATTTGTGGAAATAAAACTTACCTCCACATTACCTTTCTGAATGTGATCCCTGATGAAGTGATGTCTGACTTCAATATGCTTTGTTCTTGAATGAAATACTGGATTGTTGGAGATGGCTATGGCACTTGTGTTATCACACAGAATAGGAGTTTTCCTATACACAAGGCCATAATCTTCAAGCTGATGCTGCATCCACAGAATCTGCCCACAGCAGCTTCCAGCAGCAATGTACTCAGCTTCAGCAGTAGGAATGGACACTGAGTTCTGCTTCTTGCTACTGCAACTGATCAACTTTCCACCAAGGAGTTGACATCCACCTGTTGTTCTTTTTCTGTCTAGCCTGCAGCCTGCAAAATCAGAATCTGAATAGCCTGTTAGTTCAAGGCTGGAGTCTTTGGTATACCAAAGACCCAAACCCGGTGTACCCTTTAGGTATCTGAAGATTCTTTTAACAGCAGCTAGATGAGATTCCTTTGGATCAGCTTGGAACCTAGCACACAGACAGGTGGCAAACATAATATCAGGTCTACTAGCAGTTAAATATAGCAAGCTCCTAATCATGCCTCTGTAAGCTGTTACTGAAACAGCTTTACCACTGGCATCAGCATCCAATTTTACATTAGTTGCCATTGGGGTTTTAATAGGAGAACTTTGATCAAATTTGAACTTTTTCAATAGATCTAAAGTGTACTTTCTTTGATTTATAAAAATTCCAGTTGAGGTTTGTTTAACCTGTAACAACCTAATTTTGATCTAGTCGTAAATCAGTAATATTTTGAGCCGATAATGTAATAATGTTACATTATTTGAATTATAATTTAATTAAGTAATGAAATATTTAATTAAATTATATAAATATTTATATTTATGAATTAATAAATTATTAAAGAGAATTAAATAAAAGAGATATAATATACAAAAATGAAAGTGGGTTAGCTAGCAAATATAACTAGATGAAGTATATAAACGTGAATTTTATATCAAAACTCAGATTCTCTCTCTCTCTCTACTCTCTCTCTCTAACTTTCTCTCTCTACTCTCTCTCTACCTTCTCTCTAAATTTTCTTCTAAACCGACCGTCCGATAATCAAGATATATATACCGTTAGAAAGATCTCGGAGAATACTACACGAATATACTATCTTCTGCGTGATTTCATACGAATTTGAGGTAAGAATTTATATTTTTACGTTTTGTATATATTTCGGTATTTTCGAGTTTGCTAGTTTAATGAAATCTAAAGCTATTTTTATGGAAATTAACTAGAATAAGTATAATATAATCGAACATAGACTTAATATTGATCATAATTGTGATTTATGCTTTAGAAATTCATGTTTTAGAATTGTAAATATGATCAGATTCGAGAATGTTGAGAACAGATTCGAAAAATACATAGAACAAACTCGAAAATCCATGATCAGACTCGAAATAGTTGAATTCGAATCTAACCCATCCCTAGATTCGAGATGTACTTCGAATCTAACTTCTAGAATCGAAAATATTAGTTTCGAATCTGTTAATCTAGACTTGAATAGGATAAGTTTCGAATCTAAGCATCCTAGAATATGTTGGGCTAGTTTCGAATCTAATAGACTCGAATGTATGCTAGTATCGAATCTAATATCATTGTCTCGAATATGTATGTGCTTCGAATCTATTCACTAGATTCGAATGAGCTTTCCATTCGAATCTGTTGCCTTTACTTCGAGTCTGGATTTGTTCCAAGCCTAAGATTAATTCCTAAATCAGATTAAGTTATTAAACAACCTATTATAATTAAAAATATAATATGGTTATGATAAAACTCACAAATTCTATATATATATATATGTACCGACCTTTTGAGAATATTAATAAGTCAAAGAATGAGTTATGAGCAAACAAGTTATCAGAATCAGATAAAATAAAGAATTTAAAGATAAAAGACGATGATATTAATATGATTTGATATGATAAATTCTGGACAGGTTCAGTGAAATTCTGAACATAAAGACAAAGGTTTTAAAAGATTTAAAGCGGGTCAGAGAATTGATTTGACAGAGAACAGATTGACAAAATCCTGAGATAAACTCAGGTGGCAGATTCATATATCTGTTTGACCAAGACCCAGACCAGTGAGTTATAGATATTCAGATTGAACATGCATTGATCCGATTGAGATATATTGTTGTTGATAGATTTATTGACATTCATTTATCAGCTGGATTGAGACCTGTGCACACCATGGATGGGTGTTGCCCAGTGGATCATGATAGCTATTTGACTATCTTTTCATATTGCATTTAATATTGCTTCAGACTTTGCTTTATGATTCATTGCTATCATGACTGCTATAGACATATGCTTACATCTTTGATCAGACATTTGATAGATTGATTCAGCTTGACTAGCCCTTATGGTCTATTGTTCTAGACCCGGCTATTTCGCCAGTTCTTCTGAACTTGGTAATGACCTCCGATGTTCTGCCATATTGACTTACTGGTAGCTAGCCCAGTATGTGGCTGATCCCCACGATTTAAGCGTGAGTGTGGCTTGAACATCATCCGATTCTATGATTCTATATCTCAATCATGAGGGCTGTAGCGGCAGCCAAGACATATCACGCTTAGATTTATGACTCCGCTTGACACGCATGTTAATATTGAAAATCTATAAACTCACTAAGCTTTGCTTACAGATGTTGCATGATAATTTTACAGGTAAAAGCAAAGGAAAGTCACCTGCTGGACCTAGTTCTTAGGTCTACAAAGAATCAAGTCGAAGTTTTCATTGACCCCTACTCAACAAAATATTTCGGTACTGATTGGCAGATGAAACTGTGGTGGTATGGGTAGATTGAATTGATTATCTGATGACATGAACTAGATTAGAAAGTACCCTTTATAAGTTTAATTTAAAATCGGTAATCTGTATTAAACTTAAATCCTAATATTTTGTACTGTAATTTTTAATTCCGCAATTAATTACTCTATCTTAGTTATGATTGATATCGTATTGCATGATGTGGGACCTAGACTGGTGAGAACTGCCCCGTAAGGGGTGGTCTTCACAGGATGGTATCAGAGCCCATAGTTTGAGTGAATCAAGTATTACGTGAGTATACTTGATCTCAAACTGAAGCAATACATATGTATCAATCATTTAGGTGGTTTGAACTGAGATAGGATGTACAGACTATTAGGATGGGAAAAAGGGTACATAGATCTAAGTCTATAAACTGATAGTTAATTGATTTTAATTTTCAGTAGAAGATGTCAGGATCAGGATCAGGTGACATACCAAGCAACATGACCCCACAACAAATGTTTGAGATGATGCAACAATTACTAGCACAACACTCAGAACAACAGAATAAGATTATGCAAGAACAGTTTCAGGCCAGAGATGAGGCCGAAGCTAAAAGACGTAATGATAAGAAAAATAAGCGAAAAGATAAGCAGGTCCAGAATGAAGAATCTGATTCTGATAATTCAAATCCAGAAACCCAAATAACTCAGCCAAAAGGCTGCAAATTTAAAGATTTTAAAGCCAGCGGTGCCCTGAACTTCGAGGGTACAGTTGATCCGATTCAGGCGATGGATTGGATTAGTCACACAGAAGAAATCTTCAGGATTTCTGATTGTCTAGATTCGAAGAAAGTAAGCTATGCATCTGCGCTATTTGTGGGAGCTGCACGTGCCTGGTGGAAAACCCAGCGAAGTATCTATGGTGAGGAGGTGATTCAGACTTTAGAATGGGAGCAGTTTCTTGAAATGTTCAATGCGAAATACTGCCCGATTAACCAACGAGATAAGATGGAGGTACAGTTGATGCAATTGACTCAGGGAACGAAGACAGTCGACGAATATGAGCACGAGTTTTCGCGATTATGCGGTTATTCCTCATACCAAGTTGCTACCGAGGAGAGAAAGATGAATAGGTTCCGAGTAGGACTCAATCCCAGATATCGACATCCCATGAGTGCAATTAAATATAAGAGCTATCTGGAAATGGTAGAAGCAGCGAGACAGATTGAGCGAGGGTACTTAGAGTATGGCGATCAGCTATACGCTCCGTCTACTAACCCGATGAATCCGTCTCCTCCAAAGAAACAGCGATTTGGCAGATTCTTTAAGCCAAATAAATCTCAGTCTCAGCAATCCTATCAGCATAGTTCACAACCGAAAGCGCAAGCCTACTCACTGACAAACGAGCCACGATTCTGCAAGAGATGCAGAAAGTCTCACATGGGACTATGTAATCCGGATGACGTTACTTGCTTCGCGTGCAACATGATTGGTCATAGTAGTGAAGAATGTCCACAACAGGGACGTGGATGTGCGAAATGCGGAAAAAGAGGACATTTCATGTATCAGTGTCGTAGCGGGCAACGATTTCAGTCGCAATCATCAGTGGGAGGTTCTACAGTGAAGAGTTCTGCTGCAACTCCGACAGCAAGGACACGTGCATTTCAGATAACAGCAGAAGAAGCGAGAGAAACACCTGACGTAGTAACCGGTACGTTTCTGTTAAATACGATACCTGCTCGCGTATTATTTGATTCTGGCGCAAGTCGTTCTTTCATATCGACTTCTTTTGCATCAAGATTACTTAAATCCCCATCGAAGCTTCCTGTTGTACTTGACATTGAGACAGTCAGTAACAGCTATGTTATGGCTGATTCTGTATATCGAAACTGCACACTACTCGTAGATAATATTGTATTCAATCTCGACCTCATCCCGATTCCGTTGAAAGAATTTGATGTCATCATCGGCATGGATTGGCTAATGAACAACGAGGCCACAATTATCTGCAACCGACGAGTAATCAGAATCAAATCTTCAGACGGCCGAGTACTTGAGATCAAGGGCGAGAAGCGGAAAGGTGCGCATTGCTTTATATCTGTAGAAAAGGCTCACAAATACTTGTCTAAAGGTCACGAATCTTACCTTTGTTATACTCTATCTGAGTCCAGTTCTGAAAAGAAACCTTTATCCGATATTCCTATCGTCTGTGAGTTCCCAGACGTATTTCCTGACGATATTTCCGGAGTGCCACCGGAACGACAAGTCGAGTTCAGTATTGACTTGGTTCCTGGTGCGGCTCCTATCGCAAAAGCTCCATACAGACTTGCACCTGCAGAAATGCAGGAAATGTCAAAGCAACTGCAAGAGCTGTTGGAGAAGGGGTTTATTCGACCGAGTTCTTCTCCGTGGGGTGCACCAGTACTATTTGTTAAAAAGAAAGACGGAACTTTCCGTATGTGCATCGACTACCGTGAGTTGAACAAGGTTACAATAAAGAATAAGTATCCTCTGCCCAGAATCGATGATCTGTTTGATCAGTTACAAGGAGCCAGTTACTTTTCAAAAATAGATCTCCGTTCTGGGTATCATCAGTTAAAAGTCAGAGAAGAAGATATTCCAAAGACAGCCTTCCGTACAAGATACGGTCATTACGAATTTCTCGTAATGCCGTTTGGATTAACGAATGCACCAGCAGCGTTCATGGATCTCATGAATCGCGTGTGCAGACCAATGTTGGATAAATCAGTTATCGTGTTCATAGACGATATTCTGATTTACTCCAAGACGGAGGCTGATCATTCTATTCATCTGCGGCAATTGCTAGAGTTATTAAGAAAAGAAAGACTCTATGCAAAGTTTTCTAAGTGCGAATTCTGGCTCAGACAGGTATAATTTCTATTATATAAGTCTTGAGCTGTTTCCTTAACTATTCTATGATTCACCTCAGAATTTGAATTTCTATCTTGATTCTTATAGATCCAGTTCCTTGGCCATGTTGTTTCTGGCGAAGGAATTTCCGTTGATCCTTCGAAAGTCGAGGCCGTTCAGAAATGGCAAACGCCTCGTAATGCCTCAGAAATCCGAAGTTTCCTTGGATTGGCCGGTTATTATCGGCGATTCATAAAGGACTTCTCAAAGATTGCTGTACCGCTTACAATGCTAACACGAAAGAATACTCCTTTCGTTTGGACCGATAAACAGCAAGAGGCATTCGATATTCTGAAGCAAAAGTTGATTCAAGCGCCGATCCTAGCTTTGCCAGAAGGCAATGATGATTTTGTCGTTTACAGCGACGCATCTGGTACTGGCTTAGGATGTGTTCTAATGCAAAGGGGAAAAGTCATTGCCTATGCTTCAAGGCAATTAAAAGACTATGAGAAAAGTGCACCAACTCATGATCTTGAGTTGGCTGCCGTTACCTTTGCTCTAAAAATCTGGCGTCACTATCTTTATGGGACTCGATGTCAGCTCTACACCGATCATAAGAGTCTCAAATACCTTTTCACTCAAAAAGATCTGAATATGAAACAGCGTCGATCCTTGGAGCTTATCAAGGATTATGACTGCGAGATCTTATATCATCCCGGCAAAGCAAATGTTGTCGCGGATGCGTTGAGTAGAAAAGTGTATCCAGAAAAGTGCTGTTATGCCCTAACTCCAGTTATATTCTCTTCTGATCTTATTGAAGATATTCGAGTTGCTCAAACTGAAGCGCTGAAAGAAGAGAACATAGATTCTGAAAATCTAAAAGGGCAACTACAATTTCTGACTCTGAACCATTTGGGACTTCACTGTCTCAAGGGAAACCGAATCTGGGTTCCTAAGTATGGTTCAATCCGCAGCACTCTTCTGTCTGAAGCTCATCAGTCCAAATTATCTGTTCATCCTGGCAGCTCAAAGATGTACTTTGATCTGAAAGCTGACTACTGGTGGCCAGGAATGAAGAAAGATATCGGTAAATGTGTTGAAAGCTGCAGAGTCTGTCAGATGGTTAAGGCAGAACATCAGAAACCCTTCGGGGATATGCAACCACTACCAGTTCCTGAATGGAAGTGGGAGCATATAACAATGGACTTCATTACGAAGCTGCCAAAGACCAAAAGACAGCACGACTCCATCTGGGTAGTCGTTGACCGATTAACGAAATCAGCACATTTCATTCCGATGAAAGAAACATATTCTCTCGATAGATTGGCGCAGCTGTATATCTCTGAAATTATTTCTCGTCACGGTGTGCCGAAGTCTATCGTATCTGATCGTGATAGTCGCTTCACATCCAGATTCTGGCAAGCACTACAAGAAGGGATGGGTACTCGGATTTCTATGAGTACTGCTTATCATCCAAATGCAGATGGCCAGAGTGAGCGTACTATCTTAACTCTTGAAGATATGCTTCGTGCCTGCGTTCTTGATTTAGGTGGTAACTGGGATGACCACTTGCCGTTGGTCGAATTCTCATATAACAACAGTTATCATTCAACAATCAAGATGGCTCCTTTTGAAGCTTTATACGGAAGAAAGTGCAGAACTCCCACCTGTTGGCGTGAAACAGGTGAATCGCCTATAGCGGGTCCTGCCCTTCTACAGTTGACACACGAAAAGATTCAACTTGTTAGAAGGAATATTCTTGACGCTCAAAGCAGGCAGAAGTCATATTATGACAATCGGCATAGATCAATCAGTTTTGCAGTTAACGATTGGGTGATGCTAAAAGTATCCCCAATGAAGAATGTGGTGCGGTTCATTAAAAGAAACAAGCTAGCTCCGAGATTTATTGGTCCGTTCAAGATTGTGGAAAAGATTGGAAATCAATCTTATCGTCTTGAACTACCGGCTGACTTAGCTGGAATACATCCTGTATTTCATGTCAGTCATCTGAGAAAGAGTTTAGCTGACGAAAGGGAAGTTCAGATACCACATGTTAACCTGCAGATTGATGAGAAGCTTCGCGTGGTTGAAGAGCCAGAACGTATTCTGGACTCGAAGACCAAAAAGCTTCGGAATAAAGAGATACAGATGGTGCTCGTCCAGTGGAAACACCACAAAGGTTCGCATCAGTCTTGGGAATCCAGAGATGTCATGAAAGCTACTTATCCAAGTCTGTTCGAACATAGCTAACTTCGGGGACGAAGTTTGTGCGTGGTGGAGCCCATTCTGTAACAACCTAATTTTGATCTAGTCGTAAATCAGTAATATTTTGAGCCGATAATGTAATAATGTTACATTATTTGAATTATAATTTAATTAAGTAATGAAATATTTAATTAAATTATATAAATATTTATATTTATGAATTAATAAATTATTAAAGAGAATTAAATAAAAGAGATATAATATACAAAAATGAAAGTGGGTTAGCTAGCAAGTATAACTAGATGAAGTATATAAACGTGAATTTTATATCAAAACTCAGATTCTCTCTCTCTCTACTCTCTCTCTCTAACTTTCTCTCTCTACTCTCTCTCTACCTTCTCTCTAAATTTTCTTTTAAACCGACCGTCCGATTATCAAGATATATATACCGTTAGAAAGATCTCGGAGAATACTACACGAATATACTATCTTCTGCGTGATTTCATACGAATTTGAGGTAAGAATTTATATTTTTACGTTTTGTATATATTTCGGTATTTTCGAGTTTGCTAGTTTAATGAAATCTAAAGCTATTTTTATGGAAATTAACTAGAATAAGTATAATATAATCGAACATAGACTTAATATTGATCATAATTGTGATTTATGCTTTAGAAATTCATGTTTTAGAATTGTAAATATGATCAGATTCGAGAATGTTGAGAACAGATTCGAAAAATACATAGAACAAACTCGAAAATCCATGATCAGACTCGAAATAGTTGAATTCGAATCTAACCCATCCCTAGATTCGAGATGTACTTCGAATCTAACTTCT
Source organism: Centrapalus pauciflorus (assembly GCA_020465985.1). NCBI lineage: Eukaryota > Viridiplantae > Streptophyta > Magnoliopsida > Asterales > Asteraceae > Centrapalus > Centrapalus pauciflorus. Next base: position 336,668 of record JAANYP010005714.1, on the reverse strand, counting down.
AGAATCGAAAATATTAGTTTCGAATCTGTTAATCTAGACTTGAATAGGATAAGTTTCGAATCTAAGCATCCTAGAATATGTTGGGCTAGTTTCGAATCTAATAGACTCGAATGTATGCTAGTATCGAATCTAATATCATTGTCTTGAATATGTATGAGCTTCGAATCTATTCACTAGATTCGAATGAGCTTTCCATTCGAATCTGTTGCCTTTACTTCGAGTCTGGATTTGTTCCAAGCCTAAGATTAATTCCTAAATCAGATTAAGTTATTAAACAACCTATTATAATTAAAAATATAATATGGTTATGATAAAACTCACAAATTCTATATATATATATGTACCGACCTTTTGAGAATATTAATAAGTCAAAGAATGAGTTATGAACGAACAAGTTATCAGAATCAGATAAAATAAAGATTTAAAGATAAAAGGCGATGATATTAATATGATTTGATATGATAAATTTGGACAGGTTCAGTGAAATTCTGAACAAAGATTTAAAGATTTATAAAGCGGGTCCGATTTGATTTGACAGAGAACAGATTGACAAAATCCTGAGATAAACTCAGGTGGCAGATTCATATATCTGTTTGACCAAGACCCAGACCTGTGAGTTATAGATATTCAGATTGAACATGCATAGATCCGATTGAGATATATTGTTGTTGATAGATTTATTGACATTCATTTATCAGCTGGATTGAGACCTGTGCACACCATGGATGGGTGTTGCCCAGTGGATCATGATAGCTATTTGACTATCTTTTCATATTGCATTTAATATTGCTTCAGACTTTGCTTTATGATTCATTGCTATCATGACTGCTATAGACATATGCTTACATCATTGATCAGACATTTGATAGATTGATTCAGCTTGACTAGCCCTTATGGTCTATTGTTCTAGACCCGGCTATTTCGCCAGTTCTTATGAACTTGGTAATGACCTCCGATGTTCTGCCATATTGACTTACTGGTAGCTAGCCCAGTATGTGGCTGATCCCCACGATTTAAGCGTGAGTGTGGCTTGAACATCATCCGATTCTATGATTCTATATCTCAATCATGAGGGCTGTAGCGGCAGCCAAGACATATCACGCTTAGATTTATGACTCCGCTTGACACGCATGTTAATATTGAAAATCTATAAACTCACTAAGCTTTGCTTACAGATGTTGCATGATAATTTTACAGGTAAAAGCAAAGGAAAGTCACCTGCTGGACCTAGTTCTTAGGTCTACAAAGAATCAAGTCGAAGTTTTCATTGACCCCTACTCAACAAAATATTTCGGTACTGATTGGCAGATGAAACTGTGGTGGTATGGGTAGATTGAATTGATTATCTGATGACATGAACTAGATTAGAAAGTACCCTTTATAAGTTTAATTTAAAATCGGTAATCTGTATTAAACTTAAATCCTAATATTTTGTACTGTAATTTTTAATTCCGCAATTAATTACTCTATCTTAGTTATGATTGATATCGTATTGCATGATGTGGGACCTAGACTGGTGAGAACTGCCCCGTAAGGGGTGGTCTTCACATAACCTGTAATCCTAAAAAGAAAGTAAGTTCTCCCATCATACTCATTTCATACTTGGATTTCATGAGTAATGAAAAATTCTTGCACAACTGCTCATTAGTAGAACCAAATATTATATCATCCACATAAATTTGAACAAGCATAATGTCAGATTTCACTTTCTTTATGAACAGTGTAGTATCCACTTTACCTCTGGAATACCCATTGCTCATAAGGAACTCAGTAAGAGTGTCATACCAGGCTCTAGGTGCTTGTTTGAGACCATAGAGAGCTTTGTCCAACTTATAGACAAAACCTGGATGTTGTTCATTTTCAAAACCTGGAGGCTGCTTGACATAAACTTCTTCTTGCAGCTTCCCATTTAAAAATGCACTCTTCACATCCATTTGAAATACCTTAATGCTCTTATGAGCAGCGTAGGCTAGATACAAACGAATTGCTTCTAGCCTGGCCACAGGAGCAAATGTTTCATCATAATCAATTCCTTCCTCCTGTCTGTAGCCCTGAGCAACCAGTCTTGCCTTATTTCTAATGACATGACCTTGCTCATCCATCTTATTCCTGAAAACCCATTTAGTGCCAATTATAGTTTTACCTTTAGGAGCAGGGACCAGCTTCCATACATTGTTTCTCTCAAACTGATTGAGCTCTTCTTGCATGGCAGTGATCCAATTGGCATCTTTTAGTGCTTCATCAACCTTCTTTGGCTCCATCAGTGAAACAAAACTAGAGAACATACAAAAATTCCCTAAGCTGTCCCACCGTGTTTTTATCCCTTTGTTGATGTCACTAATTATTTGATCATCGGGGTGACACCTGATCCACTTAGGATCATTTTTCAATGATGATTCACCTGAGTTGTTAACATCTTCAGCAGGTCCTGTTGAACAGCTCTCAAGATTTTCAGACACACTGTTGTCTTGAGCCTGTTCACTTATTGAACATGTCTGACCACTGTTAAACATATCAGCAGTAGAACTAGGAAAATCAGCATTGATAGGTTCAGGACATGCATTTGTAATTAAGTCAGTACACGTATTCACACAGGGTGTATTGACATAATCATCATCATGTCCATCATGATTAACAGGTTCCACACTAGGTGTAGTGGAAGCTTTTAAGTCCTCTTCATTGTTTGAATGCATCAGATCATCAATGATAAGTTCTCCTGAAACTGATTCAGGAACAGCTTTGGTGAAAGCATTCTTGGACTCTTCAAAGGTGACATTGATAGATTCATCTATCACCTTTCTTTTGTTGTTGTTTACTCTGTAGGCTTTAGAGATAGCAGAGTAGCCAACAAACACACCTTCATCAGCTTTAGGTTCAAACTTTGTCAGTTGATCCCTCTGATTCAGAATGAAGCAGGGACACCCAAACACATGGAAGTAACTGACATTTCGTTTCCTTCCTTTGAGCAGCTCATAAGGAGTCTTGTTCAACCTTTTTACCACTAAGGATCTGTTTTGAGTGAAGCATGCAGTGTTGATAGCTTCAGCCCAGAATGATGAAGGTAAACCTGATGCACACAGCATGGTTCTAGCAGCTTCAATAAGAGTTCTGTTTCTCCTTTCAGCAACTCCATTTTGTTGTGGAGTTCTTGCAGCTGAAAAGTTTTGAGTGATTCCTTTCTCTTCACAGAAGTCTTCAAGAGTACTGTTTCTAAATTCAATACCATGATCACTTCTAAGCTGCTTCACTTGAGCAGAAGTTCAGCATCTCCATCTTTTTCACAAATCCAATAATTTCTTTAGCAGCCTCTCCTTTGCTCTTCAGAAAGATCACCCATGTGTACCTGGAGAACTCATCAACCATTACTAGAGTGTATCTTCTTCCTCCTAGACTTGGGACATTTACAGGTCCAAACAAGTCCATGTGGATTAAGAAGAGTGGAGTATCAATAGAGAAATTATGTTTGGATTTAAAAGATACTTTCCTCTGCTTGCCTTTTTCACAAGCTGTGCAGAGTTTATCTTTAACAAAGGTTATAGAGGGCAAACCTGTCACCAACTCTTTCTTACAGAGTTTATTGATGTTCTTGAAGTTCAGATGTGACAGCCTTTTGTGCCATAACCAGTTTAAGTCTGCATTTGTTCTTGTGAGAAAGCAGGTTTCAGTTGTGGAATCAGCAGATTTCATGTCCACAACATATACACCTTTCTTTCGTTGAGCACATAGCACAACTTTGCCTTGGGGATCCAATATGTAACCTAGGTGCTCATCAAAGTTAACCTTGTAGCCAGCATCACACAGTTGGCTTATGCTAACAAGGTTATGTTTTAGCCCAACCACATAGGCAACTCTTTTGAATACTGCAGCACCAGCTTTAAGAGTTCCATATCCCTCAGTGGATCCCTGTACATCGTCACCAAATGTGACTTTTGGCCCTTTTTCAGACCTGAGATAACTCAGCAATTCTTTACAACCTGTCATGTGCCCTGAGCAGCCACTGTCCAAGTACCAAACCTGGGAAGGTTGTTTTTCCTGCAGAGTGATAAGAGAAATATTAGTCATTTTTAGGGCAACTCATCACAGAGATGAGTTCTCCTACTTCATCAACATTTGTTGATGGACTTATAATATCCACACTAATATTCCCAATTTGAATGGTGTCAGCTTGGATACCATTTTTATTGACTAAGATGTTTCCAACACTGCTTGTAACAGCTGTGAGAGAACTATCAGAGTCAACAGGCCTCATGTCCTCAGGTTCAGGACAGTCTTTGGCGAAATGTGTCTTCTTCCCACATTTATAACATTTTCTCTTTTTAGGATTTTTGAAAGAAGAACTTTCAGAAACACATTCTGAGTTATTTTTGTTGATTCTTTTAGAAGGTTTAGCAAATTTATTACTATTTGATGAATCAACAGCTTGTGTGGAGGGTTCAAAAGTCACAGCTTTGTTTGTCTCTTCTTTCCTTCTTTTAGGAGGACAAATGTCAAAGACATGAAGCTTAATTGGCTTTTGAACTTCCACAGGTTTGGGGAACTTATTCCCATGTTTCTCAGGTTGAGGAATGGCTTTGTCTTTGGCACTACTGAGACGTGATTTATGCTGCCTATCAACATAATCATTGTTTCTGGTTTTGAAAAACTTATTTTCATGTAGAACCAGTTTACCACTATGATTAGTAAACTTATTAGAAATCACAGCAGGTTTGCTTTCAACATGGGACTTGCCCTTGTTGAAAACAGACTGCTTAACTTTTGAAAACTTGTTTTCAAAATGTTTAGCGTCAAAAGGATTATTATGTCTTTTACCATCAGCTTTGGACACAGAACCTGTTTTTTCAACAGGTTTAGTATCCACAGCTGTAGTTTGGACATGTTTTCCTTTCTTTTGCTTATGTGAATCAGCAGAGCACTTAGCAGGCTGGATTGATGGAGAACATATTCCAACACCAGCTTTTGAGCTAGGTTCACACGAGCTGTCAGTATTTTGAGGCCTGACAAACCTATTTGTTGAAATTAGTTTACCATTCACTTTTTGAACAGAAGTGTTTGGAAGCTCACCAAGAGTGGATAAATCTTCTTTCAGATTATTAATCTCAACAATGGAAGCTGCTGTATCAAGATCCCCTCCAAGATAGGCTTGAATTTGTGCAGGGATCTGTTGACTTATACAATGGCTGACTTTTTGTGCAGATTGGCACCAAGAGGCAACTATCTTTTGAAGCTTAGCATGCTTTATATCTGTTTCTCTCTTTTCTTCCAGTAAAATAGAGTTGATGTGTTTTAATTCATCAAGCTCAATTTCCAACTTATGGAAACTGTCCAGTTTACTGGATTTTTTTTTAAGATCAGTTTTAAGCTTGGAGATTTCAGAGGATAAAGCATCATGCTTCTCAACAGCAGCTTTCAAAACAACTAGCATATATTCAACTGTAAGCCATAAAATTTTGTACCTTATACATCATTGTAGGATTCCAGTTCTCTAAGCTGCTGAAAGCTTCAGCTTCAGCCATATCCTATTTGAAACTGCTTGTTGTTGGGACATCAGTGTTGGCCATCAGACATTGATTGCCTTCTTCAACAGATGATGAATCAGATTCCTCCCAATCACAAGTCTTTGCCATGAGTCCCTTTTGGCGGTTGGAACCCACTGAGTTTTCCAACTTCCTCAGTTTAGCCATGGCCATAAGGTACTTAACCCTATAACTATCATCCTTGTTTGTCTTGTATGGTTTGGATGACTGACCAACAGCTTTTGACACACAGTCAGCAGCTATATGGCCAGTTTTGCCACACTTGAAGCACTCAGCCTTGGATTTATCAAATGCCTTCTTTTTGCCAGCACCTGAACTTCCTTGCAGCAAGTTTCTTCCAAACCTTTTCTTGTTGAACCTTTTGACAAGCATAGCTATCATTTGCTCATCATCCTGTTCAGCAAGATCTACATTATCTTCCTCATCTGACACCTCCTCCTTGTCATCATCCTGTTGATCAGGTTGAGTGAACACATCACTCACCTGACTCACAGACTGTCTCACATTAGCCACAAAGGCTGCACCTCTTTTAGACATCTCCAAGGCATTTCTCTTCTGTTTCCTTGACTGTTCATCATTTAGTAAAGATCCATACAAGTTGACAAGATCCATACTTCTGATTGTTCCTGAATTTCTTAAATTTGTTGAAAAGTAATTCCATTCTTCAGGGAGGATGTCCAGAAACTTGTTCACCAGAGTAAGGCTGTCCTTAGTGATCCCAACAGCTTTGAGATTATTCACAAGAGCAGTAAACCTGGTGTTGGTTTCTGTGAGAGTCTCCTTTGGTTTTGCAAAGAAGAGTTCATACTGTCTAACAAGATTGTTAATCCTGTTATCCAGTGTGATTGTGGGTCCATCATAGACGGTACACAAAGTATCCCAAATCTCCTTAGCAGTCTTCATCTTCTCAACCTGTTTGAACACATCATCAGGTAAGGAGATGACTAGATTGTTTCTGGCCTTTGCATCAAGAGCCACCAATCTTTTGTTTTCATCGGACCATTGAGCTTTTGCTTTCTCAAATGTTCTGATCTCAGGAGCTGCTCCTTCAACAGCAGGAGTTATTGTTGTAACAGAAGTTGGTACATAAGGACCCTCCATTACAATTTCTGGTAGTTGTACATCCAGATTCTCTAGGTAGAGCATCATTTACTTCCAACCAGAAAAGTTCTGATGATTGAACTTTGGAGGTTTGCCCATTGAGCCATTGTCATAATATTAGGAATTTGCAGCACTGTTGTCCATGGAAACTTGGGAGAATGAGAGATCTAGAATGACACACACTCTAAACTGCTCTGATACCAGTTGTAGGTCCCGTGAGGTTCCCAAAGTATATAGCTTTAAGCTGTAGAGGGGGGGTGAATACAGCTATTTAAAAACCACACACTATTTTCTCAATGTTTGTAGGTATTATTAACAAACTGTTAATTACAAACAAGCTTGAATGCGGAAAGGTTCAAGCAGAGATGACAGATACAACAGTATGTTCACTAGTCAAAGACAGACTCAAACTAAATACACTCACTGATAAGCACTCACTGTGTTTACAAGACTTAGAGGAACAGCTTAAGTAGAACAGCTTAAACACAAAGAAACTGTATTACACAAGCAGGCTTGCATGCATGAAGAATATACTTGCACGTTCACTCTTGGCTTCAGCACTTAGCTTTTTGGCTTAATCTTTCTGACCTTAGAAGCTTCCTTTTATACTCACTCAGAGGATCTAAGAGAAACTTCTTCATTGGACGGAATGAAAAAGGAGAAGTCTTGTTTGAAAAGACAACATAACTTTTCTGCACTTTTCTGAAAAGCAGACTTGTCTTCACATGTGCAGAACTTTTGTCTTTTCACTTTGTCTACTGTTGTATTGCCTTTAACTAATTAAGGAATGTCAACTTTGCGTCTTTCTTCCTTGTAAAGGCCTATTTTGATATAAGAAAAAGGTCTGTCACCCTTTTTCAAATAACCTTTTGTCTTCATGTTACAGAACAGCGTGGGTAGGCTGAGCAGTTCTGTTTTCCACTTTGTCTTCGACTTTGTAAACTGATCTTGTAGCCAAAAACAATACATGATGACTTGGAAACGTGTTCCATAAAGTGTTTAGCCTGTTCACAAAGAACAGGTTCTGTTCACAAAGAACAGAACACTTGAAAAATGCCCAAGCTGCTCACCAGTGTAGAGCAGCGTAGACAGTTTATGTTCAGCCTGTTCAGCAGACTGAGCAGCGTGGACAAACTGTCTTAGTTGCAACACATGCAACACATAGAACAGCTTTTGACTGATATTGCAAATCATTTTCAGGTTTCAATAAGGCATATAACAGGCCTTAATTTCAACCTTCAAATGCATCAACAGGTTTGATTAGAAATCTCCCCCTCAGATGTAGAACAGGTTTGAATGAGGCCTTTTTGTGCCTAACACAGTCCCTTATAAAATGAAATCTAATTTCTATATGCTTCGTTTTGGGAAATTTCACTGGATTTTGTACAATGCTAATTGCACTTGAATTTTCAATATAAATGGGAGTGGATAGGAAATTCATACCATAGTCTCTCAGTTGATTTTGAATCCACATCACTTGGGAGCAGCAACTTGCAGCTGCTACATATTCTGCTTCAGTAGATGAAGTGGAGACAGTTGTTTGCTTTTTGCACTGCCAAGAGACCAATATTGTTCCCAAGTATTGACATCACTTGTGGATTTTCTGTCAATGTTGCATCCTCCATAATCACTGTCGGAATAGGCTGTTAGTTCAAGAGGAGAGTCTTTAGGATACTAGAGGCCTAAAAGAGGAGAGTCTTTAGGATACTAGAGGCCTAAATGTGGTTGGCCTTTGAGATATCTAAAGATTCTCTTAACAGCAACCAAATGGGAGTCCTTTGGAGAGCATTGAAACCTAGCACACACACAAACAACAAACATAATATCAGGTCTAGAAGATGTTAGATACATAAGAGATTCTATAAGAGATCTGTATAAGTGAATGTCCACTTCTATTCCATCTTTGTCTGTTTTGAGCTGCTTGTGAGGATCCATAGGAGTACTTGCAACTTTGGTATCTTGATACCCAAACTTTTCCAGTATGTCTTTAGCATACTTTGATTGACTTATAAAGAGACCAGTGGGCTTCTGCTTGACCTGCAATCCTAGAAAGAAGGTGAGTTCTCCCATTGAACTCATTTGAAACTTTTTGTGCATTAATGCCTCAAACTCTTTGCACAGACAATCATCTGTTGAGCCAAAGATGATATCATCAACATAGATTTGTACAAGCAGAATCTCAGCTTTGATGGACTTTGTGAATAATGTTTTGTCCAGAGTGCCTCTCTTGAACCCATTCTGTAGAAGGTATGATGACAGAGTGTCATACCATGCTCTGGGAGCTTGATGGAGTCCATAGAGAGACTTGTCTAGCTTGTAGACTCTGTCCGGATACTTGTAGTCCTCAAAACCAGGAGGCTGACACACATAGACCTCCTCTTCAATTGTGTCATATAGAAAAGCAGACTTCACATCCATTTGATACGCTTTAAAACCTTTGAAGCTTGCATAAGCCAAAAACAGTCTGATGGCTTCAATTCTTGCTACTGGAGTAAATACATCATCATAATCTATGCCTTCCTCTTGAGTGTACCCTTGTGCTACTAGTCTTGCTTTGTTCTTGATGACTATCCCTCTCTCATCTTTCTTGTTTCTGAACACCCATCTTGTACCAATGGCTCTCTTTCCTTTAGGGAGATCAACAAGTGTCCATACATTCTGAATCTTGAATTGGAGAAGCTCTTCCTGCATTGCTTCAATCCAGGATGAATCTTTAAAAGCTTCTGATGCCTTTTTGGGTTCTAGCTGAGACATGAAACAGGCATGTTCAAAAGCAGCTAGACTGAATTCAGGAACTGCTTGTTCAGCAGCAGCAGTCTCATTTTGAACCATTTTCCTTGTTTGCACAGGTGTACGTGGATCACCCATTATTTGATTGAGAGGATGATACTTGTGAACCCTGAGTGTAGGCTCTCTATCTGTCTGAAAGGAGGATCTAAGACTTGAATCTGGAACTGTTTCCCTTTGTGTTGGAGCTGTTATTTCAGAACTTGGGAGTTGCACTTCAGTGTCTGAATTTGTATCATGTGGAGCATTCAGAACCCCTGGAGGATCACAAGACAGAAGTGGTATAATTGTATACTCATCCCAATTGTTTGAATCTGCAGCAGTTTGAAACTTTGTGCCAACAGCTTGATCATTTGTGCTACCAGCATGAGAATTTGCATTGACAGCATGAGAATTTGTGTTGACAGCTTCAATCCTGTTTGCATCAGCTTCTGCAGTATACTCAACAAAGCTCAGAGAATTTGTTAGTGAATCTAAATCAAACAACCAATCAGGATCAGTGCCTTTGACATTTGCAGTATTTTCATTAAATTCAACATTGGCACTTTCTTCAATGGTTTTAGACACACTGTTATATACTCTGTAGGCTTTGCTTTGACTTGAGTATCCTACAAAGAAACCTTCTTCAGCCTTACTTTCAAACTTCCCTAAGTGAGTCTTAGTGTGAAGAATGGTACATGGACAGCCATATGACTTGAAAAAGGCTATTAAGGGTATTCTATTATGGAATAACTCATATGGAGTTTTCCCTTGTGATTGAACAATCTGAACCCTATTTAGAACACAACAGGCTGTGTTGACTGCTTCTGCCCAAAAGGTCATTGGCAGTTTTGAATCAGCTAGCATGGTTCTAGAAGCCTCAATTAATGTTCTGTTCTTTCTTTCAGCTACACCATTTTGCTGTGGTGTTCTTGGTGCACTATATTGCCTAGCAATACCTTTGGACTCACAAAAACTGTTTAGAATATGATTTTTAAACTCAGTTCCATTGTCTGATCTTATCACCTTGACTTTTGAGTTGGATTGGTTTTCTATCTTAAGAATAAATGACTTGACTAGCTCAGCAGTTTCATCTTTAGACCTAAGAAAGTAAACCCAAGTGAATCTAGTAATATCATCAACAATGACTAAACAGTAAGCCCTTTTATTCAAACTCAAAATAGATGTTGGACCAAATAGATCCATATGAATCAGATGAAGAGCAAATGAGATTGAATTTACTTCTTTGGCCTTGTGAGAAGTTTTGTGTTGCTTGCCTTTAAGACATGCTACACAATGATCATCACATATGAACTCCTTTTGTGGTAAACCTCTTACCAGATTCTTTTTGACTAAAACATTCATGGATTTGAAGTTCATGTGACACATCCTTCTGTGCTAAAGAGCAGACTCATTGGATGATGCTTTGGATATCAAACAGCTTAAAGTACTTGATTTGGATAAAAGTTCTGTGTCCAAACAATATACATTGTCCTTTCTTGGTGTTCTTAGTAAAACAAGATTTTCAGGAATTTTAAAATCTTTTGAAAGGATAATGCATTCAGAATCTGTAAACAAAACAATATTTTGTTTGTCACAGATTTGAGAGACACTCAATAAATTATACTTAAGTTGTTCAACATACAAAACATCATTGAATGTCATGTTGCCTGCATTAACAGTACCTTTACCTGTAACCTTACCTCCTTTGGAGTTGCCTCCAAATGCAACAAATCCTCCTTCAAAGCCTTTGAAATTTGACAAGCACTCAGAATTGCCTGTCATGTGCCTAGAGCATCCACTATCCAAATGCCATCTTGTTTTATGAGGTGACCTGTGGTTGCCCTGCACAAATAAAAGCTTAGTTAGTAGTGGAGTAAACCCAAACCAACTTGGTTTTGGGTTGTCCTTGTGCATTAACATAACTAAATACTGTCTTTGATTTCTTATACTTAGTAAGATCCACTGATGGATTTTGTGGAGAGTACTTAGTTATCACATGAGGTATCCAGGTATTTTGTCCAACCTTTTCAGTAACAGTCTCAGATTATCCATTACCAGTCCCAACTTTGAGCCTACCAGTCTGAATTGAGTCTGTAGTGCTAACCACTTTAGAATTTGCACTAGCAGTCTCAACTTTAGACTTGGCAGTTGCAACATTTGTGTCAACAGGTTCACCTGAGTTTTTACCTTTAACACACCATATTTGTTTAAGTTTTAATTTTGGTTTAGCAAAAACTTGTTTTTGGTGTGTGGACTGTTTCTTATTAACTTTTGAGAACCTGTGATCAATTGTTTTCTTTGGAACTGATGGAGTAGGAGGTTTGGCCTTTGAATTTTTTGAATTTTGAGAGTTTGTCTTTTGATGAATCACAGTCTGTTTTGCAACAGATGGTTTATAAAAACAATCTCTGGCCAAGTGATTCTTTCTGCCACAATGAAAACATTTTTTGACTGTTTGAATTGGAGAACCAGTTTTATTGGACAATTTCTAGTTCTTGTTCCTCTAATTTCCCCTTACCTGCTGTTGTTTGGGAAATTTTTGGACACCATGCTTTTGGCATGTGTAGACTGGAACATTTTTATCCTTTTTATTATTCTTTGAAGAAGATGCAGTGTTACAGTTAGAAGGTACAGAAATCTGTGGAGTAGCATTGCACACACTCATCTTCTCCTTTCCTTTCTTATTGGGGACTTGGATTTCTATAGGTGCACTCATTGTTTTGTGTTCTTTCTCAACTGCTGTGCACTCACAGTCTCTATTTTGAATCTGATCTTCTTTAGATTCAGGACTGTTATCAAGGACAGGATCTACAGTAGTCATAGACTCATCTAATGGTTCATTGACAAGCCTATCAGCAACCTCACTCATTGGATGAATGTATTTGTTGTTGTATGGGGGTGGAGTAGCTCTGTATCCTATACCTTCTTTGGGATTAACCTGAGATTTTACCCTGTCTTTAAACTGGACTTCCATTAGGTGTTCCATCTTTTGATTTGCCAATTTGAAGTTACCTAGATCTATATTGACAGATTCTAGTTTCTTATTAGCCTCTAACACCTTTTGTTCAGTCTCTTCTACCTTTTTATTTAGGGATTCTATTTTCTTATTTAGCTCCTTTTTCTCCCACTCATGATATGTTCTATCATGTCCCATTTGAATCTCATTATCCTTATAGTCATTGATATGTTTTTCAAGATCTTCTATTGCTTGCATGTATTCATATCTCCTTTCTTCCATCTTAGCTAGAGTTTTACACATGCTCTCATTATGATCTCTGTACTTTTTAACCATATTTTTGCATGTTTGAGAGCAGAGTTTAGAATTTACCTCAGATGGTAGTTCAGTGGAGGAGACATTTGATGTTTCTGCCATTAGAGCTTGATTTTGAAACTCTTCCTCTGTCTGATCACTCCAGTCAAACACATTGTCTTCTTGAGAGACAAGTGCTTGTGATGATGAAGCCTGATTAGTCTGCTGAGGCCTTGATGACTGTTGACATTGAGATCTGCATTCTCTAGCAAAGTGACCAAGTTTGTGACATTTAAAACACTCAACTTTTGACTTATCAAAAGTTGGTTTGCCTTCTACTCTGGCTGGAAAGGTGGTTCTGCCAGTTCTTTTCAGAAACCTTTTGGCCCTCATGGTCAGCATTGCATGTTGCCATTTCAGATCCATCTCTTCCAGATCATCTGGATGAATCTGTTCTAGATCTTCAGCATTTAGAGCAAACAGTCCATCATTAGCAACAAAAGCCTCATAGTGGGCTTCAGTAGAGTTATCATCACCACCTGAAAAGGAATCACTGCAATTAGATTTTTCAGATGATAGAAGAGCAGTATTGTGATTATAAGAAAGAGATTTCTTTTTAGTGTCAATCTCAGTCACAAACACTCTCACACTGTTGTACAGATCATCCAGTTCTATTTCATCAAGAGTGTCTTTTGTTCTCCATTGAGCAGCATAAACTGTACATTCTTCTCCAAGAGATCCGAGAAACTTTCTGTTGACCTCATCTTGATCCAGGCTGACTTTTGCACTTTCCAATTCACTTATCAGTTTGTTGAACCTGTCAAAAATCTGAGTAAGGTTTTCATTCTTGCCACCAGAAAAGTTTTCATACTGCTGTTTCAAAAGATCCTTTTGATTTCTCTTGGTACTGGCATTACCAGCAAATCTTTTCTCTAAAGCAATCCAAAGAGAATGAGCAGTATAAAACTTTTTGAACTGATGTTGATAAGCATTAGGAATGGCTATTTGTAGAAGTGTAAGAGCTTTCACTTCATTCATTCTAGCCTTTCTTTCAAGTTCAGTTTTTGGAGGAGTTTTGACGGGTTTTCACTCATCATCAAGTTCTGGATCAACTACAGGAGGAAATTCAACAGCTTCCCATATGGCATAATCAATGAATTGAATATGCTTTTGAATCCTGAGTTTCCACATCTCAAACTCAGTGGGCTTGAGCATAGGCACTTTGAGTCCTTGCCCAGATCCACTGCTGCTATTATCAAATTCCATTGCAAAAGATTAAAAGTTAAAAAGAAAGCTTTCGACTTTGAAAAACAAAGAACGACCTGTGGCTCTGATACCACTTGTCAGGATCTGAACTTAACTACCTAAGATTAACTGATTTGAATTGATCAGAGTGTAAAGCAATAATCTTGTATTAAATCAAAGTCTAATTAAGAAGTTTGCGGAATAACACTTAATTATTTTGATAAAAGCTTTCAGAATTCATAACAGATAAACATAAGGAATAAACAAAATTGCTTGTATTGCTGAATCAGAATGATTACAATCACCTCTAATCTGTTTGATTAGACGAAGAACACAAATTGTTCTTAGGGTTTTACAACCTTAGAGGCTTATGAAAACTTGAATAAAAAGCAATTACAAACTTGAATATGCAGAAACTTGATTACAATAGAAAAACCTATTCTATGTATTTATAATGCTTTCTGATTTTTGTTTCCTTGAAGGACTCTGACTTCTCTGATAGTAGATATGCTGGAATCTTCGTGTAAATATCTTTTCCTGAAGATCAGCACTTTCTGTTTATGAAACTGTTGAGAAGCTTGAATCTCTTAGCAGCTTGAGCAGAGCAGCTTGAGTGAAATTACTCTGGCAGCATGAACTTTTATACTAGCAGCTCGAACTTCTTCAACTAACAGCATGAACTTTGTACTTACATAGAAATTCTACTAACAGCCTGAGAAGTCTAACTAACAGTTTGAACTACTTAGAATATTTCCCAACTAATAATAATAATAATAATAATAATAATAATAATAATAATAATAATAATAATAATAATAATAATAATAATAATAATAATAATAAATGTAACAAACTTGCATGAGAGTTCTCATCCTTCTTATAACCAACCTAAAACACCATTTCATCACTCATTCATCATTCTCCATAAGAAAAAGCAACACACACCAAAAACACACTAAATGAAATCTGGAATTTTGAAGATTGAGGGTTCAAATTTGGGAAGCAAAGTTCATCATCAACATTAATTATCATCTCCTTTGATCATTTTATGAGGTAATTTTCTAAAACTTAATCAATGATCAATTCCCGTATGTATTTTTTACTAATGTTAGAATTCATAAAATTGAATGTTAATATGGCTTACTAAACTAAAAAGGGATAACCAACAATATTATTATCATCACCTTCATGATGTTCTTGATTTAAAAGCTTCAAAGAACAACAATGGTGGATTAGATGAGTTTGAGAATCTATACAAAACTAATACAAAAGTGTTTAGAAATCATATTAGAATGATTATATATGGTTAAAATCGGATTCAAACACAATAGAATGGTAACCAAGAAATTTGGAGTTTACGAGTTTGGGTTGATTTTTACTTGCAAATCAGAGTTCTAAGGTAGAAATTAGTAGTGTGTGTGGTGTTTGGTATTTCTGCTTGAGCGACACTAACCGCCCCCCCCCCCCCCCCCCGTTGTCGGGGCTGGTCGGTGACTGGCCGGTCTCCTTCTCCCTGTGGCCGGCGCTCTGCTGCTATCCGTTTCTGTTTCTGTTTTCGATTCACCAAGTGGGATGAAGAATAGAGTCGAGAGGTGATCGGGTGGAGGGCTCGTCGGCGTCGGAGATGCTTTGGCCGGCGAGCTGTAGTCTATGTTTTGGGTAGCCGCCGGCGTGTCTGTCTGTCCTTTTACTTTCTCTGTTTTGATTCAGCCGAGTGGGAGAGGGGGAGAGAGAGAGAGAGAGAGAGAGAGAGAGAGAGAGAGAGAGAGATGTGGGTGTGGGTTGCGTGGGGTTGGCCGGAGAAGCAGGCGGCGCCGGCGCCGGCGACGTGGCTGGTGGCCACCGCCCTTCTTCTTCCTGCTTTTCGTGAGTTGCATATTTTGTTTTTGCATTTCTTTTCTTCCTTTCCTTTTGTGTTCAAGCTGAGAGAGAGAGAGAGAGAGAGAGAGAGAGAGAGAGAGAGGAGGGAATGAAAAGATTTTCTTTATGTTTTTATTTTATTTTATTTGGTCTCAATTAGGTTAAAATTCTATTTGGGCTTTTTTTCAATTTAGAAATTTATATTGGGCTTACATATATAGATTAGAGTTTAAAAGGTTGGGTTTGGTTGTTTTATTAACTCTTTTAAACTATAACTGGGCTCAAATATTGGGATAATAAATTATTTAGCCTAAATATAATTGAATTAGTAGGATCTAGTTTAATGGCCTATTTAAATGCTATACAAGAGTTTCATATTTTAGTTTGTTTGAATTTAGAAACTTATTAATAAATTATAATAAGATGAGATAATATTTGCAAGGAAGTAAAGATATATCAATTAAAATTAAATTATTTATTATAATATTGATGAATTACATAATTAATAAATTATAAATCTAAGTTGTAACTTAATGAACTAGAACTTGTAAATGAATTCAAGGATTAATCGATGTTATTAAGTAGAGAGTTTCGAGCTTAAAAGGATTAAAATATTATTAAGTCTAGATATTTCATAATCGGATAATAACTTAAAAAATAGATTATTCGGTCTTAATAATTTAAACTAATAAACCTAAACTTACCGATTTAGTCCCTGAAGTTTAATTAAATAAATAGAAAGCAGACTTAGTTAATTATAAAGTTGAGAATATTGACAAATAAGCAATGTACTTTGATATCAGGTTCTTAGTAATTCTATTGAGGCGTGTGGATTTCTTTAGTGTTTCAGCTGTTAGCGGGTATACGTTTGGCGAGTACAGATTGCAGGCACTGTGAGTAATTGATTTAATTTCGCAAATGATCATACATGATATGGTTTCACCGGATATCTCATTCGTTTCTATTGCCATGATTATTGTGTTAACTACAATGCTTAGCCTTGAATGTTGATATTTAATTCGTTCCCATGAGCCGATATTTGAGAACCCTTTCCCCAGTATGCATACTGTGTATTATGTGAATTAAGTGAGGTTGCTGTGTGCTTCCGAGTTGCATGTCGGGCGAGCCGCATGTTTTTGTACACGTGCTAACCGAGCGAGTCGTACGCCGTGTTTTGTTATCGGGCGAGCCGGTAACAATACCCTATTCGTGTATGCTAAATCGAGCGATTCATAATGCTACACATGTTGAATTTGAGCCGATATTTGTGTTGATCATGTTATATATGCTTGTCTGTGCTTTTAAATCTGTTACTCGCTAGGCGATAGCTTACCCCGGGTGTGAGGATAACTTTTCAGGTTTAGCTGATAAGGGAAAGACATCAGCTCCAGGATCTAGAGTTTGATTGCTTGTGGTATCAGAAGAGACTTCCGCATTTTTCTACGATTCATATTTTGTACTTGGGATGGGTAGATCACTAGACTTTTGATTTTGTTGTAATAACTACATTTAAATTTTAGCGTACTCTGATGGTTGTGGTTTGAACTTAGAAATCTTTATTATATTACTTTGAGGATTATGTTGAAGATTTTAGTTAAAGCGCCCCGTTATTAGAACGGGGTGTTTCATGTTAAGACAAGAAGCACCTCAGCAAATGAATGTTTGTTTGCCTCATTTTTAAGCATGGTGGAACCACCGAAAGTAGATGATGCATTAAACGATCCCGACTGGATTATAGCAATGCAAGAGGAGCTGAATCAATTTGAACGACTTAAAGTGTGGAAATTAGTTCCCTAATCGAATGATCGTACCATCATTGGTACGAAGTTGATATTCCAAAACAAGCGCGATGAAAACAGATTCGTAGTAAGGAATAAGGCACGTCTAGTCGCTAAGGGTTATCGTCAACAAGAAGGCATCTATTATGATGAAACCTTAGCTCTAGTAGCTCGGATCGAATGAATCAGAATATTCTTGGCGTTTGCGGCACACAAGGATTTCAAAGTGTACCATATGGATGTCAAGACAGCTTTCTTGAATGGTGACTTAAATGAGGAAGTCTATGTAGAACAACTTACGGGCTTCGTTGATGTACATAAACCGAACCATGTTTATGTGATAGAAAAACCCTTATATGAAACAAGCTCCTCGTGCCTGGTATGTCAATATTTGAATATCCAGTAAGGCTCCTTTAATGCATCATCTACTTTCCTTGGTTCAAAAGGTGTGGTAGACACAACTTTGTTTACAGAAAGGGAAGGCCCACATGTGATGCTAGTACATGTATATGTTGATGATATAATTTTTGGCTCTTTTGACCCTGAGTTCTGTGAGAACTTCTCAAACCCGAGGAAGTCAAAGTTTGAGATGAGTATGACGGGGGAGAAGAACTTCTTCCTCGGATTACAAGTCAAACAACTTCCTGATGGGATTTTTGTTAATTAGTCTAAGTATACTTATAAGCTACTCAAAAAGTATAGGTTAGACAATTGAACTTAGATTGTAACTCCCATGTCTTGAAACTGTAAGCTTGACAATGATCCTTCGGGTAAAAGTGTTGATGCCACAACTTATCGAGTTATGATTGGTTATCTCATGTATCTCATGGCTAGTAGACCGGATAGTGTGTTTTCAACATGTCTCTGTGTTCGTTTCCAGGCCAACCCTAAAATATAACACTTGTCCGTTGTTAAACGAATTTTCTGCTATTTAAAGGGTACGCCCGAACTTGGTTGATGGTACCCCAAGGGAACCAATTTTGATCTATCTGCATTCTCAGATGCCGATTTTCCAGATTGCTGCATAGACAAAAAAAAACCACATCCGGAGGCATACAATTTTTCGGACATAAGTTGGTGAGTTGGTTATCCAGGAAATAGACCTGTGTTTCCACATCCACGGCTGAAGCTGAGTATGTAGCAATTGCAAGATGCTGCTCTCAGGTACTGTGGATCAGAACACAACTCCGTGACTATGGATACTCGCTTTCCAATATCCCGATTTACTATGATTCTCGTGCTGCCATTGCTATCTCTTGCAATCCAGTTCAGCACTCAGGGACAAAGCACATAGATATCAGATATTATTTCATAAAAGATCATGTAGAAAATGGAACAGTTGTATTATATTTTGTTGGTACTGAATTTCTGCTTGCTGACATGTTTATTAAAGCCCTAGACGAGCCGTTTTCGGTTTTTAGTAAGTCAGATAGGCATGCTGAATCCACCAGTTGAAAATTAGATGATATTCCTCAAATATGCTTGAAATAAGCTTATTTGATCTATATCATCAAATACAATCAACTTTGTGAGTGTACAAAAAAATATTCTTCAACTGGGACAAATCTACAACGCATCTTTTATGATTAATGATTCTGATAAACTCAATGTGTGTTGTAAGTTACATGGGTCATCATCAAGTAAGTTTTGGGGTGTACTTTCGGGTTTTAATACAAGTCTGGACGGTTTTTAGTGTGCAACCTTGTAGGGTGAGAATAAAAGAAATGGATTCTTAAATTTATTAGGATAATTTAAGTTTTATTTCGTTTAAACTTTTAAACTAAAAAAAATTTAAAAAAAGTTTCATTGTTTTTGTGAGTTTTAAGTTTAAATTCAAAAAGAATTTTTTGTTGTTTTGTAAGTATTAAATTAATTAGGATAGGTTAAGATATATTTTTTTTATGTTAAAAAAAAGATTTCAAAAAGTTTTTTTTTGTAGTTTTAAATTAATTAGGATAGTTTGAGGTGTATTTCGTTTAAGTATAAAATTAAAATTTTTAGTTTAAGTTGCGTTTAAGGTTCAAAGCAATAGAAAATTCGAAAAGATGTTATTTTTTTATATATAAGTTTTTATATTTTCTAGGATAGTATAAGTTATATTTCCTTTAAGTTTAAAATTAAAAAAATCAAAAAGATTTTGTGTTCGTTTTGTTTTTGTTTAAAGTTTTTTCTGTATTAGTAACGATTTAAGTTTAGTTTTAGTTTAATTTTTTTGTTTCTTTTTAATTTTTCGGGGTTTTAATTTAAAAACACAAAATAATAATAATAATAATAATAACAGTTTCATTAAAAAAAAAGGAAGGGGGAGTTTCTAGGGTTTAAGAAAAAGAAAAACAAAGGGGTCGCCGCTTGCTTCCTTTTTTGTTGTTCTCCTCTTTCACCTTCACCGTTACATCATTCTTGGCACAGAGCTCTTCCCAAGATCGATCGTCAACAGGTAAGTTATGTTATTTGTTTTTGTGTGATGCTCAAGCATAATCACCTTCCTGATTCTCACTCCTGTTGATTAACGTTTTTTCTCTCTTCTTTTCTTGAGTCGATTTGAACTAGCTTCCAAGTTAGTGTGGATGGTTAATGCATGATTGAATCAAATCTGAATGTTGTGTTGAATAAGTGTTCCAAGTTTGAGTAACTGTTAATTCAATATCAATCAATACAATATGAATTAAACAATTAGAATACACTCAGATCACAATCACGACCGAATGATTATATTGAGAATAAGATAATTACAAAAAGTTTGCGGTTTCCTTCTTTTGACTATCTTGCACAGAAAGCAAAGCAATTGTCCTATATGTACTGATTCGTGCAAATTCGTACATAGAAAGTACCACCTACTTCTACTTATACACATTACAAGTTTTTGATATTTACAATATGCTCCCCTGAACTTTTACATTCATAAACCAAAATATAAAACCCAACATTCTCCCCCTTTTATGAACTGTAAACCATCTTCAGTCTTTCAAGACAAGTTTCATTTAAAATCAATAATTCTCCTTCGACTTCTCAACCTTGACTCAATCTCTGTATCAAAATAAACAATTAATCTTCTTTCAGACGGAATCATGCCACCCCCTTTTAAAGGTCTCATGACATCGTGATCTAGAATCCTTTTCAATGCTGTCATCACCTTTTGAAGAGTACCATCTGAGTATTTGTTATTCTTGATCATTCGCATGACTTTCTTCTCTTGATTTTTATCTTTGTAGATGACAACTGGATGTTTATCAAGAATGACTTGATATTCTTTGAGCTTCTCTATGTCTTTTATCTGTCTGTTAGGGGCAGTGACATTAATCCTTCTCATATCTCTTTCAACACCAATTTGCAAGTCTTGAATTGTCATTAAGACCAGCTTGGTATGCATAAAATGAAAGATTTCTTTGAGAGAGAATCTATAGTTCTCTCCTCTTTTGTTTATGCATAACTCATCAAACAAATCTTCAACGTCTACCAAATGAATCTTGAATAAATCAACTTCATTAAACTAGTACGTCTTTCCATCAGCTTGAGTAACTGTGAATGTTGGATTGAAAATATTGAAAAAACGGTCTTTGTCAATTCTTTTGAGTTCAACTATCTTTTGATCTATTCTCACATCTTTTCCAGGTTGAGCTTGATTCTGAAGAAAATGAGCATAATTGACTAAGTTCAACATGTTGAGCTCTATGACTCTGAAGAGCTTCAAAAATGATATTGGTGTATACTTTTTACAAAAAAAGCTTCTTCTCTAAATGATCTTTCAAAAATGCAAGTCTATTCCGCTTCTTAATGAAATCTGCTTTCTGCTTGTCTGACAATTTAAGCTTCTTGACCTTCTGCTTTTGACTGACCTCTTCATCATTAAGCAGACTTAGCATGTCACTGATTTCCTTTTGTACTACTTCTTGGATAGCAAACCTCAGATGATGTATCTTCGAAAGAATTTATCCATCAATTCAACTTCATTCATTTCTTGAACTGTTTTAGGAATCTCTCTTACAGTCCACGGATATTCTTCTTCTTTTGTTTGACCGTCACCATCACCTCAGGCTTTTCAACTATTGGTGTTGGTACATAATCTTTCATAATCTCCTCTATTAACTCCTTTTCATCAACAATCTTTTCTGCCCTCATTGACATTTCTAGAAAATTCAAACACTTCAGGCTGAGGCAAATCAATCTCCTTTTCAACTCCTTCGATTCTTAACATCTCAACTTCATCATCTTTATCAGATTCATTATACTCATCAAAACGGTAAATACCATATTGCACACTCAAAGGATTTGGAACATCTTCATAAAGAATCAATCGCATCTCTCTTTGAGAAGCAACTGGATCATCTTTTGAGCCTCCTCCCTCTCCTAAACCTCCACCTTCAGTACCTTTTGCCTCATACACTACAAGCTACAAATCAGATGCACCAAGATTTCTCCTTTCTCCACCTCATGAGGAGCATCATCGGAGTCATCATGATCCTTATGTCTTCTATTAGATTCGAATGCTTAGTATTTGCAGGTTTGTTCAACGATAGAGAACCTTTTAGATAAAGAAATTAGAGCGCTCACAACAGTTTTCTCCAATTCCGTCATACGCTCATTCGTGACGTCAAACTGCTCCACACAATAGTCTCTCAACTCATTGTTAGATATCTTCTTTTCTTCTTCTACGTTAGCAGTTGCATTTCCTTTGAATACTATTTGAATATTTATCATTTGGCTCATCATCTCTGCATATTGAGTGCTCATTTGATTAGTTACACCAAAAATTACTTAATTCAGTCTTTGTTCAGTAATGAAGGTAACAAGCTAACTTTTGGGTCACTTAGACTTCCTGTTGTCACAACAGTTGAACTTGTAAAACGAACATCTGCGTGCCCTACGTTCAGATTTGGCAGTGATGTGTCTCTGGTAGGACTCTAAACTACTTCATGCGATGGAGCAACGAATTCTTCTGACACAATAGTTGTTGCTATAGGGACACGTAATCCTTCTGTACTTGTTTCAATATATGGAACCGACTCGAGTGTTCTAATGTGTATAGGTTCTATGACTTGTGCTTAAAGAAATTTACACTTGGGAGAGGTGTACTTGTTTCAATATCCATAGGATTCGAATGATCCCTGGAAAGATCATGTGTTAAATCCCCGTGATGAATTGAAACATCTCCTTGTTGAGAAGAAGATGAGTGTCTGGTGGGGTGTGCAGTCACCAGTGGGGTACTGGCTGCTTCAATGTTAACTCTTAAAGAAGAGCTAATAGTAGATGCGGCAACCTGGCTGTCTGTGGTTTGGGACTCCCTCACACTCACTCTCACCATCTCATCAACTTCTAGAACAGGTAAATGTTTAGATTGAGATTTTTCAATTCTCTCCCCAGCAACGTTAATATCATCTTCATTATCATCATCATCATCGTCATCATCATCACCATCACCATCATCATCATCACCCTCATTTTCCGCTTCTTGAATATTAGATAATGTTCTTTCCGAATCAAAATCTCCCTCACCTCCCCTCACAACTCCTTCAGTCTTTTCTCTCAACTCAAGGTTACCCTATACATCAACCCCTTGTTGAATCACCTATAACTCTAGGGGTAGGAAGCCTCGGTTGTTGAGGTTCCACAAGGGCATGATCTATTTGATATAACCACACAGATTCCGCATTCTCATCAGCATACTTCAATAAAGATTCAGGATTCAACATAATATTAGCATTTGGATCATCCTGAACTCTATGCACACTCATCATTACATAATCTGGGCATTTTTGTGAGTGTGTCCTCTTCGGGATGTTTTCACTTTCCCTTAGAATTCCTCTGATTAGGATCTGAATGAACCGGTGAAGAGGTACAAACATTCTCGCACAGTTTGTGGTCTTTGCAAGAACCACCTCTTTTAAATCCTCCCAGATTCATTGCGCGAAGTCGTAATGTTTGTTGTATGCGACTCCATGGAATAGTCGCGGAAAATGAAGACTTTCGCGATAAATTCCGGTGTGTTTGGAGGTCATACATCTATACAGAATTCCGAATAGAGTATATCATTCCCCATTTAAGCCATTACAGTGAAACATTGAACACTTTGTCAATGGCTTCGTATACCCTAGACATATGAGGTCTCTAAAAAGTTGTTCATCTGAAACGAAATCTTTGAAGTCCGCGAAGTCAGGGAAATTAACCCTATCAATCCGTCTTGGCAAAAACAGGTTATGACGGAGTCTGGCTAATGTGATATTTGCTTTGTATTGATCTATTGTCACTTTGAAGTGATGATCACGTACCGACATCAGGAACAAACTTTATGGTATGCCAGAATTGATGTAGGTAGATCAAAGGAATTGTTGGTTTACACTTAAGCAAGTAACCAAGACGGTGGCCTTTTAGAATTTTAACAATCACTGGATGGCTTACTTTGATGGTGTTTGGATAAAAACGATGATAATTGTCTAGAATATTCATGCAATATTTTGGTTTCAACAATTTGGTGTCATGGATGGGAGATGATGGTGTTGGTCTAGAAACTGAAGCAGACTTGATTGGTTTGGAAACTAGGGTATGGTTTGATGATGAATGAGAGTCAGAAGAGTTTGATTGAGTAGGTGTTTGGGAAGCCATTTGTCACCCGTAAATATAGCAAACATGTTAGACAAATCAGGTGAAACAAAATGATTCCTACGGATAAAGAAATATGACATTTATCAAGAAATTAGAAAAATTTGTGTTACATTGTTTAAAGCATCGGGATTCTGGACAATAATATTAAATAAATTATATTGTTGGGAATCCAAAGTCAACCATTAAGGGACCAATGTTAATGTAAGACGAATTTTAAAAATTTAACTCGAAAAATGTGAAATTTCTTTGAAAAATGAAATTTTCCACCCTTAGAAAAAAAATTTAAACAAAACTCTAGAGACACATTAACAAACTCAATTGAAGTACAATTAACCTCGGGTAATGGTTTATCAAACTCGGTCAAACCTTACTTCAACATCAGATGAAAATAAAGTGAAGTCGGATGATGTTTAATCAAAGTCGGTTAAGCCTTGCATCAAACTCGGAATAAACTAAACTTAACTCGTTTGAAGTTTTGACAAACTCGAATCAAACTAAAGTTTTCTCGGGTAATGGTTCGTCAAACTCGATTAAAACAAAACTTACCTCGGATGTTTCTTTGCCAAACTCGGTTGAAACTAAACTTAAATCGGATGTTTCTTTGCCAAACTCGATTGAAGCTAAACTTAACTCGGTTTAAGCTTTAATCGAAGTTTGAGATTTTAAAAATGTTCAGTCTCATTACACTCTTAAAATTCAAAAATTGAACCCAGGGACTTTAAAGCCTAATTGGACATGATCCTACTCGAAATATCATTTTAAACATATTTTCTATACTGAAGTTGTTCCAAAAACAACTTCATGATCCTTGAATCTTTGAATTTCAGAATTCCACAATTTTGTAAAAGTATTCTGAAATTTTCAAATTTAAGTTTGTATGATGCATTATAGGTAATGAAATTTGAAAAACAAGTTTAGTTCACTATAGTGCACACATACAAACAAGTAATTTGATCATTGAAGCACATATTAAGACATCCAAATTTTCACCTATCAACACACACGAAACACACACAAATGTCGAAAAATCACACATAAACTCGAAATAAAACTGAAAAACACAAAAAACAGTAAACAAAACAAAGAACATATGTACAATTTTTCCCTGAAAATCTTGAAATTAAACATGAAATGAGTTTTGATTTGTTGAAAGAAATCCGAGTGATAATGGCGGTGCACAGTGCTATATTCCAAAAAGTGAATTACAAATTTATATCCCTTCATTTCAAGATTCAACCCGACCCATTTCCATTCTCTCATTTTAACAATTCGGCCCACTTCATTAAAAAAAAATTAAAAACACACACAAAACAAAACATAAAAAAAAAAAACAAAAAACATAAAAAAAGAACAAATCAAAATAAAATGAACTAAGATAATAAAATAAATAAACTGAACAACAAAACACAAAAAGTTGCCCCGCTTGAAATTTGCGTATTAGCTCCCCCTCAGATTGATATCATCTTTTAAGAGTGCCCCCCTGCAATTAAGTTGATAAAAGAATATCAGATAAGTACTTTAAAAAACATTTATACATATAAAATTTTCAGTTTGCTCCCCCTTCATATGACAATCCAAAATCAGTTAAATCTCAGAAAGATCAACCCTTTGAAATTACAAGAGATTAACATAAAAATTAAATCAAGTAAAAAATTGTAAATTGAAAATTTATACTTTATAACAACTGAATGTTTAAATCTACTGATTCAGCATACCTAATTTGTAACAAAAAAATTAAAAAGTTTTTCATTTAACGCTTTGGCAAACAAATCAGCTAACTGATATTCAGTCGGTACTAAATATAATTCAACATTACCATTTTCTACATGATCCTTAATAAAATGATACTGAACGTCAATACTCAGTCGGTACAAAATATAATTCAACATCACCAAGAAATTGAACTGCTCCTGATGTGCTTTTTCTATCCATTCTGTCCCCTGCATGATCAACATCAGAAAAAGCAGTCAATGTAAACGTTGATTCCCTAGGATACCACAAACCTAAGTTAGGTGTACCCTTCAGATATCTCGAATTCTTTTTGGCAGCAGCCAAATGAGATTCTTTAGGATTTGCCTGTTATCTAGCACAAACACATGTAACGAACATAATATCAGGTCTACTTGTAGTTAAGTATATTAATGACCCAATTATTCCTCGATAATGAGTAACATCCACAGGTTTCCCTGAAATGTCCTCATCGAGTTTCGATTTCGAATCAGGAGCTATGGGTGTTTTCATTGGGGTACTGGTTACCATCTTAAACTTTTTCAACATGTCTTGAATATATTTGGACTGATTGAAGAAAATTCCATCACTCAGTTGTTTAACTTGTAACCCCAAGAAAAAATTAATTTCACCCATCATGCTCATCTCAAAGTTTTGGGCCATTAAGAACGACGAACTTTTTACAAAATTCTGTATTTGTATACCCAAAAAGTATGTCAACATATATTTATATAACTATGATATCTGGACCTTGATAGTTTATGAATAGGGTTGTGTCAACTGCACCTTTGTTAAAACCACATTTTAAGAGATAGAATGATAAAGCATCATACCATGCTCGTGGTGCTAGTTTAAGGCCGTACTGTGACTTATCTACAATATATACATGATCAGCCTTCGAAGGATCTGTAAATCCTTCGGGTTGATAAGTATATACTTCATCTTTTAATTCCCCATTCAAAAACACTGAATTAACATCCATATGATAAACAGTAAAGTTTTTGTGAGCAGCAAAAGCTAAAAACATCCTAAATGCTTCTATTGTGGCAACAGGTGAAAATGTGTTGTCATAGTCAATTCCCTCATGTTGATTGTATCCTTTGGCAACTAGTCTTGCTTTATTGCGGATGATCACACCATGTTCATCCTTCTTATTCTTGAATATCCACTTCGTGCCAATTATGGATTTGTCCTTCGGTTTTTCCGCCAACCGCCAGACTCTCAACCGTTCAAATTGATTCAGCTCCACTTGCATAGCGACAATCCAATCTGCATCCTAAAGAGCTTCCTTCACCGTTTTTGGTTCAATCTTACTCAAAAAGTTTGAGAAGAGGCATTCATTGTTTTTAGCTCTCCGGGTTTGAACCGACGCAAAGGGATCTCCGATGATGTTTTCCGGTGGGTGATCCCTTGTCCACTTGTATGTATAAGGAGATGGTTGGAGTTGGTCTTGATTGGGATTTAAATCCAGGTAGGATTGACGGGGAATAGATACCGAAGTTGTTGGAATCTCATTTGAATTAGGGGATTCGGGGATTTGATTATTCAATGTAGTGTTTTGGGATTCTGGAGCTGGAGGTGGTTGTCCACTTTCAGATGAACTTTGTATATCATTTGACGAATCATCTCTATTATATCTAGAAACAGCTGGTTGAGAATGATCTCATACTACAATAGGATCTTCAATAACTTTGTCACGAACCAAAATAGGAATATCAGTTTGGTCTTCTCAAAGTACTCGTCTAAAAATTTTCAAATAACGTATTTGGATCATTCAAATAATATTTAAGCTCAGTTGACTTCATTGAAGTATTCTGTTGAGACTCAATTCCTGAACTGGCATGTCCAGGAGCCATGATGATTCCTTTATCAAATTTGAAATTGACGCTCTCATTGACCGTCTTTGGGCGTTTGTTATACGGTCAGAAAGCCACCGATTCCTTGGAGTAGACAATAGAAATTCCTTCATTTGGTTTCTGATTGAAATTCCCCAAATCGTCTTTATCATTTTGAATAAAACATCTGCAACCAAAGACATGGAGATCAACAATATCAAACAATTCAACATCAATTACACAATAAAGAACATCAATCAGATCAACAATAACTAACTAATTTCTATTGAGACAAGAGAGAATATTACACTGATATTACAGAAAACAATGCCCTATCCGTACTAACGCGTGAAATTCGTACGTCAAAAAGTACCACCTACTTCTATTTATACACATTACAAGTTTTTAATATTTACAATATGCCCCCTGAACTTTTACATTCATAAACCAAAATATAAAACACAACATTCTCCCCCTTTTATAAACTTTAAACCAGTTTTAGTCTTTCAAGCCAAGCTTCATTTCAAATCTTCTAATGCTCCTTCTCCTTCTCAACCTAGACACAATCTTTGTAACAAAATCAATAATTAATTTTCATTCAGACAAATTGGCAGTTGTAACTTCCTCAGTTCTCTCAGGGACTGGAGGATTACCATTCGGTACTGCAGGAATGGCGACATAAAACCTTGCTGGACCATCAGTCAGTGATGTCAACATCTCATCAGCCAGATCATGGAAACTGATAAATTCAAGAAACCTCTCCCTCCATTGGACATATTCCCCTCTACACAAAATAGAAGGTTTGGTCTCTGATCACATAGCAAGAGCATCCTTTGACATTTTAAATTGTTGATATTGAACTTCCAAGATATTTTATGGAATATTGAGTGATTTCTGACTAAACACGAATAGTTCTTGATGAAACGCGAATAGAATGAGTCAAAACTCGGTTTAAGAATGAACAAACTCGAATGAAAGAGGACCAAACTCGATTGATGCCTTTTAAAACTGGATTGACTCTATATCAAACTCGGTTCATGTAACATCCTAAGATTTAAATTGTGGAAATCAAGGATATTTAGTTTAAATTCTTTATCAAATGTAATGAATTTGGATTATTAATGAAAACATATTCGAAAAAAATATAAAAGTTGGTTTTTATGATAAGTAATTAATAAATCTTAAAATTTCAAATTATTAATTAAGCATGATGAATTTTAAACTATTAGTGGTGAAAAAATAAAGATTGAAACTTTTTTTAAAGAAATCAAAAAAGTGGAGGGGTCACTTATGTCATAAGCTGAAAATGAAGAAAGAAAAGACCTTTATGTCTTTCATTTTCTCATTTGTACTTCACTCCTACAAAACAAAGCTCTCAAACTCTCTCTGTTGCTGGAGTTTGAAATTATTGAAGAAAATTCGTGGATTAAAAGTTGTTATAACACAATTCAAGTCTGAATTTAGGTAAGAAAGTACTTATTAACTTTGGGTTTTATTTTGAGTGTTTAAATGCAAAACTCGGATTGTAGATCTGAGAAATACTTTTGGCATGTATGTTATTCAAGTTGATAATTATCTCTTGAAGATCACTGAAGCATTAGAAACAAGAATCTCCCACTGAATCGTCCAAAAAGGTAAGAAATCTGAGTTTTTAAGAGTTTTTGTGTTCTTGAGAAAAATCCTCATTTTTGGTTCAATCTGGACAAATTAACATGTTATGGATGGGGAAAATGGTGTAGAAACACCCCATATATGTCTATATAACTTTATTATAGATTGCATGTGATGTAAAATGTGTTTGGCGAATTTTTGGTTGAAACCCGTAGCTGCGACCTGCACTTCTGCACGACTCGGCGAGTCGCCAAGAACACGTTGAACAATTTGAAAATTGCTATCTATTGGGATCCGAACTCCGATACGACCCGAATTCGGATTGGACTCGAAATTGGATGGGTCAATTTCTAGTCAAGTTAATTTTGGGTTATTCTTGGGTACGATCAAAATTCGATCGAGATCCAAAACTGGACTTCGATTCGGCGAGTCGGTCCCAATACATGCAAAATTCGGTTTTTGTTTCAAAGACCCAAACTTTTGGATTATAAATCACATTTTGAGGTTACTTTAGCATTATGAAGGGACATTTTATGAAGGGTTCTTGGGACTTGATAATGATCCAAACCTTGGGTTTTGAATTTGAATTTCGGATGTGAATCCGAAGATTTAGCACTTTAAATTGTGAAACCTGGTGAGAGTTTTGATGATCCAAACATTGATGGTATTTTCATATGTATAATGTAACAGGTCCCTTATGGTGTTGTGTAACTCAGTGGGATACTTTGTGAATATGGCTGAAAGCCCGAAGAGAAATAATAATAATTGAAGTTACTTAACGCATCCACTATAAGTACTTATGATTTCACATGTCTACATTTGTTTTATGTTAGCTATTGTCTGCTGATGCATGTTCTTTCATTTCGTTTGGCACTCTACTAATTTGCGTATATGTTGATGCAAATTGTTGCTTGTTGCATGTCCGTTTCTTTGTAGTGCATTTTTTGATGGACCTGCGGGTCACATCTGTTCATATGGTGTTACCAAGGCTACATGACCTCGAAGTGAGGCCCTGAAGAGCATCGTAACTTCCCCGATGATATTTCGCCTCAGATGGTTGGTTTATGCTGAGCGTTGTCTTAAAGGAGCTGCGACTCAGTTACGTACTTTGTGTACCAAGAGAGTATACGACATGTGTTGCCGACGTTTCTCTTGTGTGGCTTCATAAAGACTTGTAGAATGTGTAAATCTTTGTACTCACTAAGCTTTGCTTACCCCTCAGTTGTTGATATTTTTCAGGAACGTGTAAATCTGCTGCTGGACCTTCTAGCATGGTCATTATTTGATGTATTTGAGGAATTCTACTATTTCAATCAGTAATCGATTTGTGGGGCCATCATTGTTTGATGTGGAATATTTGTAAAACATACTGAGTATGTAGAAACTAGACTGGAACCTTGTAGCAACACAGGGTGTTAGACTTATATTTCACATTTATGTATTCTTGTAAGGTCACCACGTCTACGAATCGGATCAAGGCGCGATGTCGTCCAACGAGTGAGGAATCCTCATTAGACGCTTAACAGATCGATCACGCGTGGAACACAGAGTCGAACACAATGCTAGCCGATATAACAACTGACCCCACATGATGTATTGCTCCAAGAAAATCTCTAAAACTCTTTCTAGCTCGTACGTGCATGGATACAAGCTTTGAAATTCATGTTCTCCAAAGTTGTGAAAATAAACTGATTAATTTCTAATTATATCAGCTAAGTTCGTTTAGGCCAAAGCCCATGAACTTATATGTTCAAGCCCAAGAACCTACGAACTTAGGCTACCTACGTTCGTATGGTGTGACTTAAGTTCGTGGCCTTAGCCTTAAGGACTTATATTCACATTCAAGAACTTATCTTTACATTCAAGAACTTATCTTTACAATCTAGAACTTAACATGCAAATGTAGACATCAAATACAATCAAACACATATGACTTGTATTAATAAAGCCTCATCTATTGCATTTGACTATCTATTACATATCTTGACTGATATCGTCACACAGGGAGTACCAACAGTCTCCCCCTTGACGATGGCTTGTGGTAGTTATCCATTATACTATAGAACCAGGCTTATTTAAATTACTACCTGCATGGTGTCCCTGCTCAACACAAATGTTTGACAACTTTCTGATACTTCCTGCCTTTAGATCTCAAATTCTCATCAAAAGAAATTTCCTGACCATCAAGTTTATGCAGGTCATCCTTAGATAGGTTGACAAGGTGCAAGGGATCATATACTTTCAAAATTACCTTATCTTCCATTACAGCCTCTCCAGTCTCACTGTCTACATACCACCACATAAGATCACCTAGGACATCTTGTGACATTGCTATTAGTGGAACCTTCTTCAGGCATCGGACTGGCTTGTAGATAATCTTCATCCAAGGTTTGCCTGTTAACGGATCTATTCTTCTGTTTTCAATGACCCTCTTACCTATTCTCAGATTCAGCCTTTCAAATTTTCTAGACCGACCTTCCCTTCTGATGATCTTTGCAATGACATCAGCATAGGGTTCATCCCTAATGTTGATCAGCTCCTTCCAGGCTAAGGCTTTAATTTCACATTAGGCAAAGAATTGAAGTCCTTCAGCCTTCTTCTTACATATTGAAGCCCATCTTTTCTCTTTAAAAATGAATAGCTGCAGATCTTTATCGAAGAACTAGCTGAGTATGCTTCCAGACAATTTCCCTGGACTTGGCATCTTCATCTTCTTTTTCATAGCCAAGTCCTTTTTTTCTCTTTATCCCTAAACCATAACTTTCTCTTTTCTTTTTTCGTAAGCTCCCTGTCTGATATCTCAAGATCGATTCTTCATTCAAAACGGAGTTAATCATTTCAATGTCTATCGGACTCTGGTCCTCGTTCACATACTCTCTCGTGATTGGCTGCTTACTTATCACAAACTCATTGACTTCATCTTCTTCATCCATGACAATCTCATCATCCGATTTCCAGTCAGCTATATTATTCGGAATGAACTCACCTTCTTCAAGTTCTTCTTGATCTATATACTTTTCAAAATCAAATATCAGATCCTCGTCATCCAACCCGCCCAAGGCTCCAATTATTTCATCTTGAACACTTTCTAAAGCTTCGAGAGCCTTGCCTTTATCTTTAACCGAGCCTGATGATCCAGGCTCCCCCTACAGATCAGCTTGCTGAGCAGTCTGTTGAGAAAGATCTGCTAGCTCACTGTCTTTTTGTTGTGCACCAGGGTCGCCTCCTTCATCTTCTGTCCTGGCTCCCCTTAACTCATCTCCCTTACAATCCCCATGAGCTGCACGATCTTTTAAGATTTGCTCCATTAGGGTTTGTAGAGTTACTATCTGGTTTTGGTGGGCAGTCACAGTCTATTGAAGGTAGGCATTTTGCTGATCCAACTGTGAATTGTGCTGTTGAAGCTCGGTGACTGCCTTGGTGAGTTGGAGAATTTGGACGGTTTGGAAATCGACTTTAGCTTTCAATTGTGAAAAGCCTTGGTCGTCTGTTGATGTGGATGGTGATGAAGTAGAGGCAGTGGTTGAAGATGGAATGGCGATGGATGTAATAGCGGTGGCGGTGATTGACGAGGGAACGACGGTTGATGTTGATGGACCTTCTAGAGATAGGCGTTGGTGCTTCACTCATTGTTGCCTTGCAACCAACGCCTCTTCTACGAATAACAAAATCATCGTCTCCCTCTTCTTCTTCGCGAAGGCTGAGAGATGGTCGACTAACCTTTTGTCGGCGTACGACAAGCCGAGTTCCATGTGTCTCGAACGCGGTGGAGGGATTTGCAGCTTCCCTTAAGTCTCTTTCAATCTCTGAATCTGTATCAGACGTAGACTCCACAGCCCCTTCTGCTGATTCCGGCTGGTAATTCTCTATGTCATTAAAAATGTCGTTCATTGCAGCAGGAGGTTGCAAAATATCATTGTTCAGCTCCTCAGTAACAGATTCCTGAGCTGCTCCTCCTTGAGCAAAAATCTCCTCCAATGTCTCTTAATTTGGATCAGCCAGGGGTCCCGACGTAGAGGCCCCAGCTGTTGCTGTGTCTCTTGGAGCAGGTTGAACAGAAGTGACTGGGGGTTGTTGTGCTGGTGGCTGCTGTTGCGGGTTCTCCATTACCCATGCCTCTCCTTCTGGAGCTACAAAATTTGGGTCTAAGAGAGCGCCAAAAAGTGGAGTCATTGGCGGTCTAACATTTTATGCCTTGTGAGAGTTATGGCTTTGGCAGTCGGCAAAGATTCTCTTGTCTATTGCTGCGACCATGACCACCTCCGGTAGTGGTGGAAAATTTGGCAAGGAGTGCCTTATGATCATCATAACAAAACGTGGATATAACAGAAATCTTTCTCGTGTTGGCGCAGTTATTTGATTCACAAACTCCGCAAAGAAGAGACTTGCAAAGTTGAATGGCTTGTTGTATACTAACGAGATCATCCCTAACTGTAATCTGGATGTCATCGTATTAAAACCGGCCTTTTTCGGTGCAAAACTTATAAGAATGACGTGCATGAGATAACGCATTGCCTAATCAATCCACTCTTCACGTAGGATGCCTTGGCCAAATCGAGTGCATATCCCATTAGTTGAAATGCTGCTTGCCTTATTGCTGCTGGAAAGTCAACTGGACCATTTTCTTGTTCTGCTGTTCCCAACTGTATTTCTCGTAGATTATCAGCCGAGAATGAAATATTTTGTCCATTAACTAATGCTCGGAGAACCGGAGGCATAACTGAACTATCCACATGCAATGAGGTCCAAAATTGACCTATGTAATGGAGTATCAGTGTCGGATTGTGGGTCAATGCGTGCACTATCCTCGATCCCGTAAAAAATTCAAGAGTCTCCCTATACTGCATTGCTTCTGGTGCTAGGAGCTTAATGCTCACCACTATATTGTACTTATTGAAAAACGCACGATCAGCCATTCCTGCACATGCAATAAATAGTTAGATTTTTAAAAAATTAAATTTTTGTAATAAAAATAGTACCTACGAACTTAGGTAAGTTCGTATATATTAGTATCATTTGAACTTAGTAGCAAGTTCGAACCCAAAATACACCATTTTAGATCCCTAACAGTCTAAATGAACACTTACTTAGTTCTTTGTGTGTTAAACCGACAAAAACTATTTGTAAGTTCGAGATGGTACTGAAAGAAAATCGTATCACAGGAACAAAATCGAAGGAAAGCCGATAAGTTCGAGATCGCCCAAAACAAGTTTGTAATCGCCTTATAAGTTCGTGAGGATATATGTTCGAAGTTAGGTGAATGTATTGAATATGAATGGCCTATTTATACCCTCACTGTGTCTCGAACTTAATTGAATAAGTTCGAACTTAACCTAAATTCGTGTGAAGCTTCGAACTTAAGCCTAGTCCGAACTTGAGTGAAAATTTTGAAAATCTTTGAACAAAATCCAACTTTCTCAACTTTTTCAACTTTTTGAAACTTTTTAATTTTACGAAATACTTCACACTAAGCAAACAAATTATCACGCAATTTTGTTTCTCCAACTTAAAATGCACCATAGTAAATGACCTCGATCCTATTTATTTAAAAATAAAAGGAATCAAATTATATTAACCTAAATTAAAATAATATAAACTAAAATAAATTAAAATAAACTAAAATAAAATAAAAGAAAACAAAGTAAAATTAAATTGCAAAAATTTAGAGATAAAAATACACTAACTAAATCTTTTTGCGAGAGTGTCATAGAAGGTTCAATCAGATAGCGGTGTCAACGCACTTTCAGTATTGCACTTTCACACTGGAATATTTTATTCCTTTGGTTGTTTGTCATAATATACACTCCAAGTGGATTGTCGGTATGTTTGTCCACTTAAACACTCAACACTTAGGATTTTCCTTTGGCCTTTTTATTTATCAAGAATTTTCTTTACGTGTCCCATACTTAGACATACTTCTATGATCAAGGCAGAGTCACAATGATTATGACTTTTTGGCTTTTGCAAATTATTTTTAAAAGGCAAACGTCGGACACAGTTCTGTATTTACATACAACAGAGTGTCTTAGTTTGTCTTAGAGTTGCTCTTATGTTAGCGAGACAGCGGTGACAGGTCTGTACTCAAGTACAACAAAGTGACATATCTTGCTAGTTTAAGTCAAAACAGCGGTGACAGGTCTGTACTCACGTACAACAAAGCGACATGTTTTGACTTTCTTTGCTTTTCAAAACTTTTTTCTTTGTTTAAGATGAATTTAGATGAAGCCATACATCCCCCAGATTAATTTGCATACCTCATTCATAAATATTGTCTGTATGCCTCTAACATAGAAATTAAGCCCTTTTGGTAATACATCTAAGTTAGTTACACATATAACATTTCGTTTATTATTTTATTAGCTTTTAGGAAGTCCTTCATGTTTTATGCCTACCAACATATCAGACAAGAACATGTATATCACTTAGAATTTATAGTGCATTACATGTGAAAGTTTATCACTTAGAGTTTGTTAGACCTTGCTAAATTTCGTCGGTTTGTACCTTAGACTATAAGACTTCTCTTATTTTTCAATATTCTCATTTTTTGCAATTTTTATGGTTTTCTCTCTTTTTTCTTTTGTTTTTCACTTCTAAGTAAAGTAACTAATAAGATAAACTAATAACTTAAAGACTTTATAAGAAAGAAAAATCTACTAAGGTCAGGTTACTCCGGATTACACATTCCATTAAGTTAGACTAACAACTCAAAGCGTGATCTATCAAATGCTTTTGTGAAGAGATCCGCATTTTTGTCTTCCATTGGAACTTTTACCAATTCAATCAGGTTTTTCTCGGCACAGTCACAAATAAAGTGATGTCTTATGTCTATGTGCTTAGTCTTATTGTGCTTAACCGGATTATTTGTTATGGCAATTGTGGACTGATTGTCTATCCTAATGGTTGTATGAGAATAAGTCAAACCGTAATCCCGCAATTGTTGTTGAATCCACAGAACCTGTGAATAGCAACTACCAGCAGCTACATACTCGGCCTTGCACGTTGATACGGCTACCGAAGTCTGTTTCTTGCATTGCCAGGACACTAATCTCCCTCCAAGGAACTGACAACCAACCGTTGTTGATTTTCTGTTCAAGCTACACCCTCCAAAGTCTGAATCCGTGTAAGCTTTCAATTCCAGATCTCCATCAGCATGATACCAAAGTCTCAGCATCGGTTTCGACTTCAGGTATCTTAGAATCCGCTTCACTGCTTTCATATGCATCTCCTTTGAGTTAGCTTAAAACTTGTCACAAATACAAACAACAAACATTATATCAGCTATTGAAGCAGTTAAATACATGAGTGAACCGATCATGGCCCGATACAAAGCCGGATCCACATGAGTATCACTATCTGTACCCGGTCTGAGATTATGATTGACTTGTACAGGAGTACTGAAGGGTGCTGTAAGCTTTGTTCCTTCCATCCCGAAGCACTCTAAAATTACATAGACATACTTTCGTCTGATGAATGAACATCCCCTCCTTTCGTTGTTAAACTTGTAAACCGAGAAAAAAGTTCAGCTCTCCCATCGCACTCATCTCGAACTTAGACTTCATAACCTTTTCAAAATCCTTGCACATTTGTTAATTTGATGACCCGAAGATGATGTCATCCACATACACTTGTACCAGTATGAAATCATCATCTTTCTTCTTAACGAATTGTGTACTATCTATTCTCCCTCTTTCAAACCCATTGTCTAAGAGGTGAGTAGACAGTGTCTCATACCACACCCTAGGTGCCTGATGTGATCCATACAGAGCCTTATCCAATCTATATACTCTGTCAAGATACTTGGTATCAGTAAACCCTGGCGGTTGCTCGACATACACCAACTTCTTCACTTTTCCGTAGAAGAAGGCACTTTTGACGTCTAGTTGATATACTTTGAACCCTTTGAAGGACGCGAACGCCAGAAACAATCGAATAGCCTCAAGCCTCCTACTGGTGCAAACACTTCATTATAATCAATCTCTTCTTCTTGGTTGACCCCTTTGACCATGAGTCTTGACTTGTTACGAGTAACTATGCCCCGATCGTCCCGTTTGCACTTAAAGACCCATTTGGTCCCTATAACAACTTCTCCTC
This sequence comes from Centrapalus pauciflorus, assembly GCA_020465985.1. Lineage (NCBI taxonomy): Eukaryota > Viridiplantae > Streptophyta > Magnoliopsida > Asterales > Asteraceae > Centrapalus > Centrapalus pauciflorus. The sequence goes on along the minus strand of JAANYP010005714.1, from coordinate 299,266 downwards.
GAGGCTAAGGCACTAACTCCCACACTTCTAGCTTTCTGAACTGTGAAAGTTCTTCTTGCATAGCTTCAACCCAAGAATTGTCCTTCAGAGCCATTTGCACATTCTTTGGCTCGAATTGTGAATTGAAAAACGGGTATAAACAAGTGTTAAATGCCTCGGAGTTTTTGATCATCGATAACATCACTGTTTTACTATTCACACTACTCCTAGTTCTCACACCAGCATTTGGATTCCCTATGATATCTTCAAGCGGATGATCCTTATTTACTCTCGATGTTTCAATTTCATCGACTTGAAGATTATCTCCCAAATTTGTAACTATTTCACCTAATGGGGGTTTGACTTCAGATGGAACATTCTCCTCGTGATCACTGTCTTCTGATGTTGAATTGTTAGTCTGATTCTCATCTGTAGGCAACAAAGGTTCAATGTGTGCTGGGGACCCGTTTTCTGTCGATGTAGTCTCGGATGTTGACAGAATGCTTGAATTTAGAAAAACTCTACCCTAATCATTGAGATTTAAGGATGAGAAGTCATTTTCCACAGTTCCTGCATTACCACTAAACGGAATGTTAAATGATTCAAACACGGAGTCATAACCAAATAACCATTCTGGACCAGTTTAGGATTCGTGTGAATAACTTGTTACATCTATGTTATACACGATTTCAACTGTACCCCTAGTTTTATTAAACACCCTCTTGTTTGGAGAATTTGGAACATAACCTAGGAAGTATCCTTCGTCAGCCTTTTCGCCAAACTTAGGTTGATGTTTCGGTTTTAATAAAGTACAAGGTACCCGAAATGTTTCAAAGCCAGTTAAATTCGGTGGTCTTTTATTCAGAACTTCATAAAAGGTTTTGTTTAGTGATTTAACAGTAACGACTCTGTTTAATACATGGCAAGCGGTATTCACTGCCTACCCCCAAAACATGGTACGAAGCTTTGAATCTGATAGCATAGTCCTTGCTGCTTCAATAAAAATCCTGTTCTTACGTTCTGCCACCCCATTTTGTTGTGGCTCATATGGTGCACTAAATTTATGCACTATGCCTTTAATTAGGCAATACACACCAATTACTGCATTTTTAAACTCTGTTCCCCTATCACTCATGATACGTTTTACCCTTTTTCCCGTATGAGTTCTCGACTTGGTCTAAGAACCTAATCAGTGTGCCTGCTATCTCGTCCTTTGTACCTAGAAAGAAAACCCAATAGAAACGTGAGTAATCATCAGTAATAACTAAACAGTACCAACTACCACCTATACTCCTTTTGTTTATTGGACCGAAGAGATCCATATGCAGCATATCGAAGGTCGAAGAGATTGAGTTCTGAGTCTTCGATTTGTGTGACTTCTTATGTTGCTTTCCCTTTTTGCACGGTACACACTTATCTTCAACCTGAAAACTCTTCAATGGAACACCTTGCACAAGGCCATTCTTCATGATGAAGTTCATCTTCCTTAAGTGCAAGTGTGCCATACGTCTGTGCCACAGCAAAGACTCTGAAGCTTTTGATAGTAGACAAGTAGAACCCATTGATGAATCTGCTGCTGACATGTCCATCGTGTACAGATCATTCATACTTGGAGCTTTCATCATAATCCATTCTTCAGGTATCTTGAATCCCAGCTTTAGCACTAACACTTCTTTATCAGCAAAGAGGACTGAATGTTGTTTATCATAGATCTGAGAGACACTAATGAGATTGTGATCAAGCTTATCTACTTAGTAGACTTGATCAAGAGTGATCCACCCATTAGTGACTACTCATGTTCCAGTGATATTGCATCCTTTATTCCCAGCAAATGACACAAAACCCTTGTTCCCACTCTTGATGTCCGTCAGTAGATTTCTTTCACCAATCATGTGATGAGAGAAACCACTATCTACAAACCATTTGTTGTTAAGACCTGTAGTTAACTCCTGCACATGAAAGAATAATAGTTAGTTATCACGGGGAACGCAAGCCATGACTGACTTGGTAATACCATTCTCATCCACATACTTGAACTCTTTCAAATACCCATCTCTCCTTTCAGGTGACTTGGCTTTTTGATTAAGAACCTGTTGTAGAGCTGAGTGATTAATGTTCACTCTTGGCCTTTGGGTTGTCATTTGCTGTTCAGTCCTTGAATAATATATGTTATAGTACATCTCAGTTTGATAATTTTGGGCTCTACCTAGTGTCTTATATCTATTAGGAGAACTAGACCAAACTAGAGTGTGACTCCTCTTAGGTATATTATTCCTAATTGTATGGTCTTGACTCTACGGATCTATCTCGACGCGACACCTTCCAACGAGTGCGGAATCCTCGTTAGCGGCTTGACGGTAAGATCACACGCACGGAACACGGAGACTACCATGGCGTTATACGAACGATTACGAACGTACCTACACGATGATTCTCTCCGAAAACACTCTCTGAATACTAGTAAACTCGAGATCGCCTTTGCTTAATCACACTCCGAAATTTTGCAAAAGTCTGATAATTATTCGAGTTAATCGTTAATTATACTGACAGATTCGAGTTTGTCATAGGACAAATTCGAATCAGGCCCAAGGCCCATTCGAATTTGTCCACTTGACAAATTCGAATTTACCAGTATGTACAAATTCGAATTTATATCAAATTCGAATTTTTACTTTCATACTTCTATTTGAACATATGTTTTAACTTATGTTTGAATATATGTTTGAACTTTATGTTTGAACTTCTTATAATACGTTACACCAAGTTCAAACATACAAACAATAAATATCAAACACACAAAATCACATATGTCAAACACTAGCCAATATTCAATATTACGTAATTTGACTTACCCAAAATGCCAACTATACTTAGATTCCTATCGTCACACAAGGTGTACCAACAGACTCCCCCTTGACGATAGCTTCTAACTATTTACACTTTGATTAAGTTTTAAGATATATTCAAAATACTACCAGCATACAGACCTTGTTCAACACAAACCATGACCACGTTCTGATACTTTTTGGCTTCAGGGTCCATATGCGCATCACACGAGATCTTGTGAGCATGAAGCACTTGAAGATCATCTTTTGACAGATTAACTAGGTGCAGCGGATCATACACTCTAAGAATCACATGTTCTTCTAGGTCTTCCATTACCGCTTCACCAGTCTCGCTTTCAACGTACCACCAATTGAGATTACCCAACACATTCTGTGTAATCGGCTTTAGAGGGACTTTATTTAAACATTTAACTAGTTTGTACTGAATCTTCATCCATGGTCCACCATTCAGAGGATCAATTCTAGTATGGTTCATCACTCTTTTGCCAATTCTTGGATTGAGCCTTTCAAATTTCCTCGACCTCCCTTTCCTTCTAATGATCTTAGCAATGATTTCAGCGTAGAGATCGTCTCCGATATTGATAAGCTCCTTCCATACCAATGCTTTTATCTTAACCTTTGGTAGTGAGTTGAAATCTTTCAATCTTCTCCTGAGATACTGGAGGCCATCCTTTCTCTTGATAATGAACAGCTGCAGTTCTCGATCAAAGAACCAGCTAAGTATATTTCCGGATAGCTTTCCAGCACTAGGCACCAGCATCTTTTCCTTCAGTTCTATATCCTTCTTCTCTGCCCTAAACCATAGCTTTCGTTATTCTTCATCAGTAAGCACCCTGGCAGGCTCTTCACCTTGTGATTCAATATTTAAAGCAGCTTTAACAACTTCTATATCAATCACAGTTTGTTCCTCCGTCACATATGTATCGGTGATGGGATTCTGCTGAATAATGATTTCATTTGCTTCATCTTCCTCATCACCCAATACTTCATCGTCAGGATTCCATTCAGGAATAATTTCTCCTTCTTCCAGCTCATCAATCTCGCCTTCAAAGTCAAAATCTAACACTTCTTCCTCAATATTCATTAGAGCTTCAATCATTTCGTTCATGTCGCTCTCCATGTCCTTTGAGGATCTCACCTCTCCTCCTTCAGCTTCACTCTGACTTGGCTCCCCCTGAATTTCGGCATGTGGAGCAGCAGAAAAATCTACTGGCTCACTCTCTTTAGGCGCATCGGGATCATTGCCTTCGTCATCATCTCTCCTCAATATTTCAGCATCCCTGCAACTATTCTCCCCCTGAGCCTTTAGGTTTTTCATTAATTGCTCAATCAGGGATCGCATAGTGCGGATCTCGGCAGCCTGGTTGGCGACAAACGTCTTCAGCTCAAGATTTTCCTTATCTATATTCGCATTGTGTGCTTGAAGTTCACCGACCGCTTTCGTAAGCTGGAATATATGGACTTGTTGGAAATCAACCTTGCTTCTGAGCTCAGAAAACCGTTGATTGTCAGTGAAGGTGGATGAGGTGGATGGAATGGATTGGATGGGTGTCGTAATGATTGGTGGTGGAATGGATGTTTGAACAGGTGGTGGTGGTGGTGGTGGAATGGCTGTTTGAGCTGATGGCTGAGCGGTTGGAATTTCTGGCTCAGAAGCAGAGGCCGATGAAGCTCCCTGCATAAAGCGATGCCTTTTGGCCCTATGCCTAGGCACCAAAGGAGTAGTATCGTCAATTTCGAAATCGGAATCATCCTCATCCGAATCCCTAGACACTCTTCTTTTCTCTGCTTCTTGATATATCACCATTATTCGGGATCCATATGTACTTATTTGGATAGACGGGTCTTCTTTTTTTTCTCAACCTCAATCTCTTCTACTTCTTCCGATTCAGATTCAGATGTCGACTCAGCTTGACCTTCTTGCTCTGGCACATAATCTTCTATCTAGCGAAAAATATCATCTTCACCAGCTGGTGGTTCCAGAGTATCTCCAACTAGTTCAGAAGTAATCTCCTCATTTGCAAGCGGCCCTTGTGCCCATATTTCTTCCAATGTCTCCACCCGCGGATCAGTTACGGGGGCTACACTTGAAGGACCAGCTTCTTCTGGCTCTTGCACTCTGCTCGTTGAAGGCCTAGTAGCCTGAGTCTGTCTAGCTGAAGGTCTCTGCCTCCTCCTCTGTTGTTGTTGAGGCCTCTGCTGTTGCTGAACTTGAACTTCCCCAGCCCAGTTGGCACCTTCAGGGGCATGAAAATCCGGATTCACCACAGCACCAAAAAGTGGTGCCTCCACTGGTCTAGCCAATGCACCCCTGTGGGCTTGACAATCAGCAAAAATCCTTTTTTCAATTACAGCTACACTTTGAATCTCGGGTAATTGCGGCAGATTCGACAAGAAATGTCGGATCAACATCATCACGAACCTCGGATACAACAAAAATCTTTCTCTTGCCGGAGCTGTTATCTGGTGAACAAACTCCGCAAAGAACATTTCCGAATAACTGAACCTCTGATTGTAGACCAACGCAATCATTGCCGATTGAATCTTCGAGACGATGTAATCGAAACCTGCTTTCTTCGGAGTGAAGCATCCCATGAAGACGTGTGCAAGAAATCTCCACTGCCCGATTAAACCGCTTTTCATGTATGACGCCTTAGTCACATGGAGGGCATATCCCATTCTTATGAATGCTGCTTGGCGAACTTCCAGCGGGAAGTCAATTGGCCCATTTTCTTGCTCGGCAGAACCCAACTGCAAGACTCTGTGTAACACATCTGCTGAAAACACGAGAGGTTGTCCAGCGATCCTGGTCCTTAATACTGTCGGAGTAACAGTACAATCGACCTGCAGATGGTCCCAAAATTCCCGAACATACGGCAGCACTATATGGACGTTATGCGAAAGGGCATAAGAAACCCTTGAGGCGGCCAAAAAATCCACCATCTGGCGGAAAGCCTGAGCTTCAGGCAGCTCATGGTCTGGAGAAATGACCATATTGTGCTTTTCGACAAACACTCTATCCGCCATATCTGCACAATAAAATATATAATATATTAGAATGATCAAAATAAACATAAACTTGTTTAAATTCAAATTTGTTTTATTTTGGACTTATGTAAGTTCAAAATCCAACACATATGAATTTTCTACAAGTTTGATTTAAAAGTTAATCAAGTATTTCGATTTTAAGGTAAATTCGAATAACAAAGTCGAAACAACTCTTATTTCGAGTTTATTGGTTTCTTCGAGTTTGAATTCGAAACAACCCTCATTCAAGTTTATTAGTTTCTTCGAGTTTAGTGACAAACTCGAAGCCATGAACAAACTCGAAATGTCGGTATATTAAGAACAAAGTTTACACCATTAAAACCTCAAAATCGGTCGATTATCAGTGCAAAACTCAAAACTCGAAACGACAAAGTCGAAAGCTTAAAGTCGAAATCTCTCTTGATAAACTCGAAGCACTAAAGTCGAAGGTAGGTGAATAATGAATGTCACTATTGACCTATTTATACTAACCACCTTCGAGTTTGCTTCCTACTTCGATTTTACTGCTAAATTCGAATTTATTGCCAAATTCGAATATACATTCGATTTTGGTTTAAACTCGAATTTATCTTGAAAATTTTAAATCTTTGAATTAAATTCGACTTTTTCAACTTTTCCAACTTTTTCGTGTAACGGACCAAACTATGCAAAATTATTTACCCTAAGCACAAGATTTTCACGCAGTGATTGTTTTATACAACTAAGAATGCATCCTCAGTAACCTTGACCTTTTTCCTAAATAAGATTAAAAATTAAAAATAAAATTGAAGTAAAAATAAATTAAAATTTTGAACAAAAAATTTAAACTTAGACTAATCTACATTAGTTTTAAAAGTTTACAACCTATACTTAACACTAACAGAATATTTATGGTGAGTATAGTCCAAGAAAGGTTCAATCAGATAGCGGTGTCAAATACTCACTTTCAGTATTCAAACTTTCACATTTAGGAATTTTTGATTCCTTTTTATTGTTTGTCGTGACACAAATTTCTAGCCGATTGTTGGTATTATTTTCCCTTTAAACATGTTACACTTTGGAATATCCCTTGGCCTTTTTATTTTTCAAGAAATTACCCTACGTGACTCACACTTAGACATACTTTTATGATCAAGGCATACCCACAATGATTATAACTTTTTGGTATTGCAAACTTTCTTTAAAAGGCAAACATCGGACACAGGGTTGTATTTACATACAACAAAGTGTCTTAGTTTGTCTTAAGGTTTATTTTTAAAGCTAGCAAGACAGCGGTGACAGGTCTGTACCGATGTACAACAAAGCAACTTATCTTGCTAACTCGAGTGAAACCAGAGGCAACAGGTCTGTACTTACGTACAACAGAGTTACTTGTTTTGACTCTTAACTCAGTTTGATTTTTCTATTCTTTCCATTTCTATAAGATGTATCTGATGTTGCTATACATCCCCATAAAGTTTGCATACCTCATTTAGAATCAATGTCAGTATGTCTCTAACATAAAAATTAAGACCAATTGGTCATACATCTAAGTTAGTGACACGTCTGACTTTTTCTTAAATATTTTATTAGCCTTGAGACTCCCTATATGTATTATGCCTACCAACATATCAAACTGGATAATGTATAACACTTAGAATTTTAGGTGTATTATGTGTGAAAGCTAAACACTTAGAGCTTGTATTAACTGTGCTAATTTTCTCTTTTTTTTTCAACTTTATATGGTTTTCTCTCTTTTTCTTTTGTTTTTCATAAATCAGGGAAAGAAAATAAAATAACCTACGAACTTACTATAAAAGGAAAATATCCTATGTTTCTAAACTTACTATAAAAAGAAATAAAATTTACTACTATAAAAGGAAATAAAATCTACTAAGGTCAATTTACTCTGGATTTCGCATTCCGTTTAGTTGAATTAAATACTCAAAAGGTGACTTATCAAAAGCTTTGGTAAATAGATCAACATTATTATCATCCTTTGCCACTTTTACCAGCTTAATTAAATTCTTTTCAGCACAATCACGTATAAAGTGGTGTCTTATGTCTATGTGCTTGGTTTTAATGTGTTTAACTGGATTATTTGTTATTGCAATTGTTGACTGGTTATCTATCCTAATAGGAGTATGAGTATAAGTCAAACCGTAATTCCGCAATTGTTGTTGTATCCACAAAACCTGTGAACAGCAACTACCCGCAGCAACATATTCAGCCTCGCACGTTGACACGGCTACTGAAGTCTGTTTCCTGCATTGCCAGGAAACGAGCCTTCCTCCAAGGAACTGACAACCTCCAGTTGTAGACTATCGAGTCAAGCTGCATCCTCCGTAGTCTGAATCCGTGAATGCCTCCAATTCAAGATCTCCCTCCGCGTGATACCAAAGTCCCAGCTTCGGTTTCGACTTGAGGTATCGTAGAATCCGCTTCACAGCTTTCATGTGCATCGCTTTTGGATTAGCTTGAAACCTAGCACAAATACATACATCAAACATTATATCAGATCTTGAAGCAGTTAAATGCATGAGTGACCTAATCATGGCCCGATATAACGTCGGATCCACATCGGTATCACTTTCTATACCCGGTCCGAGATTGTGATTCACTTGAATCGGCGTGCTGAAATGAGCTGTCAGCTTTGTTCCTTCCATCCCGAAGCTCTCTAATATGTCGTAGACATACTTCGTCTGATGAATAAACATGCCCTCCTTCCTCTGTTCGACTTGTAAACCCAGAAAGAAGTTTAACTCACCCATCGCACTCATCTCAAACTTTAACTTCATCACCTTTTCAAAATCTGTGCACATCTGCTCGTCTGATGATCCAAAAAAGATATCATCGACGTACACTTGTACCAAGATGAAATGTTCCCCTTTTCGCTTCATGAACAGCGTACTATCTATTCTCCCTCTTTCAAAACCGTTGTCTAAAATATGATTGGATAGAGTCTCATACCACGCCTTCGGTGCTTGAGGTAATCCATACAAAGCCTTATCTAGCCGATATACTCTGTCTGGATATTTCAGATCTGTAAACCCAGGCGGCTGTTCCACATAAACCAGTTCCTTCACTTTCCCATAAAGGAAAGCACTCTTAACATCTAACTGATAAACGTTAAAGCCTTTGAAGGAAGCAAAAGCTAGAAACAGTCGGATTGCTTCAAGCCTTGCTACTGGCGCGAACACTTCATTGTACTCGATTCCTTCCTCTTGGTTGAAACCCTTTTACCACCAGTCTTGCTTTGTTGCGAGTGACTATACCCCGATAATCTCTTTTGCACTTAAAAACCCATTTGGTTCCTATTGCTATTTCTCCTCGAGGTAACAGAACTAACTCCCACAATTCTAGTTTCCTAAACTGTGATAGTTCTTCCTGCATCGCTTCAACCCAAGAGGTGTCTTTTATTGCCATTTGCACATTTTTCGGCTCTAGTTGCAAGATGAAACATGAGTAGAGGCAAGTATGAAAGGCCTCGGAGTCATTGATCATTGACAACAACACTGTGTTGTTATTCAAACTACTCCTAGTCCTCACACCAGCACTAGGTTTTCCTATGATACTCTCAATAGGATGATTTTTTATTAATCCTAGATGTCTCTATCTCGTCAACCCTAAGATTGTCTCCCAAATTTGATCCTATCTCTCCTAAAGGGGGTACGACTTCAGACTCCACATTTTCTTCCTCATGGACACTGTCTTCAGAGTTAGAATTTGTTGTCTGATTTTCGACTGTAGGCACTTCAGAATCATTTTGTTCCGGAGATCTATCTTCAGTTGATGTAGGCTCGGATGTTGATGGAACGGTGGTCCTCGGAAAACTTTGACCCTCATCATTCAAGTTTAATGACGACAAGTCCTGTTCGATTGTACCTGCATTTCCATCCAACGGAATGTTAAATGACTCAAACAATTTGTCATAATCAAATATCCATTCCGGACCTGTTTGGGGTTCATGTGTATAACTTGTGACTTCAATGTTATACACAATCTATACTGTACCATTTGATTTATTAAAAACCCTTTTATTTGGTGAATTGGGTACAAAACCTAGGAAACAACCTTTGTCAGCCTTTTCACCAAATTTTTGGTTGATGTTTCATTTTCATTAAAGTACATTGTACCCCAAAAGGTTCGAAGCCAGTTAAATTAGGTGGCCTTTTATTCAAAACTTCATCACAGGTTTTGTTCAATGATTTGACAGTAAGGACCTGGTTTAAAACATGGCACGCGGTATTCACTGCCTCCCCCCAAAACATGGTAGGAAGCTTTGAATCCGAAAGCATGGTCCTTGCTGCCTTAATCAATGTCCTGTTTTTCCGTTCGGCCACCCCATTTTGTTATGGCTCATAAGGTGCCCTAAATTGATGCACTATGCCCTTTGGTAGACAATATACACCAATAACTGTGTTTTTAAACTCTGTTCCATTGTCACTTCTATTCGTTTAACCCTCTTTAAAAATTTTCCACTTGGTCTAAGAACCCGATGAGCTTGGCAGCCGTCTCGTCCTTTGTACCTAAAAAAAAAACCCAAGAAAAACGCGAGTAATCGTCAGTAATAACTAAACAGTACCAACTACCACCTATACTCCTTTTGTTGATTGGTCCGAAGAGGTCCATATGCAACAAATCAAATGTGGCAGTGATGGAGTTCTGAGTCTTGGACTTGTGTGCCTTCTTGTGTTGTTTTCCTTTCTTGCACGGTAGACACTTATCCTCGAACTGAAAACTCTTCATAGGAACACTTTGCACCAATCCATTTTTCGTAATGTAGTTCATCTTTCTCAGGTGCAAGTGTGCCATGCGTTTGTGCCATAAAACCGACTCAGTCTCTGAAGCTTTAGATAACAGATAAATTGGTCCCATTGAAGATTCCGGCTTGTTCATGTCGAGCATGTACAGGTCATTCTTCCTTGGAGCCCTCATCAGTATCCACTCTTCAGGTACTTTGAAACCCAGTTTCAGCACTAACGCCTCAGTATCAGTGAATAGTACTGAGTTCTTCTTATCACAGATTTGAGATACACTAATGAGATTGTGAACCAGATTATCAACGTGATAAACTTGATCCAGTTTGATAGTCCCATTAGTGACCACTCCAGTACCGATGATATTTCCTCCTTTATTGCCAGCGAATGATACAAAACCCCGATTCCCTCCCTTGAAGTCTGCGAGTAGACTTCTTTCCCCTGTCATGTGCCTGGAGCAACCACTATCGACGAACCATTTGTTGTTTGGACCTGTAGTTATCTCCTGCACATGAAAGAAAATAGGTTAGTTATCACGGGTAACCCAAGCCATAACTGACTTGGTAATACCATTCTCGTCCACATACTTAAACTCTTTCAAATACCCATCTCTCCGTTCAGGTGACTTGGGTTTTTGAATTGGAGTCTGTGGTGGTGCAGAGTGATTTAAGTGCACTCTCGGCCTTTGAGTAGGCATTTGCTGTGGAGCTCTTGAATAATTTCGATTATAATGCATTTCCGACTGATATCCCTGAGCTCTACCTGGTGTTTGATGTCTTACAGGGGTATGTGACCTAACCGAAGTGTAAGCTCTGCTAGGTGTGGTACTCCTATAAATCTGTTGCGGTCCTGACCAAGATTGATTAATGACTCTATTTGGTGAATTAGTCCTAATCACTTCTTTGGGTCGACCTGACACAGGCATTTGTTTCACAGCAGTTTTTGGTGCGGCTTGCACAGTTTTCTCGGTATGTTGAGGACTACTAGTGCTCGCTACACTTGGTGAAGGCTTATGTTGTTCCGGCTTTCCAGGTTTAGCTGTAGTATCAACTTTCCTATGTGGACAGCTAGACGCAACATGCCCCCTTTCGTGACATCTAAAGCAAGACATTTTGTCAATTGACTTTTTATGAGTGCTCTTTGACTTAGGTGTCTCACTAGTGTCTGGTCTTTTGTTTCAACTATTGCGACTGGTTCATCCTCCTGATCATTAAAGTCAATTTTGTGTTGCCCTACAGGTTTATCACTAGAGGATGCCACAAATTTAACCTTCTTAATCTTGATATTATTAGCAGTCACCTTAGTTTCATTTTCCTTAGTAAGTTCAGACACTGGTTCCGGTATTTCCTCTGATTCAACTGATTTCTCAGTTTTCTCCTGAGGTTGAGGTACATAGTTATCGTTGAATGGTGGAGGACTCTCATGATATCCTAGACCTACAGGCTTCTTAGACTGACGCTGTGCATCTAAGATTTTCTCTAGGTTAAGAGATGAGTTCCTAAACTTTTCAAGTTTACTGTTGACCTTAGCTACCTTTACCTTAGACTCGGCTAGCTCTACTTCTTTGGATTTAAGCTCCTTGGTTAATGCCTCAACATGTTCATACATTAGTTCTAACCTAACACACTGTTCGCTCAGTTTGTCCTTTAGAACTATAACATCCTGTGCATCAGCCTTAAGCTAATCCCTAAGATCTTGCTTTATATCTACTAAGCTAGCATTGTCTGATTTTAATGATTCATTCTGAGCGGATATTGTTTGATGTGATTCAGGTACTAAATTTAACCTATCGTTAGACGTAGTACATAAAACACATAAATCATGAAAAAGAGAAAAGTTCAAAGTTACCTTGGCATGATCTGATTCCACGTTGGCCATCTGTGCGGCAAACTCAAGAATTGTCTGATCAGCTGACCTTTCTACCAACATCGGACTGCTTGCATTCTGACTGTTGTCCCTGTCTTTTCTTCTGCTCCATTACTTCCAGTCTCAGCCACTTCAGCCATAAAGGCTCTAGCATTCGATTCTGGATGTGTACTCCAGTCATAAGTTCCATCTGGCTGTCTGTCTAATGTGACATTGGATAACAGACCAGCTATATTAGCTTGACTGGTTGAACTACTCGGTAGGTATCGCCCTTGCGATTGATTTTGATACTGTCCCTGGTAGTTCTCTACTTTCGGTCTCTGACACTCTCTAGCGAAGTGTCCTAACCCCTGACAGTTGTAACACTTAACCTTGGACCTATCAAATCTAATCTTATTGTTACTAACGTTCAGATTCCTTCCCGTTCTTTTGATGAACCTTTTAACTCTCTGAGTGACCATGGCCAGTTGCCATTGTAGATCCATCTCTTCAAGATCATCACGGTCTACCTGATCGTAATCCTCATCCCAAAGGGCAGGATCGTTGATTTTGCCCTGAACGCAATTGCCGTAAGCGGCCACAAATGAAGCCAACAGATTCAGATGGTCTTCTGCAGATTTTGCGCTCATAGGCATATTTGAATAAACTTGAGATGTAGATGCCGGAGTAGCCTGATGTTGCTTTTCTTCTGGTCTAGCAAACCCTAAGAAAGCCCTACTTACTGAGTCGTCTGATTCAGCCGGTGTCGATGTCTCTCCCGAGAAGAATGCTGTAGCGGTCTTCAATTCAGTTGCCACTGAAGGTTTTGATTTCCCAAAGTACATAGTAGGATCTTGAACTTGGTCATAATCTGTTTCCTTCTTCAGCAACTCAAAGTGATATGCCCACAGCGTTTCGATAACACTGTCTAGAGTAAGTGTATAGAATTTATCTTCATCATGCTTTATCAGTGCCACATACATTTCCCATTTGGCAGGCAAAGCATCTAGAATCTTGTTAATTTTCTCAGTTTCACTATACTCCACGTCGTGGCTGTATAACTCAGTTAGCAAATGATAGAATCGTGTAATACTCTCATCCAGCTTTTCGTTCTTCAAGGCTTTGAAGATCGCGAACTGCTGCTTGAGCATTTCCATTCGATTCTTTTTGACCCTCGGGTTACCTTCACACCGTTTCTCTAACGCATCCCACAGCTCTTTTGCTTTCTTCTGATTACGGAAAGTGTGTAAGATCTCTTGAGGTAACGTCATTCTATTGATAGAGATTGCACGGTTCTCGGCTTCATACAGCTTTCTATCGTCATCCTTCATCTTTGAATAAGGCACAACCTTTTGTCGTCCTTCAACCTCAGCTGTAGGTGGAATGTATCCTTCATCGATACAAAGCCACATTCGCATATCATTAAATCTCGTGAAGTCGGCAAACCTATCCTTCCACCAGTAATAGTCCTCAATTTTCATTAACTTCGGTGGTGAATTCGCCTTTCCAACCTCGTGATCCATCTCCATAAACCTCTGCAGACTTGTCATTGTTTCAAATATATTTGAATTCAAACTTAATGAATTTAATTCGAAATTAATTTAAATTAATTCTTTCGAATTTAGGTAAATTCGAATCAAATTAAATTTAAACCTGTTTGAAATTAAATTCGAATATAAGTTTGAAATCCACCTAAAATCCAAATTAATGACACAGTCGAAGGTCCACTAAATTCGAAACCCCAATTAAAATCGAAGATCTAAATTCGATTTTAGTGTAAAATCGAAATCCAAGCAAATTCGAATTGGCCAAACTCGAATCAAATCCTAAGGAACCTCGAAATGAGCGTATTTTGGACAAACTTGAAAATTGAGAAAACCCTAATACCCCCTACTAAACTCGAGCGCTGCAAATTCGAAAAACGGCTAATACTTCGAGATTTTCAAGTCTTGCAGATTAAACCAATATTTTCACAAGTAAAAATACTGATTTTGATCAAAAACTTGAACTACAACAAAGTATTTCCCGAAATCTGATTTGATAAGCTCGAAAAACCTCCAAAATGGTGATATTATCCATCGAAAACATCAAGAAACCTAGGATGTATCTTATGAACACGAAGAACACGAAGAACACCCCAATGGCTCTGATACCACTTGTAAGGTCTTGACTCTACGGATCTATCTCGACGCGACACCGTCCAACGAGTGCGGAATCCTCGTTAGCGGCTTGACGGTAAGATCACACGCACGGAACACGGAGACTACCACGGCATTATACGAACGACTACGAACGTACCTACACGATGATTCTCTCCGAAAAGACTCTCTGAATACTAGTAAACTCGAGATCGCCTTTGCTTAATCAAACTCCAAAATTCTGCAAAAGTCTGATAATTATTCGAGTTAATCCTTAATTATACTGACAGATTCGAGTTTGTCATAGGACAAATTCGAATCAGGCCCAAGGACCATTCGAATTTGTCCACTTGACAAATTCGAATTTACCAGTATGTACAAATTCGAATTTATATCAAATTCGAATTTCTACTTTCATACTTCTATTTGAACATATGTTTTAACTTATGTTTGAATATATCTTTGAACTTTATGTTTGAACTTCTTGTAATACGTTACACCAAGTTCAAACATACAAACAATAAATATCAAACACACAAAATCACATATGTCAAACACTAGCCAATATTCAATATTACGTAATTTGACTTACACAAAATGCCAACTATACTTAGATTGCTATCCTCACACAAGGTGTACCAATAGTAATAATGGATTGGGGGCCAGACCTTGATTGACTAGGGAATCTATTCGGTGAATTATTCCTATGTCCTTCATTTTGTCTGAAAGACACCGATGGTTGTCGACTTCCTAATCGTGATGTGACATTCGAGTTCTTCTCGATATTTTGAGAACTACTCGAGTTTGCATTACTGGGAAGTGTTTTTAATGTTTGTTGTTCTTGTTTCCCTATGTTTTGTGAAGACTCTGGCTTCTTGTAGGGAGAACCTGAAGCATCATGTCCTTTCTCATGACACTTAAAGCAAGACATCTTGTCAATAGATTTCTTATAGGCACTCTTTGTCCTAGGTGTCTCATGACGCTTACAGTTCCAGCTGTATCTTCTTTTGGGACAATACTAGATGGCACAAACTGTATAGATTTCTTAACCCGAGGAGTAGCTGAAGATACTTTAGTAGACTCAGTTACCTTGACTTCCTCTGATTTAACTGTTTCATTGGTCTCATCCCGAGGAGTAGGTACATAGTTGCTATTTGCCTCAGCAACCTTAACCCTAGACTCACCTAATTCCATATCTTTTAGAGAGATATATTTGGTTAGTGACTCTACATGCTCATAAATTAGTTCATTCCTGACACATTGTTCAATTAATTTCTCAGTTTGGCCTGAAGATCTTCCTTAATGTCTAATAAATTAGCATTATCTGATTTTAACGATTGAATTTGGGCAGTCATAGATGAATGTGTTTCTAGCACTAAATTCAATTTTTCATTCAAAGTAATACATAATACACATAAATAATGAAAAGTAGAAAAGTTCAGAATTACCTTTTTCCGATCAGATTTGATGTTGGCCATCTGAGCTGCAAACTCCAAAGTAGTCAGCTCCTCCGTAATCTCCAGCACCAAAGGATCTGAATTAGACTGTTGGGTGTCCTCCTTTTCTACTTCATCTATGCTATATGTCTCAGTTACCTCATCCATAAAAGTTCTGAAATTTGATTCCTGATGCGAACTCCAATCATATGTACCATCTAACTGCTTGTTAGAAGATGCATTCGTAAGTAACCCAGCTATTGAAGCTTGATTCCCTGAACTAACGAAATTCTGTCGTCCCTGATTCTGATAGTTCTCAACCTCTGGCCTTTGACATTCTCTAGCAAAATGTCCCAACCCCTGACAGTTGTTACACTTCACCTTTGACTTATCAAACCTAACATTATTACACACACTCAGGTTTCTTCCAGTTCTCTTCATAAACTGTTTAACCCTTTCCGTGACCATGGCCAGTTGCCATTGCAGATCCATTTGCACTAAATCGTCTGGATCTACCTGATCAGAATCCTCCTCCCACAGAGCTTGATCGTTGATCTTACCCTGAATGCAGTTGTCGTATGCTGCTACAAATGAAGCTAGAAGCTTTAGATGCTCCTCAGCTGATTTAGCACTCATCGGCATTTTTGTATAGCCTTGAGAAGTTGATCCTGAATTGTGTGGTTTATCTTCCGGGTTTGAGAACCCTAAGAATGCCCTACCACTAGATTCTTCAGCTTCTGCTGGTATACCTTCCTCTTCTCCAGAAAAGAATGTTGTACCCCCCGACTTCAGTTCACTAGAAGTTGATGATTTAAATTTTCCGAAGTACATTTCAGGATCCTGTAATTGATCAAACTCCCTCTCCTTCTTTTGTAACTTAAAGTTAAAGGCCCTCAAAGTTCCAATTACTTTTTCTAGAGTAATAGTTTCCAACTTTTCTTCATCATGTTTTATCAACGTAGTGTACATCTCCCACTTTGCTGGTAATGCATCAAGAAGCTTTTCAATCTTTTCTGACTCTGGATACTCAATCCTGTGGTTGTCTAGCTCTGTCAGAAGGTGGTAGAACCTTGTGATTATGTCATGCAAGGTCAAATTCTTTAGCCCTTTGAAGATAGCAAATTGTTGCTTCAATAATTTTGTTCTCCCCTTCCTAACCCTAGGATTTCCCTTATACCTTTTCTCCAACGCCTCCCATAGTTCTTTAGAGGTTTGGTGATGTTTACAGGTGTGCAGAATATCCGAAGGTAATGCCATTCTAATCGACGATAGAGCTTGATTCTCAGCCTCATAAATCTTCTTTTCCTCATCTTTCATATGTTGATAGGACAGAACCTCCAATATGCCCTCGAGCAATTGTGTTGGGGGAACGTAACCTTCGTCTATGCATATCCACATACACAAATCGTTGTATCGGGCAAAGGCAACAAATTTATCTTTCCACCAGTAATAATCCTCTATCTTCATTAGCTTCAGTGGTGAATTGGATTTACCTACTTCATGGTCCATATCCAAGAACTTATGCAAACTTGACATTCTTTCAAACTTTTTGTTCACGAACTTAACTTATTTAATTTTTAAAATAAATTTGAAATAAATCATACAGACTGAATTAAGTTCGTATAAATTTTAAGTTCAAAATTGATTTCTAAATTAAATTCTTTGTAATGGTTAAGTTCGAGATCAACTAAGTTCGAAGAACTCAAATTCGAGAAACCCTAATTCGTTTGACAAGTTCGAATCAGTTAAATTCGTCTGCCAAGTTCGAGGTTCTGACAGGTTCGAACTTTCACAACTTCATGAAACCCTAATCAGTTAAATTCGAATCCCTGACAAGTTCAAGATGTCTGACAAGTTCGAGACTGCTTATGTTTGTGGATGAGCGTATTCTGACAAGTTCGAAGAACCATAAAAACTCCCCTTAAGTTCGAGCGCCGCAAGTTCGTACATGCACTGATACAAGCTCAAAAATTCGTGTTCTCCAAAGTTGTGAGAATAAATCGATTAAGTTCTAATTATATCATCTAAGTTCGTTTAGGCCCAAGCCTACAAACTTATAAGTTGAAGCCCAAGAACCTACGAACTTAGGCTAGCTAAGTTCGTATCGTGTGACTTAAGTTCGTGGCTTGAGCGTTAAGCAGTTATCTTCACATTCAAGAACTTATTTTTTCATTCAACAACTTATCTTTACAATGTAGAACTTAACATGCAAATGTAGACATCAAATACAATCAAACACACATGACTTTTATTAATAAATCCTCATCTATTACATTTAACTATCTATTACATATCTAGACTATTATCGTCGCACAGGGTGTACCAACGATTCTCCATTTTCCTATAATTTACTAAGTACTGTCAGATCATTAATGTAATGTGTGTTGTCATTAATCCTAGGTGACGTAATTATGGTTATTGTGGCAAGGGTGTCACAGCGAATGGTATCAGAGCAGTAGTTTGAGATTCAAGTGTCCGTGAGGTCTTTGTCTCAAACATAGGTGATGACATGTCGTGATTTTAAGTAATGATCTGAACTAAGATTGGATATGATCCAACAATTATAGGAAATTGACTTTCATACGAGATAATAGGTGTTGTACTTAAATATGTGATGTGATCACTAAATGATTTATATGTTTAAATTTTAGATTATGTCTGCAAAATGAATGAAACCACAGGAGACGAGGGAAATGATGCTATCAATGATGGCAGAGTAAAACAGGACGATTCAGAATCAATTTCGGGCTCGAGATGAGGCCAAAGCTAAAAGAAAGGAAGACGAATGAAAATAAAAGAGGGAACATGAAGGAAATTATGTTGTGGATGATATAAACATTGGAAATAACGCGGAACGTAAAGACAAGGCAAGGAAAAGATTGAATATGAAACCAGAATCGATGGAAATTATATGGACTATATAAGTAAATCATTCAAGGAATTGCATCAACCAATATTTTCTGGATCCTTGAGAATAAAGAAATCGAAAGAATGGAATACAGTTATGGACTGGATTTTTACGAAAGTGAATTGCAAGGACGAGTGGAAGGTAAATTTGGTTAAGGATTAAATGATTGGACAAGCCAAGAAATGGTGGGATTATTGGGAAAGAGATTTGGGATCAGAGTTGATTACTTCATTTAGTTGGCAACAATTAATATTGTTGTTTCGTCAGCAATATGGTGAGCCTGATATTGTACCTCATGTTGATCATGAAGAAAGAGTTATCAGAAGGATCACAAATTATGGAGGATATGAACATAATGGACCATAGTCAATATCAAGGACAAATAACTAATAGATGTAAAAGATGTGGTGAAAGATATGGTGGAAAGTGTAATATTTTTAAAATACAATGTCGATGTTGCAACCAATTGGGACACGAGGATGATGAACATTCAAGGAAGGCCAATGCTTGTTATAGATGTGGAAAATTGGGCCATTTTGGCAGAACTTGTAGATTGCCACCAAGGAATTAGCATGTATTAACGCTACATGATGAAACTAAGAATAAAAGTTCAACAAAAGAGATGAGATCCCAGAGACTACTATTATGACTATTAAACTTTGATTGAAGAACTAGAAGAGTACTTCAAAGTTTTTACATGCATTATCTTATTGAAGTTTATGATTTTGAGTTAACATGAAATGGAGTAGTATTAAAATCTATTTCTAATGAAGTATAAATATGTTTGTGAATGAGAATAATCGAGTATATAAATAGGCATTAAATGAATAGTCAATCTGAAGTCCGAAGCTTTGAATTGGAAAAGATGCTATGGATGTCTTGGAATTTATGAATGATTATAGAAGTTTTAATAAAGTTTAAAGTCTGACCATAGTGGATTAAATAATTGGAATTAATGGTGTTAATATCATATATGATATGTTTGAAGGATTGATAGCAATTGGTCTTGGTTATCATAAAGCAAGTAGTATTAGTTTTTATTAAGAGAAACCGCATGGTACATTGTGTTGTTATTTTAACTCAAAAGATTGTAGTTAAGAACAACAGGATATGATCTGCTGTGAGAATTATGATATAATCGGATTGGAAAAGATTGTTTCAATATTGGTATGTATAAATCCTATATAAGGAAAACAAATCAAAGAATTATTTGGAAAGCATATGAGGTTATGACAATACATGAAAGACACATGTTAATTTTAAAGGAGAATTTGAAATATATACAATACGAGGTATGAAGAAAGAAATGTATGTGAAGTATAATCAATCGGGAGAGGAGTATAACAATTTGGGAGGATAATATACTTAACAATATGGTGGTTTTATAAAAAAAAATTTAAAGGGACTTTGGACACTGACGGATTATACTTATAAAGCAAAGAAAAATCTAATATTACAATCAAGAATCTAAAGAAGACCCGGAGGTGGTAATGAGTTCTGTTTAATTCTAGATCATTTGTATCTATTACCTTTATCAACAACTGACAATGCTTTGTCTAAGTTGTCTATTGAGAATGATGTTGAAACTGCTAGTAAAACGTTAGTTAAAGTAGATTACATATATCGTAATTGTACTCTAGTGATTGATCTTGACTTGATTCTAATAGAGTTTGGCGTGTGTGATATAATAGTTGGAATGGACTGGTTGATCGAGAATGATACCCATGTATTTGCAATAAAAGAACGGTAAATATAAGTACTCTAGAGGGGCAATAGATCTGTATATACGGGGATAGGAAAAGTGGGTTTCAATCTCTATTGACAATTGCTAAGGCCTGAAAGCTGGTTGCTAAGGGCTGTGAGTCTTAGTTCGCATATGCTATTGATGCCAAGGCTGAAAAGAAAACTGTGACCAATGTGCCTTTTGCTTCTAAATTCCCGGAGGTGTTTCCGAAAGACTTGTCTGGTGTGCCACCTAAAAGACAAGTGGAATTTTGAATTGATTTAATCCGTGGAGCTGCTCCAATAGCTCGTTCTTTGCACCGCCTTGCTCCTA
Source organism: Centrapalus pauciflorus (assembly GCA_020465985.1). Classification (NCBI taxonomy): domain Eukaryota; kingdom Viridiplantae; phylum Streptophyta; class Magnoliopsida; order Asterales; family Asteraceae; genus Centrapalus; species Centrapalus pauciflorus. The sequence goes on along the minus strand of JAANYP010005714.1, from coordinate 278,292 downwards.
CCGAAATACAAAGGATGATGAAGCAAATTCAGGAATTGTTGGATAAGGGGTTCATTCGACCGAGTTCTTCGCCATGGGGAAACGCCCGTAATATCTATAAAGAAGAAGGATGACACAATGAGAATGTACATCTTTTATCGTGAGCAGAATAAATTAACTATCAAGAATAAATATCTGCTGTCAAGAATTGACAACTTGTTTGATCAGTTGAATGGGGTTTTTTATTCTACAAAGATTGATTTACGTTCGGAGTATTACCAGTTGAAAGTCCGAAAGGAGGATGTACCGAAACGGCTTTCAAGTCTAGTTATGAGCACTACGCGTTTTTGGTTATACCATTGGATTAACCAACGCCCCAACTACTTTCATGGACCTTATGAACAGGTTTGTAGACTGATCTTGGACAAATCAGTAAGTGTAATTATCATTGGTATTCTGGTATACTCTAAGTCAGAAGTTGAGCATGCCATACACCTGAAGGAGTTAATGAGATAATTAAGAAAAGAAAGTTGTATGCAAAAATTCTCAAAGTGCGAGTTTTGATTACAACAGATTCAATTTTGGAATATATGATTTCTACATATGGGATTTCGGTGAATTTTACTAAAGTGGAAGCGATTAAGAATTGAGAGCTCGACTCGCACTACTACAGAAATAAGAAGATTTCTACGATTGGCAGATTGTAGACAGGTTGATTAATTCGATATGTTTTATACCAACTCGAGAAATTTATTCGCTGGAATGATTTGCATAGATCTACATGAGTATGGTTATTGCTCTTCATGGTATTCTAGAATCAATTGTGTCCGAATCGAATAGTCGATCCATCTTTAACTCTTGGTCAAGCACACATATAACTTTGAGTACAACCTACCGCCACCAACAGATGGTCAAAGTGGATGAACTATCCACACATTAGAATACATGATGAGATCATGTGTCCTAGATTTAAGTACCAATTGAAAATAATAAGTTGCTTTGATGGTGTTTTCGTATAACACTAGCTATCATGTCACAATCAAGAAAACACCGTTTAAAGTTTTGTACGGGAGGAAATGTTGAACCCCTACATGTTGGACAGAAACTAAAGGGACTCTGATTGCTGAGCCTGTGTTATTTACATAAGACATACAAGAAGATACGACTAGTGAAGCATAACATGTAAGCGGTCCAGGATCGATAGAAATATTATTATGATAGGAGACCTAAACCAACCAACTTTGAGGTAAACGATTGGGTATATTGTAAAGTAGCACCAGTGAGGAATGTTATTCGTTTTGTAAAAGAGGTAAGCTGGCACCGAGGTGGGTTGGCCCATTCAGAATAATAGAAAAGATTGGAAATCAATCTTATCGGTTGGAGTTGTCTAAGAAGATATCGGGCATACATCCGGTGTTTCATGAAGGAAACCATAGGAAATCCTTTACACCTAAGAAATAAAGAGATGAGAATGGTACTTATACGTTGGAAGCATTACAAAGGAGCAAACCACACTTGGGAAACTAAGGTAGATATGTTAATGAAGTATTCACACTTGTTTTAATCCAAATAACTTCAAGGACGAATTTCAAGCGTGGTGGAGCCGATGCTGTAACATCCTAAGATTTAAATTGTGGTAATCGAGGATATTTAGTTTAAATTGTATATCAAATGTAATCAAGTTGGATTATTAATGATACCATATTCGGAAAAATTTTAAAGTTGGTTGTTATGATAAGTAATTAAGAAATATTAAAATTTCAAATTATGAATTCAGTATGATGAAACTTAAAGTGTTAGTGGTGATAAAATAAAGATTGAAACTTTATTTAAAGAAATCAAAAAAGTGGAGGGGCAATTTATGTCATACGCAGAAAATGAAGAAATAAAAGACCATTATGTCTTTCATTTGCTCATATATACTTCACACCTTCCAAACAAAGCTCTCAAACTCTCTCTGTTGCCGGAATTCAAAATTATTGAAGAAAATTCATGGATTAAAAGTTGTTTTAACACAATTCAAGTCTGAATTTAGGTAAGAAAGTATTTATTAAGTTTGGGTTTTACTTTAAGGGTTTAAATCAAAAAATCATATTTGAAATCTGAGAAATTTTGGTAGCATGTATGTTATTCAAGTTGGAAATCATCTCTTGAAGATCACTGAAGCACTAGAAACAATTTAAAGTGTTAGTGGTGATAAAATAAAGATTAAAACTTTATTTAAAGAAATCAGAAAAGTGGAGGGGCCACTTATGTCATAAGCTGAAAATGAAGAAATAAAAGACCTTTATGTGTTTCATTTGCTCATTTATACTTCACACCTTCCAAACAAAGCTCTCAAACTCTCTCTGTTGCTAGAATTCAAAATTATTAAAGAAAATTCATGGATTAAAAGTTGTTATAACACAATTCAAGTCTGAATTAAGGTAAAAAAGTATTTATTAACTTTGGGTTTTATTTTTAGAGTTTAAATGTGAAAATCGGATTTTAAACCTGAGAAATTTTCGTGGCATGTATGTTATTCAAGTTGGAAATCATCTCTTGAATATCATTGAAGCATTAGAAACAACAATCGCCCACTGAATCGTCCAAAAAGGTAAGAAATCTGGGTTTTTAAGAGTTTTGGTGTTCTTGAGAAAAATCCACATTTTTTTTAATCTGGACAAATTGACATGTTATGGATGGGGAAAATGGTGTATAAACATCCCAATTATGTTTATATAACATTATTATAAATTGCATGTGATTAAAAATGTGTTTGGCAAATTTTTGGTTGAAAACCCGTAGCTGCGACCTGCACTTCTACAAGTCGACTCGGCGAGTCGCTTGAGGTGACTTGGCGAGTCGCAGAGAACACGTTGAACATCTTGAAAAAATTGCTAAGTGTTGGGATCCGAACTCGGATAGGTTCCGAATTCGGATGAGACCCGAAAATGGATGGGTCAATTTCTGGTCAAGTTAATTTTTGGTTATTTCTCTAGTACGATCGAAATTCGGTCGAGATTCGAAATTCGGACCTCGACTCGGCGAGTCGAGTGGGACGACTCGGCGAGTCAGTCCTAGTACATGCCAAATTTGGTTTTTGTATAAAAGACAAAAACTTTTGGATTATAAAACATATTTTAAGATTACTTAGGCATTATGAAGGGACATTTAGTGAAGGGTTCTTGGGACTTGATAGTGATCCAAACCTTGGGTTTTGAATATGAATTTCGGATGTGACCCGAAGATTTAGCACTTTAAATTGTGAAACCTAATGAGAGTTTTGTTGATCCAAACGTTGATGGTATTTTCATATGTATAATGTAACAGGTCGCATTTGGTGTTGTTTAACACACAGTGGAATACTTTGTTAATCCGATTGAAAGCCCGAAAAGAAATAATAATAATTGAAGTTACTTAACGCATCCACTGTGAGTACCTATCATTTCACATGTGTACATTTGTTTTATGTTAGTTGTTGCCTGCTGAGGCATGTTGTTTCATTTCATTTGGCACTCTACTACTTTGCGAATATGTTGATGCACATTATTGCTTGTTGTATGTTCGTTTCTTTGTTGTGCATCTTTTGATGGACCTGCGGGTCGCATCTTATCTGGATAGCATATATGACCTAATCTGTATTTAATAGGCAATTATAACCTAATCAGTGATCATTAGAAATTAATCAAGTGATTAACAAGGTTCATTAGAAAATTCAACTCAATTAGAATCAAATTCATCGGTGCGATGAATCGGGAAATCAATTAATCTGATCAATTTACGATATGAAGGATTAATTCAACTAAGTACGTAATTAAATTATGATTGGTAACACTAATCATACACTAATACAATTACTTAACATTAATTATGCAAGACTAAAACAATTCATTTAAACAATGCATCCATCAGTATTTATGAAATTACATAAAAAGGGAAATACAAGAATACATTCTAAATACATTTATACAAAAAAAATGTAAAATACATGGAAAATACCTTCACATGGCCAGGCCTCATAGTACACACACACACACACACACACACACACACACACACACTTGATTTTCAATATTATATTAAGAAGACCAGGCACCATCTACATCAAATCTCCTTTCTCCATTCCCTTTCATTTCACCATTCTCTTTCAATTCAACCAAGTGTGCACTCAACCTCCATTTGAAGGACCAAGACTTTTCCTATAAATAGAGAGCTTCCCTTTCATTATTTTCACACCAAAATCTGTCTTTTTCTCTCTCAAAACCGGATCCACACACACACATACTCCACAAAACTTTTCTTTCAAGTGTTCTTCATTTGCAAGGTGTTCTTGGTGAGACCTTTGAAGATCCAACCTTCTAATCATTTCCATTCTTCTAAAAACATCAAAGTAAGTAAATACTAACTTATTTCATCATACATTTATGTTTATATAAGTCTTGCATAATATATATAATCACCAACAACAACAAGTTTCATAGAAACTCAAGTTTATAAGTTTCTAGTTTTTATTTTTAAGTAGCTTCTTTAATTGTGTTTATGAAAATATGAACACATTATAATATTGTTAATATTATGATAACATGTGATATATGTGTGTTTTATAACTTTTATAACTTTTATACAAGTAGTCTTTGAATAAACAACAAGAATCATAAGTTGTTTCAAGTTCATAAACTGCGGATTCTCGGCAGAAAATTTATATCGACTTTGAAAAATCATAACTAATTCATAACTTAATGAAATGAGTTGATTCTTGTCTCAAAAGTTAGATCTATGTCTTGACTATAGATCTGGAAGTTTTCATAATTTATTTTGGAGTTTAAGACCTCCAGAAATTATTTGTGAAACCGAAAGTTTGACAGCTCAAAAATGGCCAACATAGGGTTTTAACGAGCTTTTTCATCAACCTAAGCATCTCGAAAAATGGCCGTTCTTGATTCTAAAAATCCACTGTATATAGTAGTTTAATGTCCTAGAAGCCTAAAACGTTTTGGAGCTTGGTCAAAAACAGCCTCAAAGTAGGCCGAAAAACCTCCGAAAAAGCTGGAAAATTATATATATATATACATATATATATATATATATATATATATATATATATATATATATATATATATATATATATATATATATATATATATATATATATATATATATATATATATAAACTTGACGTTTTAAGCGGGTTTTATTTATAAACTTGTAATGTTGGGTGATTTAAGACATAAAAATCTATAAATATATATATCATCATATATTAGAGATATTAAGTCCTTATTATCATTTAGGACTCGATTAAACTCAGTCGACGCATCATCCATCCATTTACACTAAATAGCTTTTTACGCTCGTTTTTGCCATCGCAATCTCGGTGAGTTCTCATAGCCCCTATTTTCACACTGTTATGTTTTGGGGATGAAATACGTGCTTCGTTTTTATATGGAGACGAAAATATCTTCATTTCTATTATGTATTACACATGTGGTTCCATCAGCCCTTATATCATGAACCGTTAATTGCATTTACTTGTAAGCGCGAATATATTGTGGATAGATCTATTGGGAGTTATGTCCCCCACTCGGGTTAGTTCGGGTTGGCTAACAGCGAGTGCATATATATTCAACACGCGGTATTACAGTCGGGGATACTGCACAGGGCAAACTCATTTCAATTAAGCTTCGGTTGCATGATGGTTCATATGTAAGACATAACATGGAATATATGATTTTATAAATTCAATCTCTATTATTGTTGTCCATACAAGTCACATTTACGTGTAAACCTATGAGCTCACCAACAATTTTTGTTGACGTATTTTAGCGTGTATTTTCAGGAAATTAAGGCAAGTCCATCACATCGGTAGTATTTTCAAGCTTCCGCACTTATGGAGTCGCACTCAATTTCAAACCGTCGGAGATTTAATTGCATTATTTTGGATAATTTAATTATGTATTTAAATCTCTGTATCTTGCGAACTACTCTTTATCATTTTCGGGTTATGTAAAACATTTCTATCTTTTAAAGTTATATGGATGTATTTTTTTGAAAACGTCCATATAGTGGTCGTTCATTATGATTATGGTTACGCTTCCGCGACGTCACGCTTCGTTGCCAACCGGGGTAACGGGGTGTGACAGATTGGTATCAGAGCCATAGTTATAGTGAACTAGGTTGCATTAGTACCCTAGACTATAACTGCAGTTAAGTTTTACTAATTTTGAAATATCTTGTAACTAACTAAAAGACTATGCATGGACCTTGATAGCAGAAAACATGTCCCACCCAGAGACCATCATCTTGTCAGATTCAAAGGATGAGTACACCCCTATGAGCCCCGAAGTCACTGAGGTTTTCACTGAAGGAGAACCATCTGCAGAAGAAGTCCCCTCCGAAGAACCAATGGAGGAGTCAGAAGAGGAAGCTATGGAAGAAGATGACGACGGAGAGGATCCACCGCCCCCAGCAGTCCCCGCCCGCATTCCATACCACCTGGCAGAGTCATCATTCAAGCCGTACCGCCCTTACCCAAACGGCCCTAAGATGTCGTACACACCCCGAAAGAGGGTGACCACGCCGAGACGGGAGTCTATTCCCATCTCGACTCCCTAACCAAATCCCCCACCACAGCACCGACGGGTAGACGCCCGAAGATGGGGATGGATGCCTGAGACCCTCCGTGAGTGGAGGCAAGAGGAAGGAATCCCTTCCCAGTTCGAGGTCGGAGGACCATCCTCCCCACCGATCCCACCACTCACCCAGGAGACGGCTGATCAGACCGTACCCCTGCTAGTAGCACGGTCTTACCGTCATGACCTCCAAATCCGGTTACTTAACCAGGATATTGGAGAATTGACTGCCCGTCTGGAGCGGGGGAGATTCAGAACTCCAATTTATACTGGGTTAACCAGCATGCCCTCACCATCCAACAGGATGGCCTGAATGAGCTTCGGCAGCAACTAGCCGAAAGCCAAGCTCGGATCAAGGAGCTGACTCAGCGCCTCAACGCGATGGAGAAGGGAGAGACCCCTGATCACTTCCACACTTAGTACCCTTTATCTATCCTTGTAATATTAGGAAAAATATTATGTAATAGTATAGGACAAAAATTTTCGGGTAATAACCCGCCCATTGTAAGAAAGTTATGAATGATTAATGAATATTGCAAGTTATTTATGAAATTGTGTTTGATGATTATAGTGTTGTGCCTTAAGAAAAATTTACATCTTTAAGATTCAACTTCTTACACTATGCTCTTTTCTTTAAACTTTAAGATAATGCGCCAAGACAAGCTATGAACGCTGCCGAAATTGAGGAACTAGTTGCACAAAGAGTGGCTGCTGCTATAGCCACTTATGAGACAAACCGGAACAGTTCAGCTAATGGAGATAGTGGTGCTAGCCGCACCACGGGAGGAACTGAAACCCACCCAAAGCGTTGTGGAATTAAGGGGTTTTTGAGCTGCAAGCCCTGATACTTCAATGGAACTGAAGGAGCCATTGGATTAGAACGATGGTTCGAAAAATTGGAGTCTGTCTTCTGTGTTAGCGGATGCATTGAAGGAGACAAGGTAAAGTTCGCCACCCACACTCTGCAAGACAGCGCCTTGACATGGTGGAACTCGTATACCTAGTCTATGGGGATTGATGCAGCTTACCAACTCGCCTGGACCGAGTTAAAGCAGATGATGACCGATGAGTATTGCCCGAGGAATGAGCTACAGAAGATGGAGTAAGAGTTTTGGAATCTGGCTATGAAGGGAACGGATGTAGCTGGGTACACCAACCGATTCCACGAACTAAGTATCCTGTGCCCTCAAATGGTGACCCCTAAATACAAGAAAATCGAGCGTTACATTTGGGGACTCGCTCCTCAAATTCAAGGCAATGTCACTGCCTCCAACCCAACCACCATTCAGGACGTCATCAGAATGGCCAATAACCTTATGGATCAAGTGTCCCGGAGAATCGAAGCCAAGGCCGGGGAAAACAAGAGGAAATGGGAGGACAAGTCCGGGAGGAATACGGGCTCGCAATCCAAGAAGCCCGAGACCATCAAGGCTTATGTAGCAGGAGCTGAGTCAAGGAAGGGCTACACAGGTAGCAAGCCTTTCTGCACCCAATGCACCTTTCATCACAACAAGTGTCCCTGCCCAACCCCTTGTGGAAAATGCAAACATATTGGTCATGTGGCCAAGGACTGTAAATTTGGAACCCCGGGTGTCAATGGCGGCAATCAGAGAGGCTGCTATGAATGTGGAGCTGCCGGGCACTTCAGAAGTCAGTGCCCGAAGTTGAGAAATGGTGGAGGAGCTCACGGGAGAGATTTTGTGTTAGGAGCAGGTGACGCTCGTCAGGATCCCCATGTGGTATCAGGTACGTTTCTTTTAAATGACATTTACGCTTACGTACTCTTTGATACTGGGGCTGATAGGAGCTTTATATCTGATAAGTTTAGTAAGCAATTGAATGTCACTCCTTTTCCCTTAGACAACTCTTATACTATAGAACTGGCTGACGGCAAAATAATAGAGACAAGTAGTATTATTAAGGAATGCACACTGAAGCTGGCAGATCATCCCTTTAAGATAGACTTGATGCCTATAGAACTCGGAAGTTTTGATGTAGTAATTGGCATGGATTGGTTGTCACACAATCATGCCGAGATTTTGTGCGGTAAGAAAGTGGTACGGATACCACTCCACAAGAAGAAGGTCCTAACAGTCCAAGGGGAAAGAAAGAACCGTCAGCTGAATGTCATATCCGGCCTAAGAACATTAAAGTGCCTTAGAAAAGGTTGCCATGCAGTATTAGTACAAATTGCAGAAAAAGAGTCAGAGGAGAAACGACTCGAGGATATTCCAGTGGTTTGTGACTATCCGAAGGTCTTCCCGGAAGATTTGCCTGGACTTCCGCCAACTAGGCAAGTGGAGTTTCAAATCGATTTGGTGCCGGGAGCTACACCGGTCGCAAGAGCCCCATATAGACTCGCTCCTTCTGAAATTCAAGAGCTATCCAATCAATTACAAGAGTTGATGGATAAAGGATTCATTCGACCAAGTTCCTCACCTTGGGGAGCTCCGGTCTTATTTGTGAAAAAGAAAGACGGATCCTTCAGAATGTGCATAGACTACCGAGAGCTAAACATGTTGACAGTAAAGAACCGCTACCCCCTTCCCAGAATTGACGACTTGTTTGACCAACTACAGGGATCTAGCTTCTACTCTAAGATTGATCTGCGATCTGGTTATCATCAAGTAAAGGTTCGGGAAGAAGACATTCCCAAGAGAGCATTCAGAACTCGTTATGGACATTACGAATTCTAGGTGATGCCATTCGGTTTGACCAACGCACCAGCCGTATTCATGGATCTCATGAATCGAGTGTGTAAACCGTATCTGGACAAATTTATAATAGTGTTCATAGACGATATCCTCATCTATTCCAGAAATAAGGAGGAGCACGAACAACATCTCAAGCTGATCTTGAAGTTGTTAGAGAAGGAGCAGTTATACGCCAAATTTTCAAAATGTGAATTTTGGTTGCGAGAAGTTAAATTCCTTGGACATGTGATCAACAGCCAGGGAATCCAAGTTGATCCATCAAAAATCGAGGCCATAAAGAACTGGGCGATTCCTAGAACTCCCACTGAAATCTGCCAATTTCTAGGACTTGTCGGTTATTATAGGCGATTTATTGAAAACTTTTCAAAGATAGCAGGTTCCCTAACAGAGTTGACTCGGAAGGATGTAAAATATGTTTGGGGTGAAGAGTAGGAAAAGGCGTTTCAGCAGTTAAAGCAAAGATTGTGTAGTGCACCGATTCTTTCCTTACCTGAAGGAACTGAAAATTTTATGGTCTACTGTGATGCCTCACACAATGGATTAGGTTGTGTGCTCATGCAAAGGGATAAAGTCATTGCTTACGCATCACGGCAGCTCAAAATTCACGAGGTAAACTATACCACTCATGACTTGGAGCTTGAGCAGTGGTGTTTGCTCTCAAAATATGGAGGCACTACCTGTACGAAACTAAGTGTACGGTGTTCACAGACCATAAAAGCCTTTAGCATATCCTGAATCAGAAAGAGTTATATATGAGGCAACGTCGTTGGGTTGAGCTGCTTAGCGATTATGACTGCGAAATTTGTTATCATCCGGGGAAGGCAAATGTTGTAGCTGATGCCCTGAGCCGAAAGGAACGGGTTAAACCATTGAGAGTCCAAGCTTTGGTCATGACTATACACTCAAACCTAAACTCTCAAGTCCACGAGGCGCAAGAAGGAGCAGTCAAGGAAGGTAATCTACTGGATGAAGCCTTGAGAGGTATGGATAAGCAGTTTGAAATCAAGCCAAATGGATGTCGGTACTTCATGGGCAGAATTTGGCTACAAAAATTCGGTGGAGTAAGGAAGCTGGTCATGGATGAAGGGCATAAGACAAGATATGCTATTCACCCAGGATCAGATAAGATGTACCACGACTTGAAGGGAATGTACTGGTGGCCAAACATGAAGGCTGACATTGCTACATAAGTCAGCAAGTGCATAACATGTTTGAAGGTTAAGGCTGAGCACCAAAAACCATCAGGATTGCTAGTTCAACCAGAAATACCCCAGTGGAAGTGGGAGAACATCACCATGGATTTCATCAACAAGTTGCCGAAGACTTCTGGAGGTTACGACACTATTTGGGTAATTGTGGATCGACTTACCAAAACCGCACACTTCCTGCCAATCATGAAGACTGATAAGATGGATAAGTTAACACGAATCTATCTTAAAGAAGTCGTCTCAAGGCATGGAGTGCCAGTATCAATTATATCAGACAGGGACAGCCGATTCACATCAAGATTTTGGCAATCATTGCAAGAAGCACTGGGTACACGTCTAGATATGAGCACAGCCTATCACCCGCAAACGGATGGTCAGAGTGAAAGGACGATTCAGACTTTGGAAGACATGCTAAGGGCATGTGTCATCGATTTTGGCAAAAGTTGGGACAGGCACCTGCCATTAGTTGAGTTTTTCTATAATAACAGTTATCACTCGAGCATTAAGACCGCCCCATTCGAGGCACTCTACGGACGAAAGTGTCGAACACCACTTTGTTGGACTAAAGTAGGAGATAGTCAGATTACTGGACCTGAGATCATCCAGGAGACTACAGAAAAGATAGTCCAGATTCGTAACCGATTAAAGATCGCGCGGGATCGACAGAAAAGTTATGCAGACGTTCGACGGAAGGATTTGGAATTTCAAGAGGGAGACCAAGTAATGTTGAAAGTCTCACCTTGGAAAGGCGTGATCCATTTTGGGAAACGAGGAAAACTCAATCCTCGTTATACCGGACCATTCAAGATCACCAAAAGAATTGGCCCGGTAGCTTACCGACTCGATCTGCCCCCAGAGCTTAGTAACGTTCATAATACCTTCCACGTGTCCAATCTTAAGAAGTGTCTAGCTGATGAGTCACTCGTTATACACACGGACGAGCTGGAGTTAGACGATAAGTTGAACTTCATTGAAAAACCCGTGGAAATAATGGACCGAGAAGTCAAGAAACTAAAGCACAGCCGGATCCCGATAATAAAAGTCAGATGGAACTATAAGCGAGGTCCTGAGTTTACGTGGGAACGCGAAGACCAGTTCCGAGAAAAATACCCTCATCTGTTCTCAAATACTCAAGAAGTGGAGAACACGAGCTAATTTCCAGACGAAATTCCCTTAACAGGGGGAGACTGTAACATCCGGCATTAAACCAGGTTAGCATATACAACCTAATCTGTATTTAATAGGCAAATATAACCTAATCAGTGATCATTAGAAGTTAATCAAGTGATTAACAAGGTTCATTAGAAAATTCAACTCAATTAGAATCAAATTCATCGGTGCGATGAATCGGGAAATCAATTAATCCGATCAATTTACGATATGAAGGATTAATTCAACTATGTACATAATTGAATTATGATTGGTAACACTAATCATACACTAATACAGTTACTTAACATTAATTATGCAAGACTAAAACAATTCATTAAAACAATGCATCCATAAGTATTTTTGAAATTACATAAAAAGGGAAATACAAGAATACATTCTAAATACATTTATACAAAAAAAAAATGTAAAATACATGGAAAATACCTTCACATGGCCAGCCCTCATAGTACACACACACACACTTTATTTTCAATTTTATATTAAGAAGAACGTGCACCATCTACATCAAATCTCCTTTCTCCATTCCCTTTCATTTCACCATTCTCTTTCAATTCAACCAAGTGTGCACTCAACCTCCATTTGAAAGACCAAGACTTTTCCTATAAATAGAGAGCTTCCCTTTCATTATTTTCACACCAAAATCTCTCTTTTTCTGTTGGTACACCCTGTGTGACGATAGCAGTCTCATCGATCTGCATTATGGTTTAAGTAATATTCTGAGTATTAACAAGTGTTTTGATATATATGTTTATATGTGTTTGTCTGTTATTGATTGTGTGTTTGAACTTGATGTAACATATTACAAGAAGTTCAAACATAAAGGTCAAAGATTAACTCAAGCATAAGTAAAACATAAGTTTCATCACTTAAGTATTTAAGTGTATTGGCTAGATTCGAATAGGTAAAGGAAGACATTCGAATCTGTGATAGATTCGAATGTATCCTTAGATTCGAATGGGCTAGATTCGAGAGTGTCTTGTGGACAGACTCGAATGGGCCTTGGGCCAGATTCGAGCTTGGCCCACAACAGACTCGAATCAGGGTCTATAATTAGGGATAGACTCGAATCATTAAGGGACTTTTTGCAGAATTCGTGAGGAATTAAGCAAAAGGCGATCTCGAGCTTATCAGCTAGGTGAGTGCCGTTTCGGAGAGAATTAGTTCGTAGGATCGTTCGTGTGTCGTTCGTTCAGCGTCTAATAGTCTCCGTGTTCCGTTGGTTGAGAGTTGTCCGTCTAACCGTCAACGAGGATTCCGCACTCGTTCACGGATCCGCGTCAAGATAGATCTTGCAGACGTAGACCTTACAAGTGGTATCAGAGCCTCCGGAGTGTTCATGGTGTTCTTCGTGTTCATCAGATACATTCTAGGTTTCTTGACGCTAGTTGGACGGTTTTGCTCTCAAAAACGTGTTTTCAAGCTTAGCAAATTCATATTCGGGAAACACTTTGTGGTTTTTCACGTTTTTGATCGAAATCATTATTTTTCGTTCGAAAAATAGTGATTTAATCTGTAAAACGTCAAAAAAATCAAAGTGTTAGCCGTTTTTCGAGTTTGCGGCGCTCGAATCTATAGGGGTAATTAGGGTTTCACTTTAGTCTCGAGTCTAACATAAATACGCTCCTTTCGAGTCAATTTCAGAGATTTTCGAATCTACCTTGTTTCGAATCTAGTGCTTCATTCGAATAGGATCTCGAGTCTACATTAGTTTCGAGTTTATTTCGAGTCTAGTCGTGTTTCGAATCTGTGTTTCGAATCTGCTGAAATTCGAGTTTGTTCCCCTTCGAATCTAAGGACCCTCGAATCTAAGGATATCTCGAATCTGACATATTTCGAGTTTAATTGAATTAAAACACTTAATCGAATTTAATCCCAAATAAATTGGAATCTAATTACATTCGAATCTATCTAGATTCGAAAGAGTTAATCCACATTAGTTTCGAATTAAATTAATTAAGGGTCAATTCAATTTCTTTCGAAAAGATGTCTAATCTTCAGAAATTCTTAGAAATGGACCACGAAGTTCGGAAGGCAAATGCACCGCCTAAGCTGATGAAAGTTGAGGACTATTACTGGTGGAAGGACCGTTTTACAGATTTTGTACGATTCAATGATATGCGCATGTGGGTGTGTATAGATGAAGGGTACGTCCCACCAGTATCTGAAGTTGAAGGCCGTCAAAAGGTCTTGTCATATCAGATGATGAAAGAAGATGACAAGAAATTATTTGAAGCCGAAAACAAAGCTTTCTCCATAATCCGTATGGCTTTACCTCAAGATATTTTGCACACATTTCGGACTCAAAGGACGTCGAAGGAACTTTGGGAGTCTCTCGAGAAAAGGTGTGAGGGTAATCCTCGGGTGCGTAGAAAGCGTACAGAGCTGTTGAAACAACAGTTTGCGATTTTCAAGGCAATTAAGGATGAACAGTTGGATGATATTATCACAAGGTTCTATCATCTGATAAAGGAACTTGAAAGTCATGGAATTGAGTATTCGGACACTGACAAGAACAACAAGCTTCTTGATGCCCTACCAGCCAAATGGGCTATGTACGTGGCAATGATTAAGCTAAATGAGGACAAATACTATACTCAATCACTTGATGACATTGTGGGAACGTTGAGGGCATATCACTTTGAGATGATTAAGGCTGAGACTGATTACGAGCAAGTCCAGAATCCGGCAATGTATTTTGGAAAGACATCTAAATCATCAGTGACAGCTGAACCGAAGAGTGCTACAGTGTTTTTCACCGGAGAAACGTCATCGCCAGCAGAGTCTGAAGACTCATTGAATCGCGCGTTCTTAAGATTAGGACGATCGGAAGAACCGCAACCTCAAGTCCAACAGGCATCGACAAGTCAGAGCTATTCGAAGATGCCCATGAGCGCAAAGTCAGCGGAAGAGCATCTGAATCTACTTGCTTCTTTTGTGGCCGCATACGAAAATTGTGTTCAAGGGAAAATCAATGACCCAGCTCTATGGGATGAAGATTACGATCAGGTCGACCCTGATGACTTAGAGGAAATGGATCTTAAGTGGCAACTGGCCATGGACCCAGAGGGTCTAGGTTTTCACGAAATTCCTCCACCATTCAATGCGAACTATGTGCCTCAGCCTCAGGAGAAAACTGACAAGTCAGTAGACTTAGAGGACCTACCTGAACCGACACCAGAGCCTATAGTAGAAAATGCACCTAAGTTGGCTGACTCAACCGTCAAGGTCAAGAAAGTGAAATTTGTGTCTTCCTCCAGTGAAACACCTGCAGGAAAACAGAAAATTTCTTGGGCTGACCAGGTCGAAGAGACAGACACTGTAGATGTACCAAAGGCAATAGACACTAGTGAGACACCTAGATCTAAGGGAACAAACAAAAAGTCCATGGATAAGATGTCTTGCTTCCGATGTCACGAGAAAGGGCATGTTGCTTCTCACTGTCCACTTAGGAAAACAGTGAACCCAACACCTGTTAAGCCCTCACCCAGTGTGGCAAGCAGCAGTAGTTCTCAACCTACCGAGAAAACTGTGCAGGCCGCACCCAAACAAGTTGTGAAAAACACACCGGTTAAGGTTGGACCAAAGGAAGTGATTAGGACAAATTCACCGAATCGTGTCGTTAATCAATCTAGGTCAGCACCACAACAAGTCTATAGGAGCACCACACCTAGCAGGTCACATACTCCAGTTAGGTCTCATACTCCAGTTAGACAATATGCACCGGTAAGAGCTCAAGGATCACAGTCAGAAATGGCATATAATAGAAATTATTCCAGAGCTCCACAACAAATGCCTACACCACGGCAAAGAGTGAACTTAAATCACTCGGCACCACAACAGAATTCAGTTCAAAGGCCCAAGTCACCTGAAAGGCGAGATGGGTACTTGAAAGAGTTCACGTATGTGGACGAGAATGGTATTACCAAGTCAGTCATGGCTTGGGTTCCCCGTGATAACTAACCTCTTTTCTTTCATGTGCAGGAGATAACTACCGGTCCAAACAACAAGTGGTTCGTCGACAGTGGTTGCTCCAGGCACATGACGGGGGAAAGAAGTCTACTCACAGACTTCAAGGGAGGTAATAGGGGATTCGTATCATTCGCGGGTAACAAGGGTGGAAATATCACTGGAAATGGAGAAGTCACTAATGGGACGATTACTTTGGATCAAGTTTATCACGTTGATAAACTGGTTCATAATCTCATTAGTGTCTCTCAAATCTGTGATAAGAAGAACTCGGTGTTATTTACTGACACTGAGGCATTAGTGCTAAAGCCTGGATTCAAAATTCCTGAAGAATGGGTGTTGATGCGGGCGCCAAGGAAGAACGACTTGTACATGCTGGATATGAACAAGCCAGAGACTTCGATGGGGCTAATTTGTCTACTATCCAAAGCTTCGAAGACGGAATCCGTACTGTGGCACAGACGCATGGCTCACCTGCACCTGAGAAAGATGAATTACATAACGAAGCATGGACTGGTGCACGGTGTGCCCATGAAAAGTTTTCAGTTCGAGGATAAGTGTCTACCTAGCATGAAGGGCAAACAGCACAAGAAGACACACAAGTCCAAGACGCAGAATTCCATAGCCTCAACATTCGATCTGTTGCACATGGACCTTTTCGGCCCAATCAACAAAAGGAGTATTGGAGGTAGTTGGTACTGCTTAGTTATCACTGACGATTACTCACGTTTTTCTTGGGTTTTCTTTTTAGGTACGAAGGACGAGACAGCTGCAAGGCTCATCGGGTTCTTGGACCAAGTGGAGAACTCATACGGAACTAGGGTTAAATATATTCGTAGTGATAATGGAACTGAATTCAAAAACACTGTAATTGGTGTATATTGCCTATCAAAGGGCATAGTGCATCAATTCAGTGCACCATATGAACCTCAACAGAATGGGGTGGCCGAACGCAAAAATAGAACTTTGATTGAGGCTGCAAGGACTATGCTTTCCGATTCAAAGCTTCCTACCATGTTTTGGGGGGAGGCAGTGAATACCGCGTGCCACAATTTAAACCGAGTCCTTACAGTCAAATCATTGAACAAAACATGCTATGAAATTTTGAATAAACGGCCACCTAACTTAACTGGATTCAAACCGTTTGGAGTACCATGCACACTTTTAAGAACAAAACATCAACCGAAGTTTGGTGAAAAGGCTGACGAAGGATACTTCCTAGGTTATGTGCCAAACTCACCAAACAAACGGGTGTTTAACAAAACAACTGGTACTGTGGAGATTGTGTATAACATTGAAGTCACAAGTTATACACATGAACCCCAAACTGGTCCGGAATGGATATTTGACTATGATAAGTTATTTGAGTCTTTTAACATTCCTCTGGATGATAATGCAGGTACAATCGAGAAGGACATGGCGACGTTGCATCTGAACGACGATGGCCAAATCTTTCCAAGGACCACGTTCGAATCTACGTCCGAGCCTACTGCGACTGGAGATGGATCTCCAGATGTTGCTGATCAAGAGGCACCTAACACTGAGAATCAGACTCAAGCTTCAAGTTCTAACTCTGAGGAAAACGTCCGTGAGGAGGAAAATGTAGAAGCTGAGCCTGTTCCCCCTTTAGGTGAAATAGGATCCAACTTAGGAGATAATCTAAGGGTTGATGAAATAGAGACCTCTAGGATTAACAAGAACCATCCAATAGAAAGCATCATAGGAAATCCTAACGAGGGTGTGAAGACTCGGAGTAGTGTAAATAACAACACCGTGTTGTTGTCGATGATAAACGACTCCGAGGCATATCACACATGTCTTTATTCATGTTTCATATCGCAAGTAGAGCCTAAGAATGTGCCAATGGCACTTAAGGATAACTCCTGGGTTGAAGCGATGCAGGAAGAACTTTCACAGTTTAGGAAACTAGAAGTGTGGGAGTTAGTTCCGTTACCTCGAGGGGAGATTGCAATAGGAACCAAATGGGTTTTTAAGTGCAAAAGAGACGATCGGGGTATAGTCACGCGCAACAAGGCGAGATTAGTTGTAAAGGGTTTCAACCAAGAGGAGGGAATCGATTACAACGAAGTTTTTGCACCAGTAGCAAGGCTGGAAGCCATTAGGTTGTTTCTAGCGTTTGCCTCCTTCAAAGGCTTTAAGGTATATCAACTAGACGTTAAAAGTGCCTTTCTATATGGGAAGGTGAAGGAGTTGGTGTATGTAGAACAACCGCCCGGATTTACAGATCCAAAATATCCTGATAGAGTATATCGCTTAGATAAGGCTCTTTATGGATTACATCAGGCACCTAGGGCGTGGTATGAGACTTTATCCAACCATCTTTTTGAAAACGGTTTTGAAAGGGGTAGGATAGATAGTACTCTATTTGTGAAGAGGAAGGGAGAACACTTTATCTTGGTACAAGTGTACGTCGATGATATCATTTTTGGATCATCAGACGAACAAATGTGCAAAGATTTCGAGAAGGTGATGAAGTCTAAGTTCGAGATGAGTGCTATGGGGGAGTTGAATTTCTTTTTAGGGTTACAAGTTGACCAAAAGAAGGAAGGGATGTTTATCCATCAAACTAAGTATGTCTATGACATATTAGAACGGTTTGGAATGGAGGGAACTAAGTTGACTGCCCACTTCAGCACGCCGATTCAAGTGAATCACAATCTCGGGCCGGGTACTGAAAGTGATACCGATGTGGATCCGACTTTATATCGGGCCATGATTGGGTCACTTATGTATTTAACTGCTTCAAGACCTGATATTATGTTTGCTGTTTGTATTTGTGCTAGGTTTCAAGCGAATCCGAAGGAGATGCATATGAAAGCTGTGAAGCGGATTCTACGATACCTCAAGTCGAAACCGAAGCTGGGACTTTGGTATCACGCGGAGGGAGATCTAGAGTTGGAAGCGTTCACGGATTCTGACTACGGAGGATGCAGCTTGACGCGCAAATCTACAACTGGAGGTTGTCAGTTCCTCGGAGGGAGACTGGTGTCCTGGCAATGCAAGAAACAAACGTCGGTAGCCGTGTCAACGTGTGAGGCCGAGTATGTTGCTGCAGGTAGTTGCTGCTCACAGGTTCTGTGGATACAACAACAATTGCGGGATTACGGTTTGGCTTACACTCAAACTCCAATTAGGATAGATAACCAGTCTACTATTGCTATAACTAATAATCCAGTCAAACACAACAAAACAAAGCACATACACATAAGGCATCATTTTATTCGTGATTGTGCTGAAAAGAACTTAATCAAACTGGTAAAAGTGGCAACAGAAGATAATAATGCAGATTTATTTACCAAAGCGTTTGATAAGTCACGGTTTGAGTATTTAATTCAAATGAATGGAATGCGCAACCCAGAGTAATTTGACCTTAGTAGTAGTTTATTGTAGAGTAGTAGTATTTCTTTCTTTTCAGCAATCTGCTAATTTAGGAAAGTTTCTATTTTTAGTAAGTTTCTATCTTTAGTAAGTTAGTAGGTTAGCTTATTTTACTGCTTTTCTTATGAAAAATAAAAGAAAAAAGAGAGAAAATTACAAAAATACAAAAAAAAAGGAGAATATCAGAAAAAAGAGTTAAGTCTTACATACATAGGTTCAAAGTGACGAAAATTAGCACCGTCGTTACAGACTCTAAGTATTTAGGCTTTCACACATAATGCAACTAAATCCTAAGTGTTATACTTTACTTAGTTTGATGTGTTGGTAGGCATAATACATATAGGGAATCTCAAGGCTAATAAAATATTCTAGAAATAGTCAAGCGTGTCACTAACTTAGATATATGACCAATCAGTCTTAATTTTTATGTACAAGACATACAAACATTGAGTCTAAATGAGGTATGCAAACTTTCTGGGGATGTATGGCAACATCAAATACATCTGAAAATGGAAAGAATAGAAATATCATGTAAAACTGAGAGTCGAAAACATGCAACTCTGTTGTACGTAAGTACAGACCTGTTGTCTCTGTTTAGATTCGGGTTAGCAGACATGTCGCTTTGTTGTACGTCAGTACAGACCTGTCACCGCTATCTGCTAACTTTAAAAGAAAACCTTAAGTCGAACTAAGACACTTTGTTGTATGAAAATACAGAACTGTGTCCGATGTTTGTCTTTTAAAGAAAGTTTGCAAATACCAACAAGTTAGAATCTTTGTCTGTGTGCCTTGATCATAAAAGTATGTCTATGTCTGAGTCACGTAAGATAATTTCCTGATAAATAAAAAGGCCAAGGGATATTCCGAAATGTAGAATGTTTAACGGGGTAAAATACCAACAATCGGCTAAATAGGAATGTCACAACAAACAATCAAAGGAATCAAAAAATTCCTAAGTGTGAAAGTTTAAGTACTGAAAGTTAGTATCGGACATCGCTATCTGATTGAACCTTTCTTAGACTATACTCATCAAAAATATGTTGTTAAGTATTTAGCTTAGATTGTAAATTTTCTTAAGTCTAGATTAAATTTTTGTTCAAAATTTTATTTTACTTTATTTTATTCTATTTTTTCCTTAGTTTATTTTATTTCATTTTAGTTTAGTTTAATTTTTTACTTAGGGAAAAGGTCAAAAGTTACTGAGGGTACATTCAAAGTTGGATAAAATAAACAATGCGTGAACTATCTTGAGCTTAGGGTAAAAGAATTGGCATAATTTATCTGGTTACACAATACCGTAGAAAAAAGTTGGAAAAGTTGAAACTATTTCAAAATTTTCGAAATTTTTCTAAGTGTTGGTGGTTTCGAATCTAAGACAGACTCGAATAAGGAGTAATTCGAATCTGTCAGTAGATTCGAATCTTCGCTTAGACTCGAGGGTTGGTGGTATAAATAGGTTAACAGTAAAGGTCATTAACTCCATCTGTTTTCGAATCTATACTATCGAATCTGTCAAGGTGATCTCGAATCTATTTTCTCGAGTCTATCGTAATCCTTCTAAACGACAATTTGTCGAGTTTGAAGACTGTGTTTTCGATTCTACAGATACATCTAGGTATAATCAACCGGATTGTACAAGATTTGTGTAGTTTTATGCACAATTTTAGACCAAATCGTCAAAATTTTGAAGTTTTATAGGTCGAAATAGGGTTTTTGCTAAATTACCAAGATTGGACCTATAAAAGATCAAATTAAAAGCATAAATCAATGATTAGAACCTAGTTGAACTAATGTATGTGATTTACCAAGTTCAAAATGGTTAAAATCTTGGGTTTTTGTTGAAAACAAAACCGACGGGACTTCGAGTCTGTTTTAGGACCTTCGAATCTGTTCATGGGTTTCTCGAATCTATCATTAGATTCGAGATGACCATGATATTCGAATCTGTCCATTAGACTCGAATAGGGACACTTCGAATCTGTTACTTTCGAATCTGTACTTTATTTATTTTGTTTAATTTAAATTTTATTAAACTTGTGGAAATTTAATTGTGTTAGATTTTGTATTTAAAAAGGTACAAAATAAAACAAATTTGAATTTAAACAAGTTTATTGATTTTTAATGAGTCTAACGGCTTTATTTATTGTGCAGATATGGCGGTTCGTGCTTTTGTCCCTAAGCATAATATGGTCCTTAATCCAGACAATAATATCCCTGAGGCGCAGGGTTTTCGCCAAGCTTTGGATTTCCTAGCTGAATCTAGGATTAGCTATGCTTTGTTTCATAACATTCCAATTGTAATTTCGTATGTACGCCAGTTCTATGATCATTTACAGGTTGACTGTACTGTCACCACGACAGTTATAAGAACCAGAATCGCTGGCCAGCCTCTAGTCTTCTCAGCAGATATGTTGCGCCAAGTTCTACAGTTGGGTTCTCAGGTTCAGGAGGACGGGCCTATTGACTTCCCGTTAAGTATTAGGCAGACCGCGTTTCTGAGAATGGGCTACAGTTTGGACGTTACGAAGTCATCGTATATGAAAAGTGGCCTGATTGGGCAGTGGAGATTCTTGGTGCACGTATTCATGGTCTGTTTTGCGCCGAAGAAAGCTGGCTTTGATTACATAGTGTCAAAGATCCAATCTGGAGTTATTCCATTGGTATATAATCGGAAGTTCAGCTTTTCGCAGATCTTCTTCTCGGAGTTCGTTCATCAAATTACGGCTCCAGAAAGGGAAAGATTTTTGCTGTACCCAAGATTCATAATGATGTTGATAAGGCATTTCTTGCCAGACTTGCCGCCGTCAAATGACTCTTTGAGTGTTAATGTTATGGACAAACGGAATTTCGCTGATTGTTCCTCACACCGAGGAAGATTGGCTGTTCCTGTTGCTCGTCCATTGTTCGGAGCTATTGTGGATAGGGATTTTCAAGCTCCGGAAGATGCCAACTGGGCAGGGGTCGTTGAGTTTCCACAACAACAACAACAGCAACAACGTCAACAACAACAACAGCCAAGAGTTCAAAGACGCCGTCAGAGACCAGCAGTGAGTCCAATCCAGGCATCAAGGCCTTCTACAATCGAGCAGCCCCAAGCACAGGAAGCAGGGCCTTCAAGTGCAGTTCCTGATTCTGAACAAATTGCGCAAACTCTAGAAGAGATATGGGCATCAGGACCCCATGCGAACGAGGACGTGGCCGCAGCATTAGTGGGAGAGCTGCTCAGTCCACCAGAAGGAGCAGAAGATGTTCTTAGAGATGTGGATGAGTATGAGCCAGAAAGGGCTGATGAAGGCTTGACATCATCAGAATCAGAATCAGATGATATGGATGGGCAGGAGGCTGAAGCTCCTGAATCAGTGGCTGCGGATCCCAATATTCACATCGGAACCTATGGCGCTAGGTTAGTAGTGAATGAAGCAGCAGGATCGAGGAGGAGAGAAGAAAGGGAATCTGAAGATTCGGATTTTGAAGAAGAGGAGGTTGCTCAACTAGTGACGAGGCAACGGGCCAAACGTCATCGGTTCATGCAAGGGTCTTTTTCGGCATCCACTAGTCAGTCAGAAGTTCCCCAATCCCAACCTCAAGCCACCGCTCCACCATCACCGCCACCTCAGCAGCATGAACCATACATTCCACAACCTTTCATCCCATCTCCCATTCAGTCTATTCCTTCTACGTCAGCCGCATATACCGAAAATCAAAGATTCATGCAACTCAAGAGTCGTGTTGACTTTCAGCACGTTCAAATAATAACTCTTACAAAAGCTGTAGGTGAACTCCAGGAGCATAACTCAACTCTTGATAAGGAGAATGCAGAGTTGAGGAAGATTGTGGAAAGTGTCAGAGACGAAAACACGGAGCTAAAATCTTTCGTAGCTGATCAATCTTCAGAAATCCGAGCAATGAGGTCCCTCCTAGAGCAACTTATGAAAAATCTACAAACTCAGGGGGAGACGAGTTGTAAGGAGGTACAGAGAAGAGATGATGATAATGAAGGCGATGATCCCGGTGCGAATAAAGAGATTGAGTCTGTAGATTTTCCTGCAGCTCAAGCTACACAAATTCAGGGGGAGCCAAGTACAGAAGGAGAAGTAGGAGGATCTGGAAAAGAAGCAGGTTCCTCGAGGGTTCTGGACAGTGACATGATTGATGCACTGAAGGACATAGAGGAAGAGCTTATGGATTTTGACGATGAAGAAGAAGAGTTAGAAGAAGGAGAATTTATTCCAGAGGAGGTTGTGGACTGGAAATCAGACGATGAAGTGTTGGATGATGAAGACGATCATGTCAATGAGGTTATTATCAATTCACAACCTGTCACGGAGCTATATGAAGGACAAAATCATAATGTGATTGACGTTGACTATATCAAGGTAGCCTCAGTCGAGGACAAAGAACTTGAAGAGGCCGAGAAGGAGCCATCTAGAGCTGACTTGATAAATCTTTGGTTCAAGAAAGAGGAAAAGAAAGATCGTTTGAAGATGAAGAAGAAAATGAGAGTTCCAGGTGCTGGAAGCTTCTCAGGAGGCATTATAAGCTGGTTCTTTGACAAAGAACTGCAGCTATTTATCTTGAAAAGAAGAGATGGACTACAATACTTGAGGCGAACACTAAAAGCATTTAACTCATTGCCCAAGATTGAAGTAAAGGAGCTTGCATGGAAAGAGTTAATTAATATAGGTGAAGACCAGTACGCTGAAGTCGTGGCAAGAATTATAAGGAAAGAAGGAAGATCAGGAAAGTTCGAGCGACTCAAGCCAAGGACCGGAAAGAGGGTCGAGGATCAGTCGAGAATAGATCCTCATACAGGTAGGCCATGGGCCAGGATGGTATACAAACCTGTGAGGTGTCTAAAGAAAGTACCAATGAAATCGATGCCACAGAACGTTTTGAGCAACATGAAATGGTGGTACCTCGAGATTGACACTGCTGAAGCCATCATGGAGGATCAAGACGAGCAGGTCATTTTGAAGGTATATGATCCACTGCATTTGATAAACCTATCAAAGGACGACCTGAAGAAGCTTCATGATCAGCCTATCTTCTTTACTGAACCATGGAGATCTGAAGCCAGGAAGTTCCAAAAGGTAGTTAAAGTTTGTATAGATGCTGGATTATATGCAGGTAGTAGTATATATAGCTCTAGTACTTAAATTTGATGTAATGTAAATAATTAGAAGCTATCGTCAAGGGGGAGTCTGTTGGTACACCCTGTGTGACGATAGCAGTCTAATCGATCTGCATTATGGTTTAAGTAATATTCTGAGTATTAACAAGTGTTTTGATATATATGTTTATATGTGTTTGTCTGTTATTGATTGTGTGTTTGAACTTGATGTAACATATTACAAGAAGTTCAAACATAAAGGTCAAAGATTAACTCAAGCATAAGTAAAACATAAGTTTCATCACTTAAGTATTTAAGTGTATTGGCTAGATTCGAATAGGTAAAGGAAGACATTCGAATCTGTGATAGATTCGAATGTATCCTTAGATTCGAATGGGCTAGATTCGAGAGTGTCTTGTGGACAGACTCGAATGGGCCTTGGGCCAGATTCGAGCTTGGCCCACAACAGACTCGAATCAGGGTCTATAATTAGGGATAGACTCGAATCATTAAGGGACTTTTTGCAGAATTCGTGAGGAATTAAACAAAAGGCGATCTCGAGCTTATCAGCTAGGTGAGTGCCGTTTCGGAGAGAATTAGTTCGTAGGATCGTTCGTGTGTCGTTTGTTAAGCGTCTAATAGTCTCCGTGTTCCGTTGGTTGAGAGTTGTCCGTCTAACCGTCAACCAGGATTCTGCACTCGTTCACGGATCCGCGTCAAGATAGATCTTGCACTCGTAGACCTTACATTTTCTCTCTCAAAACCGGATCCACACACACACATACTCCACAAAACTTTTCTTTCAAGTGTTCTTCATTTGCAAGGTGTTCTTGGTGAAACCTTTGAAGATCCAACCTTCTACTCATTTCCATTCTTTTAAAACCATCAAAGTAAGTAAATACTAACTTATTTGATCATACATTTATGTTTATATAAGTCTTGCATAATATATATAATCACCAACAACAACAAGTTTCATAAAAACTCAAGTTTATAAGTTTCTAGTTTTTACTTTTAAGTTGTTTCTTTAAATGTGTTTATGAATATATGAACACATTATAAAAATGTTATTATTAGGAAAACATGTGATATATGTGTGTTTTATAACTTTTATACAAGTAGTCTTTGAATAAACAACAAGAATCATAAGTTGTTTCAAGTTCATAAACTGCGGATTTTCGGCAGAAAATTTATATCGACTTTGAGAAATCATAACTTAACGAAATGAGTTGATTCTTGTCTCAAAAGTTAAATCTATGTCTTAACTATAGATCTGGAAGTTTTCATAATTTATTTTGGAGTTTAAGACCTCCAGAAATTATTTGTGAAACCGAAAGTTTGACAGCTCAAAAATGGCCAACATAGGGTTTTTAACGAGCTTTTCCACCAACCTAAACATCTCGAAAAATGACCGTTCTTCATTCTAAAAATCCTTTGTATATAGTAGTTTAATGTCCTAGAAAACCAAAGCCTAAAACGTTTTGAAGCTTGGTCAAAAACAGCCTCAAAGTAGGCCGAAAAACCTCCGAAAAAGCTGGAAAAATTATATATACATATATATATATATATATATATATATATATATATATATATATATATATATATATATATATATATATATATATATATATATATATAAACTTGACGTTTTAAGCGGGTTTTATTTATAAACTTGTAATGTTGGGTGATTTAAGACATAAAATCTATAAATATATATATCATCATATATTAGAGATATTAAGTCCTGATTATCATTTAGGACTCGATTAAACTCACTCGACGCATCATCCATCCATTTACGCTAAATAGCTTTTTACGCTCGTTTTTGCAATCGCAATCTTGGTGAGTTCTCATAGCCCCTATTTTCACACTGTTATGTTTTGGGGATGAAATGCATGCTTCGTTTTTATATGGACATGAAAATATCTTCATTTCTATTATGTATTACACATGTGGTTCCATCAGCCCTTATATCATGAACCGTTAATTGCATTTATTTGTAAGCACGAATATATTGTGGATAGATCTATTGGGAGTCACGTCCCCCACTCGGGATAGTTCGGGTCGGCTAACAGCGAGTGCATATATATTCAACACACGGTATTACAGTCGGGGATACTGCACAGGGCAAACTCATTTTAATTAAGCTTCGGTTGCATGATGGTTTATATGTAATACATAACATGGAATTTATGATTTTATAAATTCAATCTCTATTATTTTTGTCCATACAAGTCAGATTTACGTGTAAACCTATGAGCTCACCAACAATTTTTGTTGACGTATTTTAGCGTGTATTTTCAGGAAATTAAGGCAAGTCCATCACATCGGTAGTATTTTCAAGTTTCCGCACTTAAGGAGTCGCACTCAATTTCAAACCGTCGGAGATTTAATTGCATTATTTTGGATAATTTAATCATGTATTTAAATATCTGTATCTTGCGAACTACTCTTTATCATTTTCGGGTTATGTAAAACATTTCTATCTTTTAAAGTTATATCGATGTACTTTTTTGAAAACGTCCATATAGTGGTCGTTCATTATGATTATGGTTACGCTTCCGCGACGTCACGCTTCGTTGCCAACCGGGGTAACGGGGTGTGACACTATATAACCTCGAAGTGAGGTCCCCAAGAGCATCGTAACATCCCCGATGATATTTTGCCTCAGATGGTTGGTTTATGCCGAGCGTTGTCTCGTATGAAGTGCAACTCAATTCTGTACTTTGTGTACGAAGATAGTATATTTCATGTGTCCCTGGCGTTACTCTTGTATGGCTTCATAAACACTTGTAGAATGTGTAAATCTTTGTACTCACTATGCTTTGCTTACCCCTTAGTTGTTGATATTTTTCAGGAACGTGTAAATGCGCTGCTTGACCTTTTAGCTAGGTCATTATTTGAAGTATTTGAGGAATTCTACTATTCAATCAGTAATCGATTAGTGGGGACATCATTGTATGATTTCGAATGGTTTTAATATATATTGAATATGAAGAAACTAGACTAGAACCTTGTAGCACCATAGGGTGTTAGAATTATATTTCATATTTATGTATTCTCAGTTTTCCTGTAATTTACTAAGTACTTTCAGATCATCAATGTAATGTGTGTTGTGATTAATCTTGAGTGATGTAATTGTGGTTATCGTGGCAAGGGTGTCACAGTTGACACTGAGAGTAAACTCGAACGAATGATGAGTAAACATGAATGAATGATTGAATGAACTCGAATGAAAATTGAATTAATTCGAATGAAAGTTGAATGCACTCGAATGAAAGTGGGTTCAAACACTTAGAAGGTTTGTAAATATCGGATGACTTCTTAACACACTCGGATGTCTTCTGAATCGGATGAATGAACTTATCAAACTCAAATAACAAGTAATCAAACTCGAAGAAATAAGCAATCAAACTCGGTCAATGCTTGAACAAACTCGGTCATAACTTTGATCAACCTCGCTCAGTTCTTTGTGTTACTTGGTCAACTCTAAATACTTATTGTTGCCCGAGTTTTAACAGAAATCAATAAAAACAAGTTCAGATTGACAATTTTTCAACAAAAATTCAATAATTAGACTCAAACTACCAACAATGGTGCGATTGGAGTTAAGATTAGTCTAATTTCAGATTAAACACCAAAAAATAGACCAAAACAGGAAAAACTCACTTTTTCGAAAAACTCAGAAAAATCCAAATTAAAATCTGTGTAATTGGAGTTATGATTTGAGACATATCTCAATTGATTCGTCTTTGAAAAACTCAAACTCGATTAAATTACACTTCAATTCATCTAGTGAATCAAAAACCCAAAGTGATTTTCAGAAACTGAAAACTTTTTCGAAAATGAAGAAGAGTGTTCGCGGGTTCAAAATCACTAAATTCTTTTGCCATATTTGGCTCTGATACCAATTGTTATTTCAATATCAATCAATATAATTCGAATTAAACAATTAGAACACACTCAGATCACAATCACGACTGAATGATTATATTGAGAGTAAGAGAATTACAAGAACTTTGCGGTTTCCTTCTTTTGACTATCTTGCACAGAAAGCAAAGCAATTGTCCTATCCGTACCGATTTGTGCAATTTCGTACGTAAAAAAGTACCATCTACTTCTATTTATACACATTACAAGTTTTTGATATTTACAATATGCCCCCTGAAAAATTTCATTCATAAACCAAAATATAAAACCCAACAGTAAAAGATCTCGGACGTCTCTTAAATCTCATTTGTTTTGTGTTCTTTTCTATTTTTTAAATTCAACACATGTCTCGGATTTTATAATATTTTTTCTATCTATTGTTCAATTCTCGGATGTGTTGCCAAGGATCTCGAAGGGTTTATTGTTCTGTTTAAAGAATGTCTCAAGGCTTGGAGTGTTTAAATCTCAGATGTTTTTTTGTTTGTTTTGTTTTGTTGTTTTCTAATGTGGTTTTTCCTACTAAGTGTTTAATCCTCGGATGTGTTGTTCTCTGATGTAGGATATCGGATGTGTCGGTTTTTTGTTTAAAGCACAAGTGTTTTTTTCCTGTTTTATTTTTAAATCTCGGATGTCTGTTGATAGACCCAGCCGTACGAGTACAAAAAATAACACAACAAACAATATATAGATAGGCCAAGTGGAATCGAATACACTGGGAAAGTCAGGTTGCTAGCTTAGTTTTCGATATTATTTTGGTCAGATTTGTGAACATTTACTTTGAATTGGTTGAGTACTATCAATTAGTATTAACACGTAGCTACATTTAGAAGGTGGTTTGCAAACTTTCACTTAAAGAGAATAGGTGTTCATTCCCTCATTGTAGACATCATGGCAAATCGAAATGTTTTAAACGATGATCCTCACATGAATGAAATTAACTATGCAACAAGTATTCTTAAGACAACATATATTGCTCAATTAATTGTCTTTCTCCTTTCTACCGATTTAGAACAACCAATGATATCAATATAAACTGTTTCATACAACAATTATTGTTTGATCAATTTCTATCCATTCACTAAATGCATATTCCACAACCCATTAATTCCTAATAAAAATGCGAACAACATCATATTCACCATGCCATAATGTGCAAACTTAAGAACAAACACCTAAATGTGTTTAGCCCAATATGGTCTGAACTAACATATTGAAAACAAATGACAAACTGAAAAACATACTGACTACCAAACAGGTGTATAAACACATTGAAATGGTTGCTCGAGTGCTTGATTGATGTCTGTTGTTGTTTCCTCCTTGTGATCACCTCCAATACCTCTCTCCCCTCTGTAATTTTCGCATACCTTGTCTCTGTAACCGTCTTCCACAGTTAACCTCCTCTGCAGTTCGGAAACAAGCGTACTGGTGTTGAGTCCGGCGTCACAGATTCTGGATAAGACGCTTAGAACCTTCATCAGGCATTGAGTGGACGCACAGGAACTGTAATTGCATCCTTGGAACGTTTCTCCAGCGTCTGAAACGATGGCTTCGCCATTGAGCCATTTTGAACTTCCTTAGCCATCAGTTTCCCTCCTTTTCCACTAATCACCTATAACAAATAAATCACATTAGCGATACCACCTTTCTTGCATTTAACTCACAAAAACATAACAAAAACACATAAAAACAGAAGTGATTAATATCACTAATCAAACCTCCCCAACTTACACCTTGATCGTCTCGAACAAGGCATTGAATTAGAGTCAACGATATAACTAACTTGGACCCCCTGCTCTTTAGAATGCTGATTAACCCAGGGGACACTAAAGAGCACTGGCGAAATAATACTCAACTGTCAGTATCTACAATCTTTGGCCTTTTCTCACTTAAGAATTCCCTGAGAGCTAATTTTTAGCTCAAGGTTACAAGTCATTTGAGCTCCAAATTCGTGTGCATGCTTTTATTCCGGAGTTCTTCACTTTTCTTTGTTTCCCTGTTTCTTTTTTCACTAACACTTGTAATCATGGCTTTCTAATAAGTCCATGTATCGGGAGTTGGGTTAACCGTTCCCAAACCAGTTGGTCTTAGGTAATTTCCCAGACCTATTAGGCCACATGTTAGCTTTTCTCATTGAGCTATGCATTTCTTACTCTCCCCCTTATTGCCATAAACTCTAGGTCCTCCTTAAGAGAGCACTAACCATAGTTTAGTCTGCAAACAATTAAGTTTCAATTTTACGCAAACCCTTTCAGCTTCCCATAGCTTCCTAACTTCTAAAGTTAAGGGATCCAACCTATACATAGCAGCTGAGTATCTTATCCTAATGTGTGCAAAACACAATCTAATGTGTCCAACCTAAACTAGAAATATCAACAACAGAAATAGGAATTGAAGTACCAGCCATCAAGGTTTCCATTGTGTTCCCTACTGAGGAGGTGGTCCAAAAAGGCCACTATAGAATGCAACAAATCCCAATTGATCCCTTGCCTGTAGAGCAGCTAGAGGCTGATGAAACCTTATCAGTGTAGGATGACCAATAGGTACACCCACACCTCTACTAATGTTGGCAAAATCCGGAACTTGATATCCCTCAAAGGGCATGTAAGGCAAGTCTGCTCTGTAATCCATATAATGCCTCACCTCCTCATAATATTGCCACTGTTGGTTGTACATGTAGGCATTACGGAAGGTTCCTGCCCATACTCCTAAGTAAATGCATCCAATTGCCTCCTCTGAGCACCCACTTCTGATTGCAACCAGTTCATTTGCCTTTGTTGCTCTTCCATCCTCCTATCTTGACTTTGCCATCTCTCTCTTTGCTCATTCCTCATACTAGTCACCTCAGTCCCCAAGTTGGTCAACATCTATAAACTGTTGCTCAGGTCTCCTGCCTCACCTTTTCTTACAACTCTACTTTGCTGCCTCTCTACTCTTTCTTCCTCAGCATCGGGGGTGACCACCCCTACCTTTTATCGGTGTCATAGATCTCAAATCATACGTTCACTTCTCTGAAGATTACCCCTTTCAGAGCTCACTTTGATCCACTCCTTGATTCTCTTTGCTGTTGTTGTCTCTGCAATGCACCATTCACTAGGAGGAATTTTGACAACATCCACATGTGTGGAATGATCCATCTGTCTCGTGTATTATACATGTTCCAGAGATCATCCATAACAATCCAGTCAAATGAAGGAGGCTCCTCTCTACTAAAAAAATGCATGAATTACACTAACATCTTTCAATCTTACCTTGCTCAAATCCCCAGTCTGTGGAAAAATATTGGTGATTGGTATCTTATTAATCACCTTTTCCATGGGTTGCAACTCACCTCTCTTAATGTCCTTATACCTGGCTACTTGGTCTGCCTGAAGGTCGAAAGCTGCCGCTACCTTTTGTGGCCACACATCCGTATACATCATTCCCGTTCCAGCCAAGTAACCCTCTAAACGGTGGACGTACCATTTCCTCTCTCCATCATTAAGAAAAAAGTATCCACCCCAAATATGCCTCTAAAATCTGTGACAGTCATTCTGATTTCTCTGGCTCCCACCTTGCCTAACAGTGTGAAATCAATAGCCTCCGTTCCTTTATTCAGCCTAAGAGTTGACGTCCACTCAGCAACCACAAAAGTATAGAGAGATTCTCGTCCCATATCCAATACCTTCTCCCATCCCAAGTTTTTGAACAAGTATATAACAACATAGTTGCCAAACTTCTCCTTATCCAGCTTCATCCCGTAGATGTATTTCGTGTCTCCTCCCCATTTTTCCATAAACAACTCAGGCTGTATCCTCTCGTAATATTCAGAAAGGAGCTTGGTTGGATCCCATTCCAATAGAGGTCGAATCACTACCCCTGTTGCTTTCTTCCGCTTGGCTATGCTCTTGATTCGCTGAGAAGTTGACCCCCCAGACATCTTGGTACCTGCTACTCAGATAGATAAGACAGAAAGATACATGATGAGCCGATCAAGCTTAAACATATTCAAAATCCCTGCATTTACCTCCATGTTGCAGCAGCGTCTAAAACGCTAAGTACAACGCTTTCTAATGCAAACCATGCAAATATAGTATCAATTATGCACAAAATTTAAAAATTCTAGACACCCCCTCCCCAACTTAGAGGAAGGTGATGTCCTCATCAAAAAAAGAAGCATTCACAGCAAGCATAGAATAGAAAACGAAGACCAGTGCATAACAATCACCAACATTCAAGTTCTTACAGAACATAAGTCACATGTCAAGAGGAGAGAGAGAATTAGAGTAGTTATTACAGACATATTATTTAAATGGCACATACGACATGGACCAACAAAAACCTAGAACCTGAAGATTGTAAACCAAACCCCCATAATCAAACATCCACATCCTCGTCACCTACAAAGACCTTATCGGCTTCATTCCTCCCCGATCCTTCAACCTTATCTTCAACATCAGCTGCTACATTCTCTTGCTGAACCTCCTCCTCCTGCGCTGCCTGTGCTAGCACATAAAGCCTGTCCACTTTACCAGCTATGGACTCTAGAGTAGGAAGGACAACTTGCTACACTTGATTATACAACTTACATACCATGCCCGTCATGTCAGTTAATGTTGTGCTAAAGGAATCCAAATCAGGAACAACAGCAAAAGATGATGGTGCATCAAACACTGGATCAGGAGAGGGCGTGGGAGTGCGAGGCCTATCCAAAACAGTTTCAAAACCACTCATCAAGTTTTTGATCACATACCCAGCACGCGTAAAGTGCATCCTGCTAAATAAGCCTTTTGTAAAATGCTTTTCTCTG
This sequence comes from Centrapalus pauciflorus, assembly GCA_020465985.1. Classification (NCBI taxonomy): domain Eukaryota; kingdom Viridiplantae; phylum Streptophyta; class Magnoliopsida; order Asterales; family Asteraceae; genus Centrapalus; species Centrapalus pauciflorus. Next base: position 245,416 of record JAANYP010005714.1, on the reverse strand, counting down.
TCAAGAATGGCCAATAATTTGGGATCAGGTGGAAGAGTACCCATGAGTTCTACCAATTCTGAAATCAGTCTAATATATACTAGTTCGGTACGATTAGATGACAAAACAAAATTCCAAATGTGTGCTTGCGCCAGATGGCTAGGGAAATGCAAGGTTTTCCTGTGAGCAGAGCATTCACAACCACAATCTCATTCACCTTAACGCTGGTGGTATTAAAATTTCTGGGTAGAATGTTGAACAGAAGAAGCTTCCAAAGAACCTTAGCTAGAGGCCTCAAGTATTTTCGACAAAAACTCGTGTAAGACTTTGCCTATGCAGGAGTTATCTCAAAAACAGTAGTCAGATAAGTTTCCCAGATCTTTGGAGATACAAGGGGAATCTCCTTCAGGCTCTCCTCGTCCCATACTTCGTGTTCCAACGCAACGTCTATATCATGACCTCCCAGCGAAGCTTGCAAGATCATCGCAACCATAGGGTCTCCTCTCTTTCGCTTCATAGATTCCCAGAATTCCTTCAAAGCATCTGGGTAGATGACATCTTTACACCAGTCAATTGCGGCCAACCACCCGAGGCGATCAAAACAATCAAAGACACCATAATCTTTGAACTCCTCCTTCAACACATTCTTCCCCTTATAAAACCTGACATCTTCATCCACAATGATCATATCTACACTTTGTTGTGGCTCTGGCGCTATACAGTGCGAAGGTGAAATCGTCTGCCTCTTTCGCTTCCTTGTGCTGGGTGTTGCTGCCGGTTTCTTTGTAGAGGCCCTCGTCATGACGCTAGGGTTTAATAAAACAATGATAAGTTATGCTTCAAACGAAATGATGTGGCTAAAGTGCAACCCTACTATGCTAACTCACAATAAACAAGCTAACAATTCAAAGTAGTTAACACAATGCGGTTACCATATCATGTCGTACACATTACTCTAACCCATACACCACCTGAATCCTTATGTTCTGCATACTGTCATACCCTATATGAGCATCTTTGGGAGGTGAAAGCACCTCCTCCCCAACTTAAGCATCTAACATGAATCCTATACATCGCACCCTGTTAAACTCTACTACTCACTCACAGACACACAACTCTATACATTAAAAGATTGATGCAAGCACAACAACACACGTAGCAAAATATGCACAGAAAGAACTCAATGCCAACTACTCTGTTTTCCGTCATCTCAACACACATCGTCACACTGAAGGGTTAAACATATAGATTAACACTACATAAACAAAACAACCTAACGAACACGAAACCCTAACTTCCAAACAGTAAAAACCTAATTTCCTGAACATAGTACACATGAAGTTCAACAAATAAAATGAATGTGACTCGGGCACAATAACGGTGTGGACATTATCACTTAACATTAGAAAATAGCATACATACAGTACTATGGTGTCTATAATGACTAATGTGTACTCTTCAAGTCAACACCTATGAGAATAACTTACTTAAACGAAGATATAGTCTTGTGACTGTGTGAGGTTGAGATGTAATAAAGATCGCCAAGCGTCCAAGAAAGAAAAGATCAGCGTTTCGGATGAAAGAAGAATGGTGAGAATGAAATGAATGATGTTGAAAGGTTTATAAATGCGGAAGGTGGAGTAGCGTCGAACCAGGCGTCGCAGACGGTGTATAGGCGTCTAAAGGTTATATAAGCGTATCACGTATGCTCTCTCTCAGCATTTAAATTATTCTCAGCGTCTTAGATGCTCCCTTAAACACCGCTACTCTCTCGTGCTTTAAGATTGCCAACTAACTTCTCTAACCATACTTAATGAACCGGTACTTCCACCCATTTCCTACACTAACTACTCAAATTACTATCTCTTAATATTAACACTAACACACTAGTATAAACTAACCAGTTTCGTAGGAAGCACGATACACTTAGCACGTGTAGCAAGCCTTTAAACCATCCAATTGGTTGAATGGACGAGTTGTAGTCTCGTGAGGGTTTGCAGTGAATATACCCACAAAATTCATTTGGTTGCCTCCCAATAGCGCTTAATTTTTAGTCTTTTTCTAGACATAGACCTGCTGAAACTTACAAAATTGAGTATCTTAGCTCTGGAGTTTGCTCCTCAAGAGCCACAACCTCAATTAAAACTGGTTGAGCAACTTCTTCCTTGACAGCACCTTCCACATAGAGCTTTAATCTATGCCTATTCACCATGAAAGAATTCCCGTTAGCATCTTTGATCTCCACTACTCCAATTTCATACACATTAACCACCTCATAAGGTCCAGTCCACTTGCTCTTCAACTTACCTGGAAACAATTACAAACATGAGTTAAATAACAAAACGTTATTACCAGCAGTGAAATGATTTCTCTTGAGATGCTTGTCATGAAATTGTTTTGTCTTTTCCTTGTTCATCCTAGCCCTCTCATAAGCTTCCAATTGGATCTCCTCTAAATTTGCTAGTTGAAACTTCCTCATTCTACTGCATCAGCAACATCAAAGTTAGCATTTCTAATAGCCCAAGAGCCCTGTGCTCTAATTCAACCGGTAAATGATATGGCTTGCGATATACTAATCTATATGGAGACATTCCAATGGGAGTCTTGTATGTAGTTCCGTAAGCCCATAATGCATCATCTAACCTTAAAGACCAATCGTTACGGTTAGGCTTAAAAGTCTTTTCCAATATTCTTTTCACTTCCCTATTTGATACCTCTACCTGACAACTAGTTTGTGGGTGGCAACACGGTGAGTCACTTCATGGTGCTTAAGCAAAGTGTTGACCTAAAATTTTTTGAAGTCGGTTCCTCCATCACTAATTATAGCTTTGGGAATCTCATGGCGTGAGAAATATTCTTTTTAACAAACTTTCACACCACTTTTTTGTCATTATGTCGTGTTGCTTTTGCCTCTACCAACTTAGACACATAGTCCACAACCACTAAAATGTATTCAAAACCAAAGGAAATGGGAAAAGAGCCCATGAAGTCAATTGCCCATACTTCAAAAATCTCTAATTTAAAAATAGGGTCCATTGGCATTTGGTCACTCATATAGATTCCTTCAACCTGTTGACATCTTAAACAACACTTAACAAACTCACAAACGTCCTTAAACAAGGATGGCAAAAATTATTCACATTCCAACACTTTATTTGCTATCTTTTTGGCACTAAAATGTCCTTCACATGCTAAACTATGACAATGTGTGAGAATGTCAAGCTGATCTGCCTCTCGTATGCATCTCCTGACAATCTGATCAGCACCAATCTTGAACAAGTCTGGCTCATCCTTTATGTAGTGCTTAACTTGTGCATACAAAAACATCCGTTGCTGAGAAGCCCAATAAGCTGGCGTTTGACCTGTCACAAAGTAATTAACCAAGTTATCAAACCAAGGTAATTTCAATCAAATAAGATTTTCTCATCAGGGAATCATTCTTTAATCACTTCTATCACATTAGGAGTTAACGTAGGAATCCTTGACAAATGATCTGCTACTATATTTTCAGACCCCTTTTTATCTCTGATCTCTAAATCAAATTCTTGCGGCAACAATATCCACCTAATCAACCGAGGTTTTGCATCCTTCTTATTCAACAAGTACTTCAAAGCATAGTGATCAGAATAAACTATGACTTTGCCCCCCAAACATACGCACGAAATTGGTCTAAACCATACACCACAACCAACAACTCCTTCTTTATGGTAGTGTAATTCTGCTACGCCAAAGAGAATGTCTTACTAGCATAATAAATCACAACATGTTTTTTGTCCACTCTTTACCCCAGAACTGCTCCTACTGCAAAGTCACTTGCATCACACATTATTTCAAAAGTTTTGTCCAATCTGGTGATTGCAGTATGGGGGCATCAGTTAACTTGGCTTTCAATAACTCAAAGTCTTGCAAACAAGCTTCATCAAACACAAAGTATACATCTTTATCAAGCAGGCTGCACAAAGGCTTAGATATAGTGCAAAAGTCCTTAATAAATCTCCTATAAAACCCGACATGTCCTAAGAATCACCTAACCCCTTTTACACTAGTAAGTGGTGGCAAAGATGAAATGAGGTAATTTTTGCCTTGTCTACCTCCATCCCTGTTAGGCACAAAAAGGCCTTAATCAAACCTGTTCTATATCATGGGGGAGATTATTAATCAAACATGTTTGATACATTTAAAGGTATAATTCAAGGCCTCTTAATGTCTTATTGAAACATAAAAAGTGTTTTGAAATATAAGCTCAAAGCTGTTCACCCTGTTGTATTAGTTGTAACTAAGGCAGATTGCCCAAGCTATCCTAATATGTTGGACAAGCTGGACATAAACTATCTACGCTGCACATACCTGTTGAGCACCTTGGGACAAAAATCTAAGTGTTCTGTTCTCCGTGAACAGGCTAAAAACTTTAAGGAATAAGTTTCCATGTCATCATGTATTGTCTTGGACCAAAAGATCAGTTTACAAGTCAAAGAAAAAGTGGAAATCAGAAGCTGCTTACACTGCCTACGCTGTTCTGATACATGAAGACAAATTGGATATTTGAAATTGGTGACAGACCATTTCTTATATCAATATGGCTATACAAGAAGTGGAAAGGATTAAAGTTGACATTCCTCTTTAAGGTAAAGCATTCTGCTACAGAGACAAAAAGGAAAAGACAAAGATTCTGGAACAAAGGGAAAAATGCTATTTTGTATGAATGTGCACAGAAAAGCTGTTTTGTCTTTTTGGAAAGACACTCCACTATCTCTGCATCCAATGAGGAAGTTTCACAAGTATTCTCTGAGAGAGTATAAAAGATGCTTCAAAGGAATGTGAGATAACCAAGAGAGAGATATCCTCAACTTGCAAACAATTGTGTTTTCATGCATGCAAGGTCTGCTTAGAAAAAGAATAGTTAAGTGTGTCCAATGGTTTGATGAAGACAAACTTCTGGTTGCTATTGATGCAAAGGCCAGGAACAACCTTGTAATCTCTTTACGTGATGATGTGTTCAAACAGGTTGAGAAGATGAAGACTACAAAGGAAATGTGAGATACTTTGTGTACCATCCATGATGGCCCCACTATCACTCTGGATAATAGGATCAACAATTTTGGTAGACAATATGAACTGTTCTTTGCAAAGCCAAAGGAGACTCTCACTGAAACCTATACCAGGTTCACTGCCTTGATCAATGATCTCAAAGCTGTTGGGATCACCAAAGACAGTTTAACTCTGCTGAACAAATTTTTGGATATACTGCCTGAGGAATGGAATTACTTCTCTACTATCCTCAAAAACTCAGGCACCATCAGAGGCATGGATCTTGCAAAACTATATGGATCCTTGCTAAATGATGCACAATCAAGGCAATAGAAAAGAAATGCTTTAGAAATGTCCAAAAGAGGTGTTGCCTTAGTAGCCAACGTGAGGCAACCTATTGGTCAGTTGTGTGATGTGTTCACACATGCTGATCAATAGGCTAATGATGAAATGGAGGAAATGTCTGAGGAAGAGGACTGTGAAGATCTTGCTGAGTTGGATGATGAGCAGATGATTGCCATGCTTCTCAGAAAAGTCAACAAGAAGAGATTTGAAGGCAAAATGCTAACGAAATCAGGTGCTGTCAAAAAGAAGGCATTTGACAAAACTAAGGTTGAGTGCTTTAAATGTGGCAAAACAGGCCATATAGCTGTTGACTGTGTGTCTAAAGCTGTTGGCTTTTCTTCCAAACCATACAAGACAAACAAAGATGATGGCTACAGGGTTAAGTACCTAATGGCCATGGCAAAGCTGAAAAAGTTAGAAGACTCTGTGGCTTCTTAAAAGCAGAAGGGACTTATGGCCGAAACTTGTGACTGGGAGGAGTCAGATTCTTCATCTGATGAAGAATGCAATAACTGTCTGATGGCTAATACTGATGTCCCCTCAACAAGCAATTTCAGATAGGACTTGGCTGAAGCTGAAGCTGTCAGCAGCTTGGAGAACTGGAACCCAACTATGATGTATAAGGTAAAAAATTTTATGGATTTGTGAAGACCACCCCTTACGGGGCAGTTCTCAGAGTCTAGGTCCCACAAATTGCAATACAATATCAATCATACTAAGATAGGGTAATTAAATTGCGGAATAATAAAAATACATGTACACACAAGTTACGATTAAATTCATTAGAGATTACAGATTTTCAAATTAAAGTTATAAAAGGGTAACATCTAATCTAGTTATAACATCATACATCACATCAAGTCTACCCAGAACCACCACATGTGCTGTCTTCCAATCAGTACCAGAAAGTTTGTTGAGTAGTGGTCTAAGAAAGCTTCAAAACTTTGATCTTGAATGACCTAAGTACTAGGTCCTGCAGGTGATTTTCCTTTGGCTTTTCCTGTAAAATATTAATGCAACATCTGTAAGCAAAGCTTAGTGAGTATATAGATTTTCAAATCAACATGCATAGTCAAGGGGATCATTAGTCTAGCGTGATATGTCTTGACTGCCGCTACAGCCCTCATGATTGAGATATAGAAGGATGATGCTCAGGCCACGCTCACGCTTAAATTGTGGGGATCAGCCACATACTGGGCTAGCTACCAGTAAATCAACGTGGCGGAACATCGGAGGTCATTACCAAGTCCATAAGAACTGGTGAAATAGCCAGGTCTAGAACAATAGACCATCAAGGCTAATCAAGCTGATTAAATCTATCAAGTGTCTGATTAATAGTGAAAGCTTAAGTCATAGAAGTCATGATAGCAATAAATCATAAAGCAATGTCTGAAGAAGTCTTATACGCAATATGAATGATAATCAAATAACTATCATGATCCACTGGGCAACACCGAACCATAGTGTGCACAGGTCTCAATCCAGCTGATAAAATGAATGTCAATAAATCTAACAACAAAAATATATCTCAACCGGAAAGTCAACATGTTAAATCTGAATATCTATAACTCACTGATCTGGGGTCTTTATCAAGCAGATTTATAATCCACCACCTGAGTTATCTCAGGATTTTATCTTTAATCAGAGCTCTAGCTTTTCTTTTCAAGTCTTTGACCCCCTGTCAGTCTCTTTAATTCTTTAAATCTATGTTCAGAATTTAACTGAACCTGTCAATAATTTATCATTTTGCAAGAACGTTAGTTTTAAACTTTAATTGATCTGATTCTGATAACTTATAAACTTTTATGTCCGTTTTTTTATGGACATGTGTGACTTTTGTCATATTTATATCATAATATCTCATTTTTAAGATTTAGACTAAAGATTTATTGATTTTAATCTTTATAAATCATAATTTCGTTTTGACATTAATTTTATAAAAATGATCATAATTTTATATATATAATCAAAGTTTGGTACCTATATATATATATATATATATATATATTATATATATATATATATATATATATATATATATATATATATATATATATATATATATATATATATATATATATATATATATATATATATATATATATATATATATATATATATATATATATATATATATATATATATATATATATATATACATGCTTTATGCCATGCACTCACACATTGAGATTTACCTATTTATGTATATATGTGTTATTGTGGACCATTTCAATCTTAATTACTCCTTCAACCCACACACACAAACATGCATGCATATGACCGAGAGAAACAGGAAGAACCGAAACTAAAATGGGTTTCGGTATTTCTTGATGGGTTTCAGTAATTCGAATGGCTTCGGTATTGTTTTTGTAAGTATCAAAGGTCTCGGTATTTTGATTACCGAAACCTTAAACTTAAAAATAGAAAGTTTCGATATATATGTGTTATATAGTTTCGGTACTTCACTTAGGTGGGTTTCGGTACATTACCGAAACCTTAGAGGTTTCGGTATAAGTTTCTGTAACATGTAAAGTCTCGTAGATGATTTCATGGGTGGTTTCGGTATCTACCGAAACAATAATAGTTTCGGTACATAGTTGTGGGTCTCGGTGGTCTGGATTTTGTATACCGAAATCATGTGGGTTTCGGTATTAATCCAAATTTTCGGTACTCTTTGTGGTCTCATGTGAGTTTCGGTATCTTCCTCAAGGTTTCTGTATTACTTTTAATGTTACCGAAACCTTAAGGTTTCGGTAACCATGCATGAGTTTCGGTATCATATAAAAGTTTCAGTATTCAAGCTGGTCTCGGTATTCGGTACCCACATTTTGGGTTTCGGTAGCCATGCAAACACTCAACACACACGGTTATATTTTTTTTTTATCAAGAACATCATTTTTATCAAAAAAATTCCAATTCCATCACATTTTGGATGATCCAAACTCAAAAACTTTGTTTCTTTAACATCTATTAACTTAATTTATCATATTCTTCAAGAATCTAAAACATGCAACCTAAATTTCTTTACGATTTAATCATAGGTTTCGGTTTCTACACAAAACCGAACCAACTCAAATATTTTTTGAAACTTAGATTAATAATTACCTTAAAAATTCTTGTAGAATCCAATTGATTGATGATGTTTGTAACTCCTCTTGATTAATTCCCAACTTGATTGCAAATTTATGGTGAATCCTCGATGAATTTTGATGTGGCCGTATGATTTTAGAGAGAGATTAGAGAGAGAGAGTAATTTCTTTAATTGATGATTTATGTCTATTAATTTGGTTTTTATATATTAATTTAGTTATGTTTGCAATTTAACCCACTAAACTTTTGTATTTTATATCTCTTTTATTTTACTCATTTTAATTATATCATAAATATAATTTAGAATCATATTTACTTAAACAATTTTCATTCTTTTGCAACATAAATAATATAACAAAATTTATATTATTATTTCAAAATTAATCATTACATGATCGACTAAAAGTTAGGTTGTTACAGAATGGGCTCCACCACGCACAAACTTCGTCCCCGAAGTTAGCTATGTTCGAACAGACTTGGATATGTAGCTTTCATAACATCTCTCGATTCCCAAGACTGATGCGAACCTTTGTGGTGTTTCCACTGGACGAGCACCATCTGTATTTGTTTGTTTCGAAGCTTTTTAGTCTTCGAGTCCAAAATACACTCCGGCTCTTCAATCACTCGAAGCTTCTCATCAATCTGCAAGTTAACATGTGGTATTTTATCTTCTCTTTCGTCTGCTAAGCTCTTTCTCAGATGACTGACATGGAATGCAGGATGTATTCCAGATAAGTCCGCTGGCAGTTCAAGACGATAAGATTGGTTTCCAATATTTTTGACAATCTTGAACGGACCGATAAATCTCGGAGCTAGCTTGTTTCTCTTTATAAATCTCACCACATTCTTCATTGGGGATACTTTGAACATCACCCAATCGTTAACTGCAAAGTTGATAGATCTGTGTCGATTGTCATAGTAAGACTTCTGCCTGCTTTGAGCTTCAAGTATATTCCTTCTAACAAGTTGAATCTTCTCGTGTGTCAACTGTAGAAGGGCAGGTCCTGCTATTGGCGATTCACCTGTTTCGCGCCAACAGGTGGGAGTTCTGCACTTTCTTCCATATAAAGCTTCAAAAGGAGCCATCTTGATCGTAGAATGATAACTGTTGTTGTAAGAGAATTCGACCAACGGCAAGTGGTCATCCCAGTTACCACCTAGATCAAGAACACAGGCACGAAGCATATCTTCAAGAGTTAAGATAGTACGTTCATTTTGGCCATCTGCACTTGGGTGATAAGCAGTACTCATAGAAATCCGAGTACCCATCCCTTCTTGCAGTGCTTGCCAGAATCTCGAAGTAAAACGACTATCACGATCAGAGACGATTGATTTCGGCACACCATGACGAGAGATGATCTCGGTAATGTACATCTGTGCCAGTTTATCGAGAGAATATGTCTCTTTCATCGGTATGAAGTGAGCTGACTTCGTTAATCGATCCACGACTACCCAGATGGAGTCGTGCTGTCTTTTGGTTTTCGGCAACTTTATGATGAAGTCCATTGTTATATGCTCCCACATCCACTCAGGAACTGGCAGTGGTTGCATATCCCCGAAGGGTTTCTGATGTTTTGCCTTAACCATTTGACAGATTCTACAGCTTCTAACATATAAACCGATGTCTTTCTTCATTCCTGGCCACCAATAGTCAGCTTTCAGATCGAAGTACATTTTTGAGCTGCCAGGATGAACAGATAACTTGGGCTTGTGAGCTTCAGAAAGAAGAGTGCTGCGAATAGAACCATATTTAGGAACCCAGGTTCGGTTTCCCTCGAGACAGTGAAGTCCCAAATGATTCAAAGTTAGAAATTGTAATTGCCCTTTAAGATTTTCAGAACAGAGATTCTCTTCTTTCATTGCTACAGCTTGAGCAACTCGGATATCTTCAATAAGATCAGAAGAGAATATAACTGGAGTTAGGGCATAGCATCACTTTTCTGGATACGTCTTACTACTCAAAGCATCCGCGACCACATTTGCTTTGCTGGGATGATATAGGATCTCGCAATCATAGTCCTTGATAAGTTCCAAGGACCGACGCTGTTTCATATTCAGATCCTTTTGAGTAAAGAGATGTTTGAGACTCTTACGATCGGTGTAAAGCTGACACCGAGTCCCATAGAGATAGTGACGCCAGATCTTCAGTGCAAAGGTAACGGCAGCCAACTCAAGATCATGAGTTGGTGCACTTTTCTCGTAATCCTTTAATTGCCTTGAAGCATAGGCAATAACTTTCCCCCTTTGCATCAGAACACATCCTAAGCCAGTACCAGAGGCATCACTATAGACAACGAAATCATCATTGCCTTCTGGTAAGGCTAGGATCGGCGCTTGAATAAGCTTTTGCTTCAGAATGTCAAATGCCTCTTGCTGTTTATTGGACCAAACGAAAGGAGTATTCTTTCGTGTTAGCATCCTTAGAGGTACAGAAATCTTCGAGAAGTCCTTTATGAATCGCCGGTAGTAACCAGCCAATCCGAGGAAACATCTTATTTCTGAGGCATTGCGAGGCGTTTGCCATTTCTGAACGGCCTCGACTTTAGAAGGATCAACGGAAATCCCTTCGCCCGAAACAACATGGCCAAGGAACTGAATCTATAAGAATCAAAGTAGAAATTTAAGTTCTGATGTAAATTAAAGAATACTTAGGAAATAGCTCAAGACATATATAATAGAAATTATACCTGTCTGAGCCAAAATTCGCACTTAGAAAACTTTGCGTAGAGTCTTTCTTTTCTCAATAACTCTAGCAATTGCCGCAGATGAATAGAATGATCAGCCTCCGTTTTGGAGTAAATCAGAATATCGTCTATGAATACAATAACTGATTTATCCAACATAGGTCTGCACACGCGATTCATGAGATCCATGAACGCCGCTGGTGCATTTGTCAAACCAAACGGCATCACGAGAAATTCGTAATGACCGTATCTTGTTCGGAAGGCTGTCTTTGGAACATCCTCATCTTTAACTTTCAACTGATGATATCCAGAACGAAGATCTATTTTCGAGAAGTAGCTGGCTCCTTGTAGCTGATCAAACAGATCATCGATTCTGGGCAGAGGATACTTGTTCTTTATTGTAACTTTATTCAACTCGCGGTAGTCGATGCACATACGAAAAGTTCCGTCTTTCTTCTTAACGAATAAGACAGGTGCACCCCACGGAGACGAACTCGGTCGGATAAAACCCTTCTCTAATAGCTCTTGCAACTGCTTTGACATTTCCTGCTTTTCTGCAGGTGCAAGTCTGTAAGGAGCTTTCGCAATAGGAGCCGCACCAGGAACCAAGTCAATACTGAACTCAACTTGACGTTCCGGTGGCACTCCAGAAATATCGTCAGGGAATACGTCTGGGAACTCACAGACGATTGGGTAATCAGATAAAGATTTCTTTTGGGCTTCAGAGTTAGATTCAGATGAGACATAGCACAGATAGGATTCGCGACCATTAGATACATATTTATGAGCTTTCTCTATAGAAATAAAACAGTGAGCACCTTTACGCTTCTCGCCCTTGATCTCCAATACTCGGCCGTCTGAAGACTTGATTCTGATGATTCGCCGATTGCAGATGATTGTAGCCTCGTTATTTGTTAAACAGTCCATGCCAATATTGACATCGAACTCTTTCAACGGAATCGGGATAAGGTCAAGGTTGAACACGATATTATCAACAAGCAGAGTACAATTACGGTAAACAGAATCAGCCATAACAAAATTGTTACTAGCTGTCTCAATGTCTAGTATCACAGAAAGCTTTGATGGAGACTTATGTAATCTTTGTGCAAAAGATGTTGATATGGAAGAAAGACTCGCGCCGGAATCAAATAGTACTCAGGCAGGAATAGAGTTAAGCAGGAACATACCGGTAACTACTTCAGGTGTTTCTTTTGCTTCCTCGGCTGTTATTTGAAAAGCTCGAGTTTTTGCAGTCGGCGTTGCAGCAGAACTCTTAACTGTAGACCCTCCAGCTGATGACTGAGACTGATAACGCGACCCGCTACGACACTGATACATAAAGTGTCCCCTTTTTCCACATTTTGCGCATCCACGTCCCTGCTGTGGACATTCTTCACTACTATGACCGAACATGTTGCACGCAAAGCAAGTAACATCATCTGGATTGCACAGTCCCATGTGTGATCTTCTGCATCGCTTGCAGAATCGTGGTTCGTTCGTGAGGGAGTAAACTTGTGCTTTCTGCTGTGAACTATGCTGATGGGATTGCTGAGATTGCGACTTATTTGGCTTGAAAAATCTGCCAAATCTTTGTTTCTTCGGAGGAGACGGATTCATTGGGTTAGTCGTTGGAGCGTATAGCTGATCGCCGTACTCTAGATATCCTCTCTCAATCTGTCTGGCTGCTTCTACCATTTCCAAATAACTCTTGTATTTGATAGCGCTCATCGGATGACGGTATCTTGGATTGAGTCCTACACGGAATCTATTCATTTTTCTTTCTTCGGTAGCTACTTGGTATGAGGAGTAACCACATAGTCGTGAAAACTCGTGTTCGTATTCGTCAACTGTCTTCGTTCCCTGAGTCAGCTGCATCAGTTGTACTTCCATCTTATCTTGTTGGTCGATCGGGCAGTACTTCGCATTGAACATATCAAGAAACTGGTTCCACTCTAGAGTCTGAATTATTTCTTCACCATAGATACTCCTCTGAGTTTTCCACCATGCACCAGCAGCACCGACAAATAACGCGGACGCATAACTCACTTTCTTGGAGTCTAAACAATCAGAAATCCTGAAGATTTCTTCAGTGTGACTAATCCAATCCATCGCCTGAATCGGATTAACTGTTCCTTCAAAATTCAAAGCACCGCTAGCTTTGAAATCTTTAAACTTGCAGCCTTTTGGCTGAGCAATTTGGGTTTCGGGATTTGAGTTATCAGAATCAGATTCATTAGTCTGGACTTGCTTTTCTTTTCTTTTATTCTTTTTATCTTCACGTCTTTTAGCTTCGGCCTCATCTCTGGCCTGAAACTGTTCTTGCATTGTCTTATTCTGTTGTTCTGAGTGTTGGGCTAAGAGTTGTTGCATCATTTCAAACATCTGTTGTGGGGTCATGTTGTTTGGTATGTCACCTGATCCTGACATCTTTTCTAAAAATTAAAAGCATTTAACTATCAGTTTATAGACTTAGATCTATGTACCCTTTTTCCCATCCTAACAGTCTGTACATCCTATCTCAGTTCAAACAACCTAAATGATTGATATGTATGTATTGCTTCAGTTTGAGACCAAGTATACTCACGTAATACTTGATTCACTCAAACTATGGTCTCTGATACCATCCTGTGAAGACCACCCCTTACGGGGCAGTTCTCAAAGTCTAGGTCCCACAAATTGCAATACAATATCAATCATACTAAGATAGGGTAATTAAATTGCGGAATAATAAAAATACATGTACACACAAGTTAGGATTAAATTCATTACAGATTACAGATTTTCAAATTAAAGTTATAAAAGGGTAACATATAATCTAGTTATAATATCATACATCACATCAAGTCTACCCAGAACCACCACATTTGCTGTCTTCCAATCAGTACCAGAAAGTTTGTTGAGTAGTGGTCTAAGAAAGCTTCAAAACTTGGATCTTGAATGACCTAAGTACTAGGTCCTGCAGGTGATTTTCCTTTGGCTTTTCCTGTAAAATATTAATGCAACATCTGTAAGCAAAGCTTAGTGAGTGTATAGATTTTCAAATCAACATGCATAGTCAAGCGGATCATTAGTCTAGCGTGATATGTCTTGACTGCCGCTACAGCCCTCATGATTGAGATATAGAAGTCACAGAGTCGGATGATGCTCAGGCCACGCTCACGCTTAAATTGTGGGGATCAGCCACATACTGGGCTAGCTACCAGTAAATCAACGTGGCGGAACATCGGAGGTCATTACCAAGTCCATAAGAACTGGTGAAATAGACAGGTCTAGAACAATAGACCATCAAGGCTAATCAAGCTGAATAAATCGATCAAGTGTCTGATCAATAGTGAAAGCTTAAGTCATAGAAGTCATAATAGCAATGAATCATAAAGCAATATCTGAAGAAGTCTTATATGCAATATGAATTGATAATCAAATAATTATCATGATCCACTGGGCAACACCGAACCATGGTGTGCACAGGTCTCAATCCAGTTGATAAAATGAATGTCAATAAATCTAACAACAACAATATATCTCAACCGGAAAGTCAACATGTTAAATCTGAATATCTATAACTCACAGATCGGGTCTTTGTCAAACAGATATAAAAATCTGCCACCTGAGTTATCTCAGGATTTTATCTTTGTCAATCTGTTCTCTGTCAAATCAAGTCTTTGACCCGCTTTTAAGTCTTTAAATCTTTCTAAGTATGTTCAGAATTTCACTGAACATGTCCAGAAGTATCATGTCAAATCCTGTTAATATCGTATCATTATCATCATCTTTTTAGTCTTTAAAATCTCTAATTTCATCTGATTCTTGATAACTCATAAACTTTTATGTCCATTTTCATGGACATGTGTGACTTTTGTCATATTTATATCATAATATCTCCTTTTAAAAATTTTAACTAAAAAAACTTATTGATTTTATTCTTTATAAATCCTAATTTTGTTTTGACATTTATTTTTATGAAAATGATAACTATTTATATATATATATATATATATATATATATATATATATATATATATATATATATATATATATATATATATATATATGTTATTATATATATACATGCTTTATGCCATGCACTCACACATTGAGATTTACCTATTTATGTATATATGTGTTATTGTGGACCATTTCAATCTTAATTACTCCTTCAACCCACACACACAAGCATGCATGCATACGACGGAGAGAAACAGAAAGAACCGAAACTAAAATGGGTTTCGGTATTTCTTGATGGGTTTCGGTAATTCGAATGGCTTCGGTATTGTTTCTGTAAGTATCAAAGGTCTCGGTATTTTGATTACCGAAACCTTAAACTTAAAAATAAAAAGTTTTGATATATATGTGTTATATAGTTTCGGTACTTCACTTAGGTGGGTTTGGGTACATTACCGAAACCTTAGAGGTTTCTGTATAAGTTTCTGTAACATGTAAAGTCTCGGTAGATGATTTCATGGGTGGTTTCAGTATCTACCGAAACAATAATAGTTTCGGTACATAGTTGTGGGTCTCGGTAGTCTGGATTTTGTATACCGAAATCATGTGGGTTTCGGTATTAATCCAAATTTTCGGTACTCTTTGTGGTCTCATGTGAGTTTCGGTATCTTCCTCAAGGTTTCTGTATTACTTTTAATGTTACCGAAACCTTAAGGTTTCGGTAACCATGCATGAGTTTCGGTATCATATAAAAGTTTCAGTATTCAAACTGGTCTCGGTAGTGTGGTAGTACCGAAACCTTAAGGTTTCGGTACCCACATTTTGGGTTTCGAGCCATGCAAACACTCAACACACACGGTTATATTTTTTTTTTATCAAGAACATCATTTTTATCAAAAAAATTCCAATTCCATCACATTTTGGATGATCCAAACTAAAAATCTTTGTTTCTTTAACATCTATTAACTTAATTTATCATATTTTTCAAGAATCTAAAGCATGCAACCTAAATTTCTTTACAATTTAATCATAGGTTTCGGTTTCTACACAAAACCGAACCAACTCAAATAATTTTTGAAACTTAGATCAATAATTACCTTAAAAATTCTTGTAGAATCCAATTGATTGATGATGTTTGTAACTCCTCTTGATTAATTCCCAACTTGATTGCAAATTTATGGTGAATCCTCGATGAATTTTGATGTGGCCGTATGATTTTAGAGAGAGATTAGAGAGAGAGAGTAATTTCTTTAAATGATGATTTATGTCTACTAATTTGGTTTTTATATATTAATTTAGTTATGTTTGCAATTTAATCCACTAAACTTTTGTATTTTATATCTCTTTTATTTTACTCATTAAAATTATATGATAAATATAATTTAAAATCATATTTACTTAAACAATTTTCATTCTTTTGCAACATAAATAATATAACAAAATTTATATTATTATTTCAAAATTAATCATTACATGATCGACTAAAAGTTAGGTTGTTACAGGATTACAGTTCTGAAGAAAAAGTTAAAATGTTTAAATATTTACTTGTTGATTTAAAAGCTGTTGTTGAGAAGCATAATGTTTTGAAGTCTGAAATCTGTAAGCTGAAATCTGACCTTCAAATAAAAACTAATGAACTGAACAGTTTTCATGAGTTGAAAACTGAACTTGATGAAGTAAAAAACATTAATATCATTTTATTAGAAGAAAAGAGAGAAACAGACTCAAAGCGTGCTAAGCTTCATAAGATAGTTGACTCTTAATGCCATTCAGCTAAGAGAGTCAGCCATTGTATCAATCAGCAGATCCATGGTCAAATCCAAGCCTATCTTGGAGGGGATCTTGATACAGCAGCTTCTATTGTTAAGATTGAAAATCTGGAAAAAGACCTATCCTCTCTTGGTTTGCTTCTAAATACTTTTATCCAAAGAGTAAATGGAAAGCTGGTCTCATCAAATAAGTTTTTCAGGCCTCAAAACAATGACAGTTTGTGTGAGAAAGCTATAAAGACTGATGATGGAACGTGTTCTCCATCAAATTAGCCTGCTAAGTGCATAACTAGTTCAAATAAACATAAAAATGGAAAACAAGCTGAAACTGCTGCTTTGGGAACTTAACCTGTCATCCAGACAGGTTTTGGATCTAAAGCTGATGGCAAGTAACCTGTTAATCTATATAATGCTGAACATTTTGAGAAAAAGTTTTCAAAAGGGAAGCAGCCTACTTTCAACAAGGGTTAGTCTCATGTTGGAAACAAACCTGCTGTGATTGCAAATAAGTTTTTAAATCATAGTGGAAAGCTGGTTATAAATGATTGAAAATCTTTTGATAAAACTAGATTTAATGATCATGTTGATAGGCGACAGTCATCACATCTCCGTAAAGGCAAAGGCAAAGCCATTACTCAACCTGAGAAAACTACGAATAACTTTCCCAAACCCGTGGAAGGACAAACGACAATCAAATTACATGTGTTTGATATCTGTCCTACCAAAAAAAATGAAAGAGGACATAGGCAAAGTTGATGTTGTTGTATCTTCCACCCAAACTGTTGGTTTTTTTGAGACAAGTAATAAGTTTGCTAAACCTATTGAGAAGTCCAACAAAGATACTCCAGAATGTGTTTTTGGAGGTACTTCTTCCAAAAAGTCTAAAAAGAGAAAGTGATACAAATGTGGGAAGAAGACTCATATGGCCAAAGACTATCCTGAAACTGAGGACATGAGGCCTGCTGACACTGCTAGCACCAACATTGCAAAAACCAGCAGTGTTTGAAGTAACATTGTCATTGAGGAGAATATCTTAGCTGATACAATCCAAATAGGGAATATTAGTGTAGATCTCAGCGGTCCATCAACAAATGTTGATGAAGAAGGAGAACTCATCCCTATGATGAGTTCCCCTAAAAACAACTAATATTATTCTTTGTCACTCTGCTAGTTAAAGAACCATCCCAGGTTTGGTACTTGGACAGCGGCTGCTCAGGCCATGTGACAGGTTGCAAAGATTTGCTGAGTTATATCAAGCCTGAAAAAGGCCCAAAGGTCACCTTTGGTGACAATGTCCAGGGATCCACAGAGATATATGTAATTTTTCAAGCTGGTGCTGCAATATTCAATAGAGTAGCCTATGTGTCTGAGTTGAAACACAACCTTGTTTGCATCAGTCAACTTTGGGATGTTGGCTGCAAGGTTAACTTTGATGAGAACCAAAGTCATGCTGTGTGCACAAAGAAAGAAAGGTGTATATGTTGCGGATTTGATGTCTGTTAATCCAACAATTGAAACTTGTTTCATCTCAAGAAGCAATGCAGACCTCAACTGGTTATGGCACAAAAGGCTATCACACCTGAACTTCAAGAATATCAACCAACTCTGTATGAAAGATTTAGTAACAGGTTTTCCTTCTATAACTTATGTTAAGTATAAACTCTGCACAACTTGTGAGAAGGGTAAGAAAAGAAGAACTTCCTTTAAATCCAAACACAATTTCTCTATTGATACTCCTCTCTTCTTAATCCACATGGACTTGTTTGGAGCTGTCAGTGTCCCAAGTCTAGGAGGTAGAAGATACACCTTTGTAATGGTTGATGAGTTCTCCAGGTATATATGGGTGATCTTCCTAAAGACCAAAGGAGAGGCTGTCAGAGAAATCATTGGATTTATCAAGAAGACGGAAGTTTTGAACTCTGCCCAAGTCAAGCAGCTAAGAAGTGACCATGGTACTGAATTCACAAATAGTACTCTTGAGGACCTCTGTGAAGAAAGAGGAAAATCTCAAAAGTATTCAACAGTAAGAACTCCACAACAAAATGGAGTCATTGAAAGAAGAAAATGAATCCTCATTGAAGCTGCTAAAACTATGTTGTGTGCATCAGGTTTGCCTTCATCATTTTGGGCTGAAGCTGTTAATACTGTCTGCTTCACTCAAAAAGATCCTTAGTGGTGAAATGGTTCAACAAGACTCCTTATGAGTTACTCAAAGGGAGAAAGCCAAATATAAGCTATTTCCATGTGTTTGGATGTTGTAGGTCCCAAAAGGTTTCCCTCGTACGTTCCTTCTAAGCTATAGAGGGGGGGGGGGGGGGGGGTGAATACAACTATTTAAAAATTCAAGATACTTTCTCAATGTTTGTATGTGTAATCAACAAGTGTTAATGACAAACAAGCTTGAACTGCGAAAAGGTTCAAGCTGAGATGATAGAAACAACATATGTTCTACTAATCTAAGACACACTCACACCAATTACAATGAATACACTCACAAAGATGGACTCACTGTTTACAGGACAGACAGACTACTTGAACAAAAACAGCTTGGACACACTTAACTGTTTTATTCAAGCAGACTTTGCATGCATGAAGACACACTACTTTGCACGTTCTGAATATCACACTCTTAGTCTTCTCTCATTCCTTTTAATCTTCCTTTTATACTCTCACAGAGAATCCCAGTGAAACTTCCTCTTCTTATTGAATTTTCAGACAAGCATAACAATCATTTTCTCATCATCAAATTCAATAAGATCTTCACAGTCTTCTTCCTCTAACAATTCTTCAATATCATCATCAGCCTGTTGATAAGCTTGTGTAAACACATCACACACCTGACCATCAGGTTGTCTCACACTGGCCACTAAGGCAGAACCTCTTTTGGACATCTCTAAGGCATTTCTTTTTTGTTGCCTTGACTATTCATCATTCAACAAGGATCCATAAAATTTACGAGATCCATGCCTCTGATGGTGTCTGAGTTACTGAGGATAGTAGTGAAGTAATTCCAATCCTCAGGCAGAATGTCCAAATATTTGTTTACCAAAGGTAGGGTGTCTTTAATGATCCCAACAGCTTTGAGATCATTTATCAAGGCAGTAATCCTAGTGTAGGTTTCAGTGAGTGACTCCTTTGGTTTTGCAAAGAACAGCTCATACAGTCTAACAAGATTGTTGATCCTGTTATCCAGTGTGATAGTGGGACCATCATAGACGGTACACAAAGTATCCCACATCTCCTTTGCAGTCTTCATTTTCTCAACCTGTTTTAACACATCATCAGGGAGAGAAATAACAAGGTTGTTCCTAGCCTTTGCATCAAGTGCAACCAGCCTTTTGTCTTCATCAGACCATCAAGCTTTTGCCTTCTCAATAGTCCTGACTTAAGAATCACCTGACCCCTTTTACACTAGTAGGTGGTGGCAAAGATGAAATGAGGTGAATTTTTGTCTTGTCTACCTCCATCCCCGTTAGGCACAAAAAGACCTCAATCAAACCTGTTTTATATCATGGGGGAGATTATTAATCAAACATGTTTGATACATTTAAAGGTATAATTTAAGGCCTCTTAATGCCTTATTGAAACCTAAAAAGTGATTTGAAATATATGTTCAAAGCTTTTCACCCTGTTGCATTAGTTGTTACTAAGGCAGATTGCCCAAGCTGTCCTAATATGTTGGACAAGCTGAACATAAACTATCTACGCTGCACATACCTGTTGAGCACCTTGGGACCAAAATCTAGGTGTTCTGTTCTTCGTGAACAGGCTAAAAACTTTAAGGAATATGTTTCCATGTCATCATGTATTGTCTTGGACCAAAAGATCAGTTTACAAGTCAAAGAAAAAGTGGAAATCAGAAGCTGCTTACACTGCCCACGTTGTTCTGATACATGAAGACAAACTGGATATTTGAAATGGGTGACAGACCATTTCTTATAACAATATGGCTATACAAGAAGTGGAAAGGATTAAAGTTGACATTCCTCTTTAAGGTAAAGCATTCTGCAACAGAGATAAAAAGGAAAAGACAAAGATTCTAGAACAAAGGGAAAAATGCTACTTTGTATGAATGTGCAGAAAGGCTGTTTTGTCTTTCTGGAAAGACACTCCACTATCGCTGCATCCAATGAGGAAGTTTCACAAGTATTCTCTGAGAGAGTATAAAAGGAAGCTTCAAAGGAATGTGAGATAAGCAAGAGAGAGATATCCTGAACATTCAAAGAATTCTGTTTTCATGCATGCAAAGTCTGCTTAAAAAAGAATAGTTAAGTGTGTCCAATGGTTTGATTAAGACAAACGTCTGGTTGCCCTTGATGCAAAGGCCAGGAACAACCTTGTAATGTCTCTACCTGATGATGTGTTCAAACAGGTTGAGAAGATGAAGACTGCAAAGGAAATGTGGGATACTTTGTGTACCGTCTATGATGGCCCCACTTTCACTCTGGATAATAGGATCAACAATTTTATTAGACAATATGAACTGTTCTTTGCAAAGCCAAAGAAGACTCTCTGTAGGTCCCGAGAGGTTCCCAAAGTATATAGCTTTAAGCTGTAGAGGGGGGGTGAATACAGCTATTTAAAAACTACACACTATTTTCTCAATGTTTGTATGTATTATCAACAATTTGTTAATTACAAACAAGCTTGAATGCGGAAAGGTTCAAGCTGAGATGACAGATACAACAGTATGTTTACTAGTCTAAGACAGACTCAAACTAGATTACAATGAATACACTCACTAATAAGCACTCACTGTGTTTACAAGACTTAGAGGAACAGCTTAAGTAGAACAGCTTAGACACACAGAAAACTGTATTACACAAGCAGACTTGCATGCATGAAAAATATACTTGCACGTTCACTCATGGCTTCAGCACTTAGCTTTTTGGCTTGTCTTTTCTGACCTTAGAAGCTTCCTTTTATACTCACTCAGAGGATCTAAGAGAAACTTCTTCATTGGACGGAATGAAAAAGGAGAAGTCTTGTTTGAAAAGACAACATAACCTTTTCTGCACTTTCTGAGAAGCAGACTTGTCTTCTTGTGTGCAGAACTTTTGTCTTTTCACTTTGTCTACTGTTGCATTGCCTTTAACTATATAAGGAATGTCAACTTTGCGTCTTTCTTCCTTGTAAAGGCCTATTTTGATATAAGAAAAAGGTCTGTCACCCTTTTTCAAATAACCTTTTGTCTTCATGTAACAGAACAACTTGGGCAGGCTGAGCAGTTCTGATTTCCACTTTGTCTTCGACTTTGTAAACTGATCTTGCAGCCAATGACAATACATGAGGACTTGGAAACATATTCCATAAAGTGTTTTAGCCTGTTCACAAAGAACAGGTTCTGTTCACAAAGAACAGAACACTTGAAAAATGCCCAAGCTGCTCACTAGTATAGAGCAGCGTAGACAGTTTATGTTGTAACATCCTCGAATTCAATTACGATGATTTAAGAAATATTTAGACAGGTAATTTATAACTAAGTTGAATTATGAGCAAAGATTATGTATTTGGGGATATTTTAAAACTTAGTTGTTGTTTTAAGAAAATTAAAAAAAATTTAAGAACTTTGAAATGATTATTATGAATTATAAAAGTTAGTAATGATAAATTTAAGAATAAATCAGTATTTTATGGAACCGGTTAAGTTGAGGGGTGAAATGTGCAAAATGGTAAAGATGGGAATAAAAAGGCCAAATACCTTTTCATTCTCCAAATGCTCTCTCTCTCTACACTCTCTCTCTAGAAAAACACTCTCTACTTCTCTCTAAGATATCTCGCAAACCGACCGGCCGATTATCGAGATTTATACGTCATCGGAAAGATCTCGAGGAGTACAACAACAATCTATGGTTGGATTTTTGATTTCGCACGGATTAAGGTAAGACTCGACTCTTTTAAGATTTTGTGTTTCGGTTTTGAAGAACATAAGTTCGAATCTGTCATTTTTATGCGATTTAAAGCCGATTTTGCTTGAAATCTTGCAAGAATGAGATAGTATATGTGTAGTAGAATCAAACCTAGGTATAATACTTGATATATTCATGATTTTAGGCTTTGAAATGAAGGATTTAAGTTGTAAAGATGAACAAACTCGAAAATACCAAGAACACAGTCGAAATGCAAGAACAAACTCGATTTTTGTACTAAATTCGAGCAGGAATTCGAGTTTGACACCATAGATTCGAATCTAAGGGACTAGATTCGAATATGGTTCGAGTCTATCATTAGGATTTCGAGTTTAGTCATTAAATTCGAAGGAAATTCGAATTAACCCCCGAAATTCGAATTAGATGCCTAAAATTGAAAACCCACTCTCTAAACTCGAATATTTTGAATGAAACACATAAAATACCAAGAGTTATTCAAAGGACAAGGTTTGAACTTGAAATGGGTTCAAATTTAGTTGTGGTTCGAATTTGGATATGGATCCGAAATGGGAGAAAAATATTGCAAACCTTACAAAACTTGGTCTTATGAATTTAAACGGTTTTTGACTCGAGGTATTGTTGCAACTAATTTAACAGGTCCCTTGTGGTGTTGCTTAACCCACAGTGGGGTATTTGGTGGATCCGGTTGATAGCCCGCAGAGAAATAATATTGAAGTTTTATTTACGCACCCACTGTGAGTACATATGATTTCGCATGTTTATATCTGCTTTATGATTGCTATTGCCTGCTGAGACATGTTGCTTCATTTTTCGTTTGGAATTCTACTAACTTGCGTAGATTTAGATGCACATTCTTATTTGATGCATGTCCGTTCGTTTTTTGTGCATCTAACGATGGACAGGTGGGTCGCATCTGTTACTCTGATGTTACTGCACTATATGATGCTGGAGCTGATCCCTCCAGGTCCGGTAGGCAGTATGTCATCCCCGATGTTATGTCTGTCTCAGTAGTATGTTTTAAAGGCCGAGCTTTGGGCTCGTAAGAGCGACGGCTCATGTATGGTCGTACTTTGTGTACGTGGAGAGTGCACGACGTGTGTCGTCGGTGCTACTCTTGTGGGCATCATAAGGATTTATAAAATGTGTAAATATGTGTATTCACTAAGCATTCGCTTACCCCTCAGTTGTCTTCATTTTTACAGGAAAGGGTAAATCAGCTTCCGGACCTTCTAGTTAGGTCATTTGGAAAGATTCGGAAGACTTGGTACTATTTCATCGGTAATTTATGTTATGAGACAATGTTGTAATATATTCTGGATGATTGTAATAATTGTAATGGGTGTGTAGACTTAGACTTGGTACCCTATAGCACTGTAGGGTGTTTGACACTGTTGCACTACTTTATTTATATATTTTAATGCTTCCGCACTTAATTTAGGTTATCAGATCATTATGTTATTGCATGTTGATGATTAATCCTGGGTGTTTTGTAATTGGTGGTTGTTGTGGCAAGGGTGAAGTCTAAGTCTACACACCCATTACAATTATTACAATCATCCAGAATATTACAACATTGTCTCATAACATAAATTACCGATGAAATAGTGCCGAGTCTCCCAAATCTTCCAAATGACCTAACTAGAAGGTCCGGCTGTAGACTTAGACTTGGTACCCTATAGAACTGTAGGGTGTTTGACACTGTTGCACTACTTTATTTATATATTTTAATGCTTCCGCACTTAATTTAGGTTATCAGATCATTACATTATTGCATGTTGATGATTAATCCTGGGTGTTTTGTAATTGGTGGTTGTTGTGGCAAGGGTGTCACATATGTCCAGCCTGTTCAGCAGACAGAGCAGCTTGGACAAACTGTCTTAGTTGCAACACATGCAACACATAGAACAGCTTTGGACTGATATTGCAAATCATTTTCAGGTTTCAATAAGGCATATAACAGGCCTTAAATTCAACCATCAAATGCATCAGCAGGTTTGATTAGTAATCTCCCCCTCAGATGTAGAACAGGTTTGACTGAGGCCTTTTTGTGCCTAACAATCTCCCCCTATTAGCAATAACTAGTCTAAGCTGGTCTCGTCAAAAATCACTATATATTTTTACAATATACTTGTTGAAATAGAATTACAACATCAACATAAAGTAAAAGATCAGTTTATATATACACTGATTTTTGAATACATTAGAACAACACATGTTCTTACAAAAGTACAACTAATGTACTAATGTATATTACAACTAATGTAAAGAAAATTACAACATATGTAAAATAGAGTACAACTAATGTACATTGGACTGTTTATGTTAGGAGCAGAAAATGGTAAGCCTGTCCAACTGATAGACAACTTCCATTCTCAACCTGCCCAGATGGCATATGGACTTCATCACATTGGAGGGGCACCTTCAAACATCTTTTCAAGTTTCTCTCTGCTTTCCTCAAGCTCTTGAATTTCACTTCTTATAATCATGAACTTGGGATCCTCAAGTTCTCCTCTTTCAAAGAAGCCTCTGAGCTGATCCCAGATGGCTGCTCTCCACTTACTAGACTGCCTGAATGAAATTGCAAGTCTGAAGGCCACCAGTTGTCTCAGATCCACTTTGTACAGATCTGATGCTCTCTGAAAGCATTTCTTTTGAGTTAAGGGATCCACAAAGAATGCCCCTAGCTCAGGCTCTTCAATAATCTTGCCATCTTCAAACTGTATTCCACTTGGCAGGATGTAATCAATTCCTTTCACTTCAATGGCATAATCTCCTTGTTCAATCAGTGTAAGGAGTAGTTCCATTTCAGTGTCTTTCCTTGTCCTCCTGGCCTTAATTTTTGGATGTGTCACCAAGACACCTTCAGTTATTTCTTTGGAGATCAGGCCAAGGTTCTTCACTCTCTCCATCAGTTTCTTGACATATGCCCTGATTGTCTTAGCTGTTTATGACTTTGATTCACTCAGGGCAACTGCCAATTCAACCCATTCTCTGTACCCCATCTGTGCTACGTCAGAGTAGTCATATGTTTCCAATTCAGGTCCTGTTGCACCCATCCTTGTTATTTTTAACTTCCACTGACGGCCTTTTCTTGATATAGGGACAGCTTTGACAATTGCTTCCTTGGCAAGCTTTCTTTCAGCAACATCTTGAAATTTTTTCTTTGCCAGGTTGTCAAAATGGTATTGAACTCTTGCATGAGGCACTGTAGGCTTGGTCAGAGACCAGAGTACCTTTTTCTTTCTCTGCTTCCTTCTCCCCTGCTGATCCCTTAGCAGCTTCCAATATTTTCTTTTGCACTTCCAGAGTAGACATTTTAATTTTCTTTGCTTCTTGAAGTGCAAATTCTTTGGCAGCTTTGGCAGATTCTTTTTCTTTTCTAAGCACTTCCAGGGCTTGAAGCTGTTCTTCTCTAAACTCAAAGTACTTGTGCATAGGAAGACCCATTTCTTTAGCCCTGGCTTTGTGAAATTGATCTTCTGCTATTCCTTTTCCTTTAGTTGCTGTAGTGGTAGCAGCTTCAGGACTTTCTTCTTCTTCTTCTTCTTCTTCCTCTAGGATCAGATGCCTTCTTCTGCTGCTTAGCCTGCCCTCAGGAATGGATTCCTCCCCCTTAGACTAAGCAGGGACTGGAGATTCAACCTGAGTAGACTGAGCAGCATGAGAAGCACCCTCTACTGTTCCTGCAGGATGACCAGTTTGTGCTGCAGGTACTGGTTTCTCCTTAGGAGTGGAAGTTTTCTCCCCCTTTGACTTGGTCTTAGAGGCAGACGACTTCTCCCCCTTTGAAGGAGATGTACCAGCACCTTCAACACCCGGTCTGCCTAAAGACACAAAGTCATCAGGCTTGCCAGCAGTTTTGACAGGAGGCCTGGGGCCAACAAGGCTAGTCACTAAGAAAGCCAAATTGTCCTGGACCTCTGCAAGCTGGGAAAGACAGGTTTGAAGAGAAGAAGATTGAGTAGCAGCAAGGGAGGTCAGCTTAACAATGTTTTCCCTATCAGATGTTTGTGAACAACAAACTTTGAAGCTGTGCAATATGTAATTCGAGAGAATCTTGCACATCACCAAGGTTTGAAGACACAGAATTAGATAGGGAGCCAATTAATGTTGTCAAGCTGGCCAGAGTGGCAGGAAGGGTAGAATTGCAAGAGGTGAGGAGAGATGACAGCTGTTGAGAAATGGCTGTCATGGAGGACACAGAGTCCTGTTGTAGTGATAGAATGGAGGAGACGGAGTTGGACACTGTTTGCAGCTGTGCAGTGAGTGCTATCAGCTGTGGAGAAGTATCTGTTTGTGGAGTAGCAGGGAAGGAGTCTTTGAACGAATCAAAGAACCCCTTAAGCTGTTCAGACACAGAGTCTGAAATGAGAGAGGGTAGAGAGGTCATGGTAGTTTCCAAATAACCAACTCTGTTGGTCAGCAAGGAAAGCTTATCCTACAAAGGCAGGTCTTTGGGAGATGGAGGTGTATGAGTGGACTGTTTAGATTGGGTAGATGGAGAAGATGATGATGAGGCTGGTGTAGGGGGATGTGATGGAGAGGGAAGAGAAACTTTTGAAAGAAGCTCCATAGCCTGGGCAAAAGTAATATGGCCCAGCTTGGAGGGGTCAAAGGGTCCTTCAGCAGCGGCTGTATCTGCATCACCAGGAGAAGGGGTTGGTGTTGAGGGCCTTTCAGATGCTGCTTGTGCTGCAACATCCTCATGAAGACCAGTGGTGGTTCCCTCTGCAGTGCCTTGCTTTAAAAGCACCTCATCATTGGGAGATGGGATATGCATTTCAACATCAGCAGTGGTGAAACCTGCTGATGGAGTTTGCATGGAGGGAGCAGCCTCACCAGAGGGATGGTATGATCCCTGAGGTTCATCAGCTTGGGTTGTTGGTCCCTCAGCAGCTGTTTGGTGTAGAACAACTGTATCATGGGGAGCAGAAGTTTGAGGCTGAGCTGCTGATTGGTCTATACCAGCAACATGGGCACCTCGTGCAGACTCAGGGTGTGAGGAGATTTTAGTGGGGGACAGTGTGGACACAGTATGGAGTGGAGACGACTCCTATCTTTCAATATCCTCAGCCTGTTGGGAAGCTGGGATAGTTGATGTGGGTATCTCCGTTTGTACAACTGGTTCCTGTTGGGAGGAACCAGAGGGTCTAGGCTGACTCTGGGTAGACTCAGAATGGAGTGAAGCATGCTCCAATGTGGCTGAACCTTCTCCCAAAATAGGAGAGGCAGCAGGGGTTGCTTCTTTTACAACTGAACCCTGTTGAGAGGGAACAAAGGACGTGGTTGGTTTAGCTGATTTCTTTTTGGAGATGGATTTTCTGTGATAGAGGATGGATGGAGTGGGTGATTGGGGAGAGGAAATGAGAGGTTCAGACTGGACAGGTGTTGAGACTGGGTCAGAAACAAGTGGGTTGGCCTGTTCCATAGTCTCAGATGCCACAGAGGCACCAGCCACAGAAGCTTGAGGTTCAACAAATGAACCAGGGTGAGGAGTCTTCTCCCCCTCAGCCACAGAGGCTAAAGGAACAGACTCAGTCTGAGCTGATTTGGCCTTCTTTTTCACAGGCCCAGCTTCAGCAGTTGCCAGGGTCCTCTTAACAAGTTTGGACCTGGCTTTGGATTTTCTCGCGGGAGCAGCAGCTTCTGGATCCACCCTCACAGCAGAGGGTCCTTCCACCAAACCTAACAACCTCCTCATTGGTGTGGATAGAGGAGGCTCATTTTGAAGTACAGGAGTATGGAAAATTCTATTCCCTATGACAGGGAATGCAGCAGACTTAAGTAAGGGCTGAGAGTTGTATAGTTACTCACCACAAACATGGCTGAAAATGAGGCTCAGAAACCTGGGATAACGGACAGCAGCTGGTCTTAGCTCTTGCTGCACCAGGTTCCTTAAGTTCACAAAGATCCACTTAGCCATATCAAGGGTAGTCCCATCCACTAGCTGTAGGACTACTGGAACTTCATCTCTACTCAGTTGGTCAAATGAACCAACTTTGCTGCTGAAGCTCATCATCACCGAAGCAAACAGAAAGCTGTAGGTAGGAGACAAATCCTTCCTATACAATGTTGCTCCAATTTTGGGTTCTGCTACACCACAGAAGCGTAGCAGATTTCCCATTTGCTCGTTTTCAGGCTGGGGCAGATCATATGACTCAGCAACAGGCAGATGAAGAACCTCCCTCAAAAGATCAGCAGTTATCTCAATGGTTTGAGTCCCATTAAGAATAGTCCCTTTGATGACTTGGGTGTTGGGGTTGTAGGAACAGGTGTACCAGAACTCATACACCATCTCCTGGTACAGGACACCAGGAGTTGCAGTCATAGCATAGTTCAACGGATGAACTTGTAGAAACTCCACCATTTGATCGTAACCTTTCCCCACATAGTTTTTGGGGATAGTAAGGTTTGCAACGTAGTTTGTGGGTTTGATGGTCAGCATTGTGGTGACTGATGAGTGTTTGACAACATCATCACCCACGAACACTGGAAGAAAGGGATTAGGTCTGTGAGCCATTTGGAAAGTTTTGAGGTTTGGAGAAGCAAAAGACACTTAGTCGATATTTAGGGTTCTTGAGGATTTCTGGAAATGATGAGGAAGATGAAACAGTAGTTTGGTATTTATAGGATTTGAATGTGAGTGTGTATGAGATAGAAGGTTTTGGGCGGTTTGATTTGAAAAAGTCGTTAACGGAAAATGGAACGGTTGTCCATGTCAGACCGTTTGTCAGACCACTTGAGTCCTTTTTAATCACTTACACACGTAATCCACAGTAATTAAGTTAAATAAAACATTAATTAAGTAACTTAAGTTTGAAGAAAGGTAATTAAAATTTTTTGGTCTAAGCTGTTGGTCAACCCTGTGATGACCAAGGTCATCACAAGCTGTTCAATCTTCAAGCTGTTCATTTTTCAAACTGTTCCTTCAGCCTGCTCTCTTTTGTAAGAGCAGGTTGTGTTCAATAGTTGAACAGGTTACAAGACAATGGCTTGTAAGACAGTGTGAAGAAGTGAACAAGTTGAAGATTGGAACACCAGAGCAGGCTGGACGAATAAACTGATTTTGTTCAGCCTGTTGTATGCTCAAGCTGTTCAAGTTTTTCAGACAAATGACTAAGTACAGAACATGTATAACCTGTTCTGTCCAAGCTGTTCTGAGAAACTTGAGCAGTGTGAAACACACAGATTTTTAGACCTTTGAGAAACACTTAGTCACTCTTGTTTAACATGCCCAGCTTGCTGACAAGGTAGTTAAACCTTGTTTCATCCAGAGGTTTGGTGAAAATGTCTGCAAGCTGTTCATTTGTGGAAATAAAACTTACCTCCACATTACCTTTCTGAATGTGATCCCTGATGAAGTGATGTCTGACTTCAATATGCTTTGTTCTAGAATGAAATACTGGATTGTTGGAAATGGCTATGGCACTTGTGTTATCACACAGAATAGGAATTTTTCTATACACAAGACCATAATCTTCAAGCTGATGCTGCATCCACAGAATCTGTCCACAACAGCTTCCAGCAGCAATGTACTCAGCTTCAGCAGTAGAAGTAGACACAGAGTTCTGCTTCTTGCTACACCAACTTATCAATTTACCACCAAGGAGTTGACATCCACCTGTTGTGCTTTTCCTGTCTAGCCTGCAGCCTGCAAAATCAGAATCTGAATAGCCTGTTAGTTCAAGGCTGGAGTCTTTGGGATACCAAAGACCCAAACCTGGTGTACCCTTTAGGTATCTGAAGATTCTTTTAACAGCAGCTAGATGAGATTCCTTTGGATCAGCTTGGAACCTAGCACACAGACAGGTGGCAAACATAATATCAGGTCTACTAGCAGTTAAATATAGCAAGCTCTCAATCATGCCTCTGTAAGCTGTAACTGAAACAGCTTTACCACTGGCATCAGCATCCAATTTTACATTAGTTGCCATTGGGGTTTTAATAGGAGAACTTTGATCAAATTTGAACTTTTTCAATAGATCTAAAGTGTACTTTCTTTGATTTATAAAAATTCCAGTTGAGGTTTGTTTAACCTGTAATCCTAAAAAGAAAGTAAGTTCTCCCATCATACTCATTTCATACTTGGATTTCATGAGTAATGAAAAATTCTTGCACAACTGCTCATTAGTAGAACCAAATATTATATCATCCACATAAATTTGAACAAGCATAATGTCAGATTTCACTTTCTCTATGAACAGTGTAGTATCCACTTTACCTCTGGAATACCCATTGCTCATAAGAAACTCAGTAAGAGTGTCATACCAGGCTCTAGGGGCTTGTTTGAGACCATAGAGAGCTTTGTCCAACTTATAGACAAAACCTGGATGTTGTTCATTTTCAAAACCTGGAGGCTGCTTGACATAAACTTCTTCTTGCAGCTTCCCATTTAAAAATGCACTCTTCACATCCATTTGAAATACCTTAATGCTCTTATGAGCAGCGTAGGCTAGATACAAACGAATTGCTTCTAGCCTAGCCACAGGAGCAAATGTTTCATCATAATCAATTCCTTCCTCCTGTCTGTAGCCCTGAGCAACTAGTCTTGCCTTATTTCTAATGACATGACCTTGCTCATCCATCTTATTCCTGAAAACCCATTTAGTGCCAATTATAGTTTTACCTTTAGGAGCAGGGACCAGCTTCCATACATTGTTTCTCTCAAACTGATTGAGCTCTTCTTGCATGGCAGTGATCCAATTTGCATCTTTTAGTGCTTCATCAACCTTCTTTGTTGATGTAACCAATTATTTGATCATTGGGGTGACACCTGATCCACTTAGGATCATTTTTCAATGATGATTCACCTGAGTTGTTAACATCTTCAGCAGGTCCTATTGAACAGCTCTCAAGATTTTCAGACACACTGTTGTCTTGAGCCTGTTCACTTGTTGAACATGTCTGACCACTGTTGAACATATCAGCAGTAGAACTAGGAAAATCAGCATTGATAGGTTCAGGACATGCAGTTGTAATTAAGTCAGTACACTTATTCACACAGGGTGTATTGACATAATCATCATCATGTCCATCATGATTAACAGGTTCCACACTGGATGTAGTGGAAGCTTTTGAGTCCTCTTCATTGTTTGATCGCATCAGATCATCAAAGTTAAGTTCTCCTGAAACTGATTCAGGAACAGCTTTGGTGAAAGCATTCTTGGACTCTTCAAAGGTGACATTGATAGATTCATCTATCACCTTTCTTTAGTTGTTGTATACTCTGTAGGCTTTAGAGATAGCAGAGTAGCCAACAAACACACCTTCATCAGCTTTAGGTTCAAACTTTGTCAGTTGATCCCTCTGATTCAGAATGAAGCAGGGACACCCAAACACATGGAAGTAACTGACATTTGGTTTCCTTCCTTTGAGCAGCTCATAAGGAGTCTTGTTCAACCTTTTTACCACTAAGGATCTGTTTTGAGTGAAGCAGGCAGTGTTGACCGCTTCAGCCCAGAATGATGAAGGCAAACCTGATGCACACAGCATGGTTCTAGCAGCTTCAATAAGAGTTCTATTTCTCCTTTCAGCAACTCCATTTTGTTGTGGAGTTCTTACAGCTGAAAAGTTTTGAGTGATTCCTTTCTCTTCACAGAAGTCTTCAAGAGTACTGTTTCTGAATTCAGTACCATGATCACTTCTAAGTTGCTTCACTTGAGCAGAGTTCAGCATCTCCATCTTTTTCACAAATCCAATAATTTCTTTAGCAGCCTCTCCTTTGCTCTTCAGAAAGATCACCCATGTGTACCTGGAGAACTCATCAACCATTACTAGAGTGTACCTTCTTCCTCCTAGACTTGGGACATTTACAGGTCCAAACAAGTCCATATGGATTAAGAAGAGTGGAGTATCAATAGAGAAAATATGTTTGGATTTAAAAGATGTTTTTCTCTGCTTGCCTTTTTCACAAGCTGTGCAGAGTTTATCTTTAACAAAGGTTATAGAGGGCAAACATGTCACCAACTCTTTCTTACAGAGTTTATTGATGTTCTTGAAGTTCAGATGTGACAGCCTTTTGTGCCATAACCAGTTTAAGTCTGCATTTGTTCTTGTGAGAAAGCATGTTTCAGTTGTGGAATCAGCAGATTGCATGTCCACAACATATACACCTTTCGTTCATTGAGCACATAGCACAACTTTGTCTTGGGGATCCAATATGTAACCCAGGTGCTCATCAAAGTTAACCATGTAGCCAGCATCACACAGTTGGCTTATGCTAACAAGGTTATGTTTTAGCCCAACCACATAGGCAACTCTTTTGAATACTGTAGCACCAGCTCTAAGAGTTCCATATCCCTCAGTGGATCCCTGTACATCGTCACCAATTGTGACTTTTGGCCCTTTTTCAGACCTGAGATCACTCAGCAATTCTTTACAACCTGTCATGTGCCCTGAGCAGCCACTGTCCAAGTACCAAACCTGGGAAGGTTGTTTTTCCTGCAGAGTGATAAGAGAAATATTAGTCATTTTTAGGGGAACTCATCACAGAGATGAGTTCTCCTACTTCATCAACATTTGTTGATGGATTTATAATATCCACACTAATATTCCCAATTTGAATGGTGTCAGCTTGGATACCATTTTTATTGACTGAGATGTTTCCAACACTGCTTGTATTAGCTGTGAAAGAACTATCAGAGTCAACAGGCCTCATGTCCTCAGGTTCAGGACAGTCTTTGGCCAGATGTGTCTTCTTCCCACATTTATAACATTTTCTCTTTTTAGGATTTTTGAAAGAAGAACTTTCAGAAACACATTCTGAGTTATTTTTGTTGATTCTTTTAGCAGGTTTAGCAAATTTATTACTATTTGATGAATCAACAGCTTGTGTGGAGGGTTCACAAGTCACAGCTTTGTTTGTCTCTTCTTTCCTTCTTTTAGGAGGACAAATGTCAAAGACAGGAAGCTTAATTGGCTTTTGAACTTCCACAGGTTTGGGAAACTTATTCCCATGTTTCTCAGGTTGAGCAATGGCTTTGCCTTTGTCACTACTGAGACGTGATTTATGCTGCCTATCAACATAATCATTGTTTCTGGTTTTGAAAAACTTAGTTTCATGTAAAACCAGTTTACCACTATGATTAGTAAACTTATTAGAAATCACAGCAGGTTTACTTTCAACATGAGCCTTGCCCTTGTTGAAAACAGACTGCTTAACTTTTGAAAACTTGTTTTCAAAATGTTTAGCATCAAAAGGATTATTATGTCTTTTACCATCAGCTTTGGACACAGAGCCTGTTTTGTCAACAGGTTTAGTATCCACAGCTGTAGTTTGGACATGTTTTCCTTTCTTTTGCTTATGTGAATCAGCAGGGCACTTAGCAGGCTGGATTGATGGAGAACATATTCCAACGCCAACTTTTGAGCTAGGTTCACACGAGCTGTCAGTATTTTGAGGCCTGACAAACCTGTTTGTTGAAATTAGTTTACCATTCACTTTTTGAACAAAAGTGTTTGGAAGCTCACCAAGAGTGGATAAATCTTCTTTCAGATTATTAATCTCAACAATGGAAGCTGCTGTATCAAGATCCCCTCCAAGATAGGCTTGAATTTGTGCAGGGATCTGTTGACTTATACAATGGCTGACTTTTTGTGCAGATTGGCACCAAGAGTCAACTATCTTTTGAAGCTTAGCATGCTTTATATCTGTTTCTCTCTTTTCTTCCAGTAAAATAGAGTTGATGTGTTTTAATTCATCAAGCTCAATTTCCAACTTATGAATACTGTCCAGTTTATTGGGTTTTGTTTTAAGATCTGTTTTAAGCTTGGAGATTTCAGATAATAAAGCATCATGCTTCTCAACAGCAGCTTTCAAATCAACTAACATGTATTCAAACATCTTAATCCTTTCTTCAGAACTGTAAGCCATAAAATTTTGTACCTTATACATCATTGTAGGATTCCAGTTCTCTAAGCTGCTGAAAGCTTCAGCTTCAGCCATATCCTGTTTGAAACTGCTTGTTGATGGGACATCAGTGTTGGCCATCAGACATTGATTGTCTTCTTCATCAGATGATGAATCAGATTCTTCCCAATCACAAGTCTCTGCCATGAGTCCCTTCTGGCGGTTGGAACCCACTGAGTTTTCCAACTTCCTCAGCTTAGCCATGGCCATAAGGTACTTAACCCTATACCCATCATCCTTGTTTGTCTTGTATGGTTTGGATGACTGAACAACAGCTTTTGACACACAGTCAGCAGCTATATGGCCAGTTTTGCCACATTTGAAGCACTCACCCTTGGATTTATCAAATGCCTTCTTTTTGCCAGCACCTGAACTTCCTTGCAGCATGTTTCTTCCAAACCTTTTCCTGTTGAACCTTTTGACAAGCATGACTATCATTTGCTCATCATCCTGTTCAGCAAGATCTGCATTATCTTCCTCATCTGACACCTCTTCCTTGTCATCATCCTGTTGATCAGGTTGAGTGAACACATCACTCACCTGACTCACAGACTGTCTCACATTAGCCACAAAGGCTGCACCTCTTTTAGACATCTCCAAGGCATTTCTCTTCTGTTGCCTTAACTGTTCATCATTTAGTAAAGATCCATACAAGTTGACAAGATCCATACTTCTGATTGTTCCTGAATTTCTTAAAATTGTTGAAAAGTAATTCCATTCTTCAGGGAGGATGTCCAAAAACTTGTTCACCAGAGTAAGACTGTCCTTAGTGATCCCAACAGCTTTGAGATCATTCACAAGAGCAGTAAACCTGGTGTAGGTTTCTGTGAGAGTCTCCTTTGGTTTTGCAAAGAAGAGTTCATTCTGTCTAACAAGATTGTTAATCATGTTATCCAGTGTGATTGTGGGTCCATCATAGACGGTACACAAAGTATCCCACATCTCCTTAGCAGTCTTCATCTTCTCAACCTGTTTGAACACATCATCAGGCAAAGAGATGACTAGATTGTTTCTGGATTTTGCATCAAGAGCCACCAATCTTTTGTCTTCATCAGACCATTGAGCTTTTGCTTTCTCAAATGTTCTGATCTCAGGAGCTGCTCCTTCAACAGCAGGAGTTATTGTTGTAACAGAGGTTGGCACATAAGGACCCTCCATTAAGATTTCTGGTAGTTGTACATCCAGATTCTCTAGGTAGAGCATCATTCTACACTTCCAACCAGAAAAGTTCTGATGATTGAACTTTGGAGGTTTGCCCATTGAGCCATTGTCATAGTATGAGGAATTTGCAGCATTGTTGTCCATAGAAACTTAGGAGAATGAGAGATCTAGAATGACACACACTCTAATCTGCTCTGATACCAGTTGTAGGTCCCGAGAGGTTCCTAAAGTATATAGCTTTAAGCTGTAGAGGGGGGGGGTGAATACAGCTATTTAAAAACTACACACTATTTTCTCAATGTTTGTATGTATTATCAACAATTTGTTAATTACAAACAAGCTTGAATGCGGAAAGGTTCAAGCTGAGATGACAGATACAACAGTATGTTTACTAGTCTAAGACAGACTCAAACTAGATTACAATGAATACACTCACTAATAAGCACTCACTGTGTTTACAAGACTTAGAGGAACAGCTTAAGTAGAACAGCTTAGACACACAGAAAACTGTATTACACAAGCAGACTTGCATGCATGAAAAATATACTTGCACGTTCACTCTTGGCTACAGCACTTAGCTTTTTGGCTTGTCTTTTCTGACCTTAGAAGCTTCCTTTTATACTCACTCAGAGGATCTAAGAGAAACTTCTTTATTGGACGGAATGAAAAAGGAGAAGTCTTGTTTGAAAAGACAACATAACCTTTTCTGCACTTTCTGAAAAGCAGACTTGTCTTCTTGTGTGCAGAACTTTTGTCTTTTCACTTTGTCTACTGTTGCATTGCCTTTAACTAAATAAGGAATGTCAACTTTGCGTCTTTCTTCCTTGTAAAGGCCTATTTTGATATAAGAAAAAGGTCTGTCACCCTTTTTCAAATAACCTTTTGTCTTCATGTAACAGAACAGCTTGGGCAGGCTGAGCAGTTCAGATTTCTACTTTGTCTTCGACTTTGTAAACTGATCTTGCAGCCAAAGACAATACATGAGGACTTGGAAACATATTCCATAAAGTGTTTTAGCCTGTTCACAAAAAACAGGTTCTGTTCACAAAGAACAGAACGCTTGAAAAATGCCCAAGCTGCTCACTAGTATAGAGCAGCGTAGACAGTTTATGTCCAT
Organism: Centrapalus pauciflorus; assembly: GCA_020465985.1. Classification (NCBI taxonomy): domain Eukaryota; kingdom Viridiplantae; phylum Streptophyta; class Magnoliopsida; order Asterales; family Asteraceae; genus Centrapalus; species Centrapalus pauciflorus. The sequence continues at coordinate 208,502 of JAANYP010005714.1, read as the reverse complement.
CCTGTTCAGCAGACAGAGCAGCTTGGACAAACTGTCTTAGTTGCAACACATGCAACAATAGAACAGCTTTGGACTGATAATGCAAATCATTTTCAGGTTTCAATAAGGCATATAACAGGCCATAAATTCAACCATCAAATGCATCAGCAGGTTTGATTAGTAATCTCCCCCTCAGATGTAGAACAGGTTTGACTGAGGCCTTTTTGTGCCTAACACTCTCACTGAAACCTATACCAGGTTCACTGCCTTGATCAATGATCTCAAAGCTGTTGGGATCACTAAAGACAGTTTAACTCAGCTGAACAAATTTTTGGATATACTGCCTGAGGAATGGAATTACTTCTCTACTATCCTCAAAAACTCAGGCACCATCAGAGGCATGGATCTTGCAAAACTATATGGATCCTTGCTAAATGATGCACAATCAAGGCAATAGAAAAGAAATGCTTTAGAAATGTCCAAAAGAGGTGTTGCCTTAGTGGCCAACGTGAGGCAACCTGTTGGTCAGTTGTGTGATGTGTTCACACATGCTGATCAATAGGCTAATGATGAAATAGAGGAAATGTCTGAGGAAGAGGACTGTGAAGATCTTGCTGAGTTGGATGATGAGCAGATGATTGCCATGCTTCTCAGAAAAGTCAACAAGAAGAGATTTGAAGGCAAAATGCTAACGAAATCAGGTGCCATCAAAAAGAAGGCATTTGACAAAACTAAGGCTGAGTGCTTTAAATGTGGCAAAACAGGCCATATAGCTGCTGACTGTGTGTCTAAAGCTGTTGGCTTTTCTTCCGAACCATACAAGACAAACAAAGATGATGGCTACAGGGTTAAGTACCTAATGGCCATGGCAAAGCTGAAAAAGTTAGAAGACTCTGTGGCTTCTTCAAAGCGGAAGGGACTTATGGCCGAAACTTGTGACTGGGAGGAGTCAGATTCTTCATCTGATGAAGAATACAATAACTGTCTGATGGCTAATACTGATGTCCCCTCAACAATCAGTTTCAGATAGGACTTGGCTGAAGCTGAAGCTGTCAGCAGCTTGGAGAACTGGAATCCAACTATGATGTATAAGGTAAAAGTTTTTATGGATTACAGTTCTGAAGAAAAAGTTAAAATGTTTAAATATTTACTTGTTGATTTAAAAGCTGTTGTTGAGAAGCATAATGTTTTGAAGTCTGAAATCTTTAAGCTGAAATCTGACCTTCAAATAAAAACTATTGAACTGAACAGTTTTCATGAGTTGAAAACTGAACTTGATGAAGTAAAAAACATTACTATCATTTTATTAGAAGAAAAGAGAGAAACAGACTCAAAGCGTGCTAAGCTTCATAAGATAGTTGACTCTTAATGCCATTCAGCTAAGAGAGTCAGCCATTGTATCAATCAGCAGATCCATGGTCAAATCCAAGCCTATCTTGGAGGGGATCTTGATACAGCAGCTTCTAATGTTAAGATTGAAAATCTGGAAAAAGACCTATCCTCTCTTGGTTTGCTTCTAAATACTTTTATCCAAAGAGTAAATGGAAAGCTGGTCTCATCAAATAAGTTTTTCAGGCCTCAAAACAATGACAGTTTGTGTGAGAAAGCTATAAAGACTGATGATGGAACATGTTCTCCATCAAATCAGTCTGCTAAGTGCATAACTAGTTCAAATAAACATAAAAATGGAAAACAAGCTGAAACTGCTGCCTTGGGAACTTAACCTGTCATCCAGACAGGTTTTGGATCTAAAGCTGATGGCAAGAAACCTGTTAATCTATATAATGCTGAACATTTTGAGAAAACGTTTTCAAAAGGGAAGCAGCCTGCTTTCAACAAGGGTAAGTCTCATGTTGGAAACAAACCTGCTATGATTGCAAATAAATTTTTAAATCATAGTGGAAAGCTGGTTATAAATGATTGAAAATCTTTTGATAAAACCAGATGTAATGATCATGTTGATAGGCGACAGTCATCACATCTCCGTAAAGGCAAAGGCAAAGCCATTACTCAACCTGAGAAAACTATGAATAACTTTCCCAAACCCGTGGAAGGACAAACGACAATCAAATTACATGTGTTTGATATCTGTCCTACCAAAAAAATGAAAGAGGACATAGGCAAATTTGATGCTGTTGTATCTTCCACCCAAACTGTTGGTTTTTTTGAGACAAGTAATAAGTTTGCTAAACCTATTGAGAAGTCCAACAAAGATACTCCAGAATGTGTTTTTGGAGGTACTTCTTCCAAAAAGTCTAAAAAGAGAAAATGATACAAATGTGGGAAGAAGACTCATATGGCCAAAGACTGTCCTGAAACTGAGGACATGAGGCCTGCTGACACTGCTAGCACCAACATTGCAAAAACCAGGAGTGTTTGAAGTAACATTGTCATTGAGGAGAATATCTTAGCTGATACAATCCAAATAGGGAATATTAGTGTAGATCTCAGCGGTCCATCAACAAATGTTGATGAAGAAGGAGAACTCATCCTTATGATGAGTTCCCCTAAAAGCAACTAATATTATTCTTTGTCACTCTGCTAGTTAAACAACCATCCCAGGTTTGGTACTTGGACAGCGGCTGCTCAGGCCATGTGACAGGTTGCAAAGATTTGCTGAGTTATATCAAGCCTGAAAAAGGCCCAAAGGTCACCTTTGGTGACAATGTCCAGGGATCCACAGAGGGATATGGAATCCTTCAAGCTGGTGCTGCAATATTCAATAGAGTAGCCTATGTGTCTGAGTTGAAACACAACCTTGTTAGCATAAGAAATGTCTGGCTGATGAAACACTCGTCATACCCATGGACGAGCTAGAGCTAGACGATAAGTTGAACTTCGTTGAGAAACATGTGGAAATAATGGACCGAGAAGTCAAGAAACTAAAACACAGCCGGATCCCGATAATAAAAGTCAGATGGAAATCTAAACGAGGTCTTGAGTTTTCATGGGAACGCGAAGATAAGTTCCCGGAAAAATACCCTGATCTGTTCTCAAATACTCAAGCAGTGGAGACACGAGCTAATTTCAGGACGAAATTCCCTTAATAGGGGGAGACTGTAACATCTGGCATTAAACCAGGTTAGCATCTATGACCTAATCAGTATTTACTAGCCAATTATAACCTAGTCAGTGGCCATTAACAATTAATAAAGTGATTAACAATGTTCACATTGAAATTAAACTCAATTAGAATCAAATTCATCAGTGCGATGAATCGGGAAATCAATTAATCTGATCGATTTACGATATGATGGATTAATTCAACTAAGTACATAATTAATCTATGATTAGTGACACTAATCATACACTAATACACTTACTTAACATTAATTATTCAAGATTAAAACAATTTCATTAAAAAATGGATCCAAAAGTATTTATGAATTAAAAAAAAAGGGAAATCAAGAATACATTTCTAAATACTTTTATACAAAAAAAAAAATTCATGGAAATACACCCACATAGGGCCGGCCATAGAGGGTACAAAAGCACATGAAATATATTTTTTTTTACTCAACATATCAAAATCAAATCCTCCTCTTTCAATTCAAACAAGATTTCACACTATTCTTCATCATTTCACCATCTTTTCAAAATCCAATTTTCTCTATAAATAGAGAGCTTTTCCTTTCATTTTTATCACACCAAAATCTCTTGTTCCTCCTCTCAAAAACTGGCATCACACATAAGACACACACAACACACCATTTTCTTTCAAGTGTTCTTCATATCTTGAAGTGTTCTTGGTGCAACTTTTGAAGATCCAACCTTCTACTCATTTTCATTCTTCTAAAACATAAAAGTAAGTAAATAATAACCTAATATATCTTATATTGATGTTTATATAAGTCTTGTATAATATATATAATCACCAACAATAACAAGTTCATAAAACTCAAGTTTATAAATCACTAGTTTTTGTTTTTAAGTTGTTTTCTTGAAATGTGTTTATAAATATATAAACACATCATATAAGTGTAAATATTATGAAAACAAGTTATATAAATGTGTTTATAACTTTTATGCAACTAACGTTTGAATAAACAACAAGAATCACAAGTTATTTCAAGTTTATAAAATACAGAAATTTCGGCAGAAAAGTTGCATCAACTTTGAAAAATCATAACTTATTCATAACCTAATAAAATGAGTTAAATATTGTCTCAAAAGTTAGATCTATGTCTTAACAAAATATCTGAAAGTTTTCAGAATTTATTATGGAGTTTAGAACCCCCAGACATTATTTGGGAACCCGAAAGTTTGATAGCTCAAAAAAGGCCAACAAAGGACTTTTAACAAGCTTTTTCCATAACCTAAACACCTCGAAAAATGTTCGATCTTGACTTTAAAAATTCTTTGTATATAGTAGTTTAATGTCTAAGAAAACCAAAGCCTAAATCGTTTTGGAGCTTGGTCAAAAACAACCAAAAGTAGGCCGAAAAACCTTCAAATATATATATATATATATGTACATATATATATATATATATATATATATATATATATATATATATATATATATATATACATAAACTTGACGTTTTAAGTGGGTTTTATTTACGTAAATTGTCATTTTTACGCTCATAGCCCCTGTTTTCACTATCTATTGGGATGGAAATACATGCACTATTTTCATATGGACATCAAAACTGTTTATTTCTTATTTGTGTTACACATGTGGATTCATCAGCCCTCAAATCATGAACCGTTAATTACATTTATTTGTAAGCGCGAATATATTTTGGATAGATCTATCGGGAGTCATGTCCCCCATTTGGGTTAGTCTTAATCGGCTAACGGCGGGATGCATATATGTTCAACACACGGTATTACGTATGGGAATACTGCACATGGCAAACTCATTTAATTAAGCTTTGGTTGCATGATGGTTTATGTAATACATACATAGAATTTATGCTTTATAAATTCAACTCATCTGATAGTGTCCATACAATTGGTCTTTTTGCGTAAACCTATGAGCTCATCAACTATTTGTTGACGTATTTTAGCATGTATTTTCAGGTGATTAAGACATGCGCATTTATCGGAAGCATTCCAAGGCTTCCATTCATGTTGGAGTCGCATCATTTTCAAACTCGGGCATTTATTTGCATTTTTGCTGATAAACTAAATTGTGTATTTAAATCTTGGTATTTTAAGAACTACTTACGCTGTATTTTGGTTATGTAAAACAATATTTGTATTTGATGTTAAATCGATGTATTTTTGAAAATGTCCATATGGTGGTCGTTCGTTATGATTATGGTTACGCATCTGCGACGTCACGCTTCGTTGCCAACCGGGGTATCGGGGTGTGACAGACTGGGTTAGAAACAGGAGGTTTAGTATGTTCCATTGTCTCAGGTGCCACAGAGGCACCAGTCACAAATGCTTCAGCCACGAAGGCTTCTGGTTTAACTGATGAACCAAGGCGAGCAGTCTGCTCCCCCTCAGCCACTAAGGCTGATGGGACAGACTTAGCTATTTTAGCCTTCTTGCGGACAGGCTCAGCTTTACTAGATTTCAAGGCCCTTTTTATCATTTTGGGCCTTGATTTGGATTTTCCTTTGGGAGCAGCATTTGGATCCATCCTCTGAGTAGAGGGTCCTTCCACCAAACCAAGTAACCTCCTCATTGGAGTGGACAGAGGAGGTTCATTGTTGAGTACTGGAGTGTAGAATACTCTATTCCCAATAACAGGGTTTTCAGAAACAATATGGATGAGCAAGGTCATGTTATTAGAAACAAGGAAAGACTAGTTGCTCAAGACTATAGGTAAGGAGAAGGCATTGACTATGATGAAACATTTGCTCCTGTGGCAAGTTTGGAAGTAATTCGTATGTTTCTGGCATTCGCTGCCCACAAGAGCATGAAGATATTTCAGATGGATGTAAAGAATGAATTTTTGGATGGAAAGCTGCAAGAAGAGGTGTATGTCAAGCAACCTTCAGGTTTTGAAAATGAACAACATCCAGGTTTTGTCTATAAGTTGGTCAAAGCTCTCTATGGTCTAAAACAAGCCCCTAGAGCCTTGTATGACACTCTTACTAATTTCCTTATGAGCAATGGCTATTCCAGAGGTAAAGTGGATACTACATTGTTCATAAAGAAAGTGAAAACTGACATTATGTTTGTTCAAATTGATGTGGATTACATAATATTTGGTTCTACTAATGAGCAGTTATGCAAGAGTTTTTCACTGCTCATGAAATCTAAATATGAAATGAGCATGATGAGTGAACTTATTTCCTTTTTAGGATTACAGGTTAAAAAACCTCAAATGGAATTTTCATAAATCAAAAAAAGTATACCTTAGATCTTCTTAAAAAGTTCAAATTTGATCAATGTTCTTCCCTCAAAACCTAAATGGCAACCAATATAAAGTTTGATGATGATGTTTGTGGCAAAGATGTTTCAGTAGCAGCATACAGAGGCATGGTTGGGAGCTTGCTATATTTAACTGCTAGTAGACCAGATATTATGTTTGCTCCCTATTTGTGTGCTAGGTTTCAAGCTGGTATAAAGGAATCACATCTAGCTGCTATAAAAAGAATCTTCAGATACCTGAAGGGTACACCAGGTTTGGGTCTTTGGTATCCCAAAGACTCCAGCCTTGATCTAATTAGTTATTCAGATTCTGATTTTGCAGGCTATAGGCTAGATAGGAAAAGCACAATAGGTGGATGTCAACTCCTTAGTGGAAAGTTGATCAGTTGGTGCAGCAAGAAGCAGAATTTTGTCTCTACTTCTACTGATGAAGCTGAGTATATTGTTGCTGGAAGCTGCTGTGGGCAGATTCTATGGATGCAACATCTACTTGAGGATTATGACATTGTCTATAGGAAAACTCCTATTCTGTGTGATAATACAAGTGCCATAGTCATATCCAACAATCCAGTCTTCCACTTTAGAACAAAGCATATTGAGGTCAGACATCATTTCATTAGGGATCACATCCAAAAAGGTATTGTGGAGGTAAGTTTTATTTCCACAGAAGAACAGCTTGTAGACATTTCCACAAAACCTCTTGATGAAAACAGGTTTAATTAGCTTGTAAGCAAGTTGGGTATGTTAAATAAAATTCACTAAGTGTCACTCATGTTCAAAGGTCATTTGTTCAAATATGTCAAGATTTTCCAAAACAGCTTGGACAGGACAGGTTTTACTTGTTCTACACTTAGCCAGTCTTTGAAAATTTGAACAGCTTGGACGTGTAACAGGCTTGACAAAATGAGTTTTAATATCAAACCTTTTCTATTGTACAAATTTCCAACCTGCTCACTCTGTTAATCAGTCATACAAAGCAATGCATTGTAACCTGTTCAGCTATTGAACAGGTTTCACAATGAAACCTGTTCTCATATAGATGCACATGTTTCACGAACAGCTTGTAGAGTGATCAGTGTGTGAGGTGATGAAACCTGTTCATCACAGGTTTGCACAACAGCTTAGACCATCAGTTTTTTAATTACCTTTCTTCACATTTAAGTTACTTAAATTAAGTATTTATTTAACTTAATTACCTATGGATAACGTGTGTTAGTGATTAAAAGGTCAAGTTGGTCTGACAAACGTGCGGACGTGTCAAACCGTTCCGTTTTCCATTGGTAACATTCTAAATAAACCACCAAAACATTTCTCTCTCCTACTCACTCACATTCAAATCCTATAAATACCCAAATCGCTGTTACATATTCTTCTTCTTCCTACTGCATCCATACTCCTCTGATAAACCTCAAAAGACTTAGTGTCCTAACTTGTGCATCTACTCTACTCTCCTAAATGGCTTCTCAAAATAACCCCCTTGTCCTAGTGTTTTTTGGTGATGATGTTCAGAAACATCCTTCTGCAACACCATGTTAACCGTAAATCCCATCAACTACATTGCCAATCTAGCTATTCCTAAGAACTATATTGGGAAGGGTTATGAAAATATTGTTGAGTTTCTGCAAGCCCATCCTCGGCATTATGCAATGACAACCTCTCCTAGTGTCATGAACCAGGAGATGGTTTATGAATTTTGGTACACATGCTCGTATGATCCATCTACCAAAACCATCAGAGGAACCATTCCCAACACCACCCAAAACAGTTGAGATCACTACTGATATTCTCAGGGAAGTACTTCATCTTCCCACTGCTGATACGTATGAAAAAGCTCCGCCTGAGAACGAACAGATGGGCAATATGCTACGCTTTTGTGGTGTAGCAGAACCAAAGGTGGGAACAACCTTGATCAGAAGGGATCTCTCCCCCACTTACAGCTTACTCTTCGTCTCAGTGGTGATGAGCCTCAGCACAAAGTTGGTTCAATTGACCAAGTCAGCAGTGATGAGATCCCCATAGTCCTAAAATTTGTGGATGGGACTACACTGTACATGGCAAAATGGATTTTCCTGAATTTGAGGAACCTAGTGGAGCAACAACAGCGTCCAGCTGCTGTCAGATATCCTAGATTCTTGATCCTCATCTTCAAGCAAGTGTGTGGTGAGCATCTTTACAACTCTCAACCTCACTTGTTAACTGTAGTATTTCCTGTAACAGGAAATAGTGTATTCTACACCCCAGTTCTTGAGAATGAACCTCCTTTGTCAACACCAATGAGAAGGTCACTTGGTTTAGTGGAAGGACCTTCTGCTCAGGAGGTGAATCCAAATCCTGCTCCCAAACGATAATCCAAATCAAGTCCTAAAATGGTGAAACGTGCCTTGAAAATTGTTGACGCTGGGTCTGTCACCAAGAAGCCCAAAACATCTAACTCTGCACCCTCAGCCTCAGTGGCTGAGGGGGAACAGGCTGGTCACCATGGTTCATCAGTTGAACCTGAAGCCTCTATGGCTGAAGCCTTTGTGGCTGGTGCCTCTGTGGCACCTGAGACCATGGAACAGGCTCAACCCCCTGTTCCTGACCGAGTCTCATCTCCAGTCCAAACACAACTCCCTACCACTTCTCCTCAATCACCCACAATGTCACAATACTCCAGGCTAAGAAGAAAATCGTTAGCAAAAAAGAAACCCTTCTCTCAAACTAGCCCCTATGGCCCCTCCCAACAAGAGTCAGTTAACAAAGAAGCAACCCCTGCCGGTTTTGCTTCTCCTATTTTGGGAGTAAGTGCAACCCATTTGGAGCAGGCTTCACTCCAAAAAAAAGTCCACCCTAAGTCAACCTGAGCCCTCTGGTTGTTCACAACAGGAACCAGTTGTACAAAAGGAGTCCACCACATCAACTGTCCAAGCCTCCCAACAGTCTTAAGACATTGAAAGATAGGAGCACACTCCACTCCATAATGAGTCCACCCAGTCCTCACCTCATATTTCTTCTCCACATACTGAGTCTGCACAAGGTGCAAAAGCTGCTGATATAAACCAATCAGCAGATCAGCCTTTCACTTCTGCTCCTGGTGATGCCGCTGTTCAACACCCAACAGCTGTTGAAGGACCAACATCTCAAGCTCATGAACCTGAGGGAATGGAACATCCCTCTAGTGAGGCTTCTCCCCATGTGCACATTCCATCATCAGTTTTCACCACTGATGATGTAGAAATGTATATCCCCTCTCCCATGAAGAGGTGCCTATAAACCAAGGTACGACTGAGGGAACCTCCTAATGCCTTGATGAAGGAGTCACCGTACCATTGACATCTGTAAGGCCACCATCCCAAATCCCTTCACCTAACGATGAAGCTACAGCCACTTCTGAAGGTCCCATTGATCCTTCCAAGTTAGGCCATGTAAATTATGCCCAGGCTATGGAATTACTATCTAAAGTATCCCTACCATCACCTTCTGACCCGCATTCTCCACAATCCTCACCTTCACACTCAACTCCCTCAACCCAATCTAAACGGTCCACCCATACCCCTCCATCCCCCAAAGAACTTTCTTTGAAGGATCAACTCTCTGTGTTGTCCAACAAAGTTGTTTCTCTAGAAAATTCTATGACCTCCCTCCCTTCTCTTCTCTCAGACTCTATGTCTGCTAACTTTAGGGGTTTCTTGATTCGTTCACGACCTCCTTTCCAACCCCTGCTCCCCAAACTGACCACTCCTCTCAGCTGCTTACACTCACTTCATAGCTGCAACAACTATCATCCTCCCTTTCATCAATTCTTTCTCACCAACAGGACTCTGTGTCCACCCTGTCAGCAGTTTCCCAACAGTTGTTAGCTCTTGCAGAAACCTGCTCTACGACTCTACCCTCCACTTTGGACAACCTAAATACCTTAGTGGTCTCCCTGTCAAACTCTGTGTCCTCAAACTTTAATGATATGCAAGATTCCCTTGAACTAACTCTTGCACAGCTTCAAAGTTTGGTGTTCACAGAATCTGACAGGGCTGCTATTTCCCAGTTGTCCTCCCTTGAAAACTCTCATTCCTCTTCTCTTCACACCTGTGTTACCCAGTTAACAGAGGTTAAGGATAACTTGGCTTTCTTAGTGAATAGCCTTGTTGGTTCCAAACCTATCCCCCAAACTACTGTTGTCCAGCTTGTTAGATACGTTCCTTCATGAAGAACTGTTGTTGAAGGCTCTGTGCCATCTCCTTCAAAGGGGGAGAAGAAATCTGCCCCGAACACAAAGTCTAAGGGGGAGAAATCTTAATCACCCTCTAAGAAGAAATCAGCTTCAGTGGGGAAAACAGCAGGTCTTTCCCAAACTGGTACTGTTGCGGGTTCTTCCAAAGTCTCTGAAACTTCTCAGCCTACTCAAGTTGGATCTCCAAGCCCTTCACCATCTAAGGGGGAGGAATCCATTCCTAAGGACAGGCCAAACAGGAGGAGACATTTAATTTTGGAACAATCTGAAGAAGAAGAAGAAGAGAGGAACCTAAAGCTACTGTAGCTAAGGTAAAAGGAAAAGGGAAAGCCTCAATGGACACTGACTATCTCAAAGCTGCTCAGCTCAAATTTGACAAATCTCAGGCCAAAGATATGGGCATTCCTTTAGAGACTTATTATTCATTCAAACAAGAGCATCTTGAGATTCTTGAAAGACAGAAGAAGGAAGTTGCCTCTGCCAAAGCTGCCAGAGCCTTTGCAGCCAAGGAGGCTATAAAGATAAAAATGCCCTCCTTGGATGTACAAAGGAAACTAATAGAGGCTGCAAATGAGTCAGTGGTTGGTAAAGGGGGAGAGAAAGAACAGAATGCACTGGTCTTAGTGACCAAGTAAAAGCCTGTATCCTCCTTGGCAAAAGCCTAATTACACTTTGATAATATCGGAAAGAAGAAGTTCTTTGATGTGGCTAACAGAAGACTAGCCAAGGAAACAATTGTCAAGGTTGTCCTTATTTCAAAGAAAGGTAAGTAGTGGAAGCTTCAGATCCCTAGGCTAGGTGCTGAGGGTCCATAATTGGAAGCCTATGAGACTGCTGATGTTGTGTGCATGGGGTGTAGGGAATGGGTTGAATTGGTTGTTGCCTGAGCAGATCCAAATCTGAAACTGCTCAAACTATTAGGGCATATGTCAAAACACTGATGAAGAAAGTCAAAAACCTAGGCTTAATTCCTGAAGAACAAATCAAGGGTACCTCACTGGTGGAACCCAAGATTAAGCCCAAGAGAAAGAGAAAGGAAACAGAGCTTGAAGAGCTCATCATGATGATTGAACAAGGGTTGCACGCTGTTGCAATCAAAGGGGTAGATCACAGTCTGCCAAGAGGAGTTGAGCCTGAGGAAGGAAAATTCATAGAAGATCGTGAGTTAGGGGTGTTCTTTGTGGACCCCTTATCAAAGAAAATGTGTTTCAAAAGGGCATCTGATCTTTATAAGGCTGGCCTAAAGCAGGTCGTAGCCTTCAGACTCTCCAATACGTTTGCACAACACTCAATATGGAGAGCAATCATATGGGAACAACTTAAAGGCTTCTATGAAAGGGGAGAACTTCAACATCCTTAGTTCATGTTCCTTAGGCATGAAGTGGAAGAAATTGATGAAACTATGGAGCATTACTAAAACCTTTTTGAAGAAAGACCACAACTTGCAGGTCCATCTACTGCTGAGTAGATGAGGAATGGAAGCTGTCCATAAGTTAGACAGGCTTACCATTATTTGCTCCCACCATCAATAGTCCAACTTGTTGAAATTCTCTTTGTACATATGTTGTACTTCATTACATTAGTTGTAATTCATTTCAGTACATTAGTTGTACTTCTGTAAAAACATGTGTTGTTTAAATCAACTTCAGTATATATAAACTGATCTTTTACTTTACTTCAATGTTGTACTTTTACTTCAGCAAATAAAATGTAAAAATATATAGTGATAGTTGATAGAATCAGCTTGGGCTGATCATTGCAAATAGGGGGAGATTGTTAGGCACAAAAAGGCCTCAATCAAACCTCTTCTATACAAGGGGAGATTATTAATCAAACCTGTTTGATACAATTAAAGGTATAATTTAAGGCCTCTTAATGCCTTATTGAAATCTGAAAAGTGATTTGAAATATTATCCCAAAGTTGTTCACCCAATTTCATTAGTTGTAACTAAGGCAGATTGCCCAAGCTGTCCTAATCTGTAGGACAGGCTAGACATAAACTGTCTACGCTGCTTATACCTGTTTAGCAGCTTGGACCAAAATTTGAGTGTTCTGTTCTTTGTGAACAAGCTAAACACTTTATGAAATATGTTTCCATGTCATCATGTATTGGCTTGGACGAAAAGATCAGATTACAAGTCGAAGACAAAGTGGAAAATCAGAAGCTGCTAACACTGCCCAAGCTGTTCTGATACAAGAAGACAAATTGAATATTTGAAATGGGTGACAAACCATTTCTTATATCGAAATGGCTATACAAGAAGAGGAAAGGATTAAACTTGACATTTCATTTTAAGGTAAAGCATTTTGCAACAAAGACAAAAAGGAAAAGACAAAGATTCTGCAACAAAGGGACAAATGTTGTTTTGTCAGAATGTGCAGAAAGCAGTTTTGTCTTTTTGGAAAGACACTCCACTATCTCTGCATTCAATGTGGAAGATTCACAAGTATTCTTTGAGAGAGCAAAAAGGAAGCTTCTAAGGAGTGTGAGATAACCAAGAGAGAGATATCCTAAACGTGCAAAGAATTGTGTTTTCATGCATGCAAGGTCTGCTTAGAAAAGAATAGTTGAGTGTGTCCAAGCTGTTCTGTCTGTCTTGTAAAATTACTAAGTACATCTTAGTGAGTGAATTCATTGTAACTAGTCTGAGTGTGTCATAGATTAGTAGTCTATCTGTTGATCTGTCATCTCAGCTTGTACTATTCCACAGTTCAAGCCTCTTTGTAATCAACACTTGTTGATATATATATATATATATATATATATATATATATATATATATATATATATATATATATATATATATATATATATATATATATATATATATATATATATATATACAAACATTTAGAAAGTATGATGAACTTTTAAATAGTTGTATTCACTCCCCCCCTCTATAGCTTATAGCAACACAAAAGGGAAACCTTTTCAGACCTACAATCCCCTTCTCAGAAACTACATGTCCTATACAATCCCCTCTTTGACCATGAAATGACTCTTTTCCCATCCTAGCACCAAACTGGTTTCAGTGCACCTTTTCAATACTTGTTCCAAATGAGACAGATACCCGTCAACTTTATTGTCAAAGATGGAAAAATCATCCATGAAAATCACTAAAGATCCTCCTACCATGTCTGAGAAAATTCCCATCATGCACCTTTGGAAGGTGGCATGGGCATTACACAATCCAAATGGCATTCACCGGTATGCGAATGTGCGATACGGGCAGGTAAACATGGTCTTTTCCTAATCATCAAGGTGGATGAGAACTTGGTTGTACCCTGAATAGCCATCTAAAAAGCAATAATACTTCTGGCTAGCCAACTTCTCCACAATCTGATCAATGAAGGGTAATGGAAAGTGGTCATTTGATGTAGCTGCATTCAACTTCCTATAGTCTATACACACTCTGCACTAGTTGCAATATGACCTTCACTTGCTAATCACAGTCACACCTGATTTCTTTGGCATTGTCTTTGTAAGGCTATCCCACTGACTATCAGAGATGGGGTAGATAAAACCTGCATCCAACCATTTCAGTACCTCTTTCTTTACCACCTCTCTTAAGTTAGAATTTAACCTTCTTTGTCCATCCCTTGAAGGTTTGATGTCAAGATCCGTTATGATCCTATGCATACAAATTGTGGGACTAATCCCTTTAAGATTATAAATAATCCACCCCATAGCAGTCTTATCTCTTCCCAATACTTCTACTAATGCTTTCTCTTCATCCACTGAAAGATCTGAGGCAATAATCACAGGAAAACTCTCATATGGTCCTAAAAACAAATACTTCAAATGAGCAAGTAGAGTCTTGAGCTCTAAGGTTGGAGCTTGTTCTAAATGAGGTTATGTAGACTCAGGAAGGTTCTCTGGTAACTTTTAAAACTTTAGGGACCATGGAGGCTTCCTCTTCTACAACGTCCCTGATATCATCTCCTCTAAACTCATCAACCATCCTAAATCACTGTCTTCCTTCTTCTCACATGGCAACATGTAGCCCAACTCATCTTTACTAGTCATCAAAGGAACTTGAGATCCTACTAACTCATCATCACAATCAATTATATAACATTCAGATTCAAAAGAAGCGTTAGGGACAACATTGAAAACATTTAGCTTAAGCTTCTTGTTTCCAAATGCTAAGTCTAACACACCAGTCCTACAATTTATTTTGGCGTTAATGGTGGCTAAAAATGGCCTACCCAAAATAATTGCAGGTTGCTTGTCTCTACTACGGTGATTTGAATCAAGTACAAGGAAGTCCACAGGATAGTAGAAATCCTCAACTTTTACAATCACATCAGTCAACATACCCCTTTGGACCTTGGTTGAACGATCAGCTAATTGTAATACCACATCTGTATGTTTTGAACTTCTAAGATCATGCTGATCAAACAAGTTCCAGGGAGTATATTTACACTTGCCCCTAAATCCAACAATGCCTTCTTGATTCTAACATTACCAATAGCAACAGTGATAAGAGGTGAACATGGATCCTTTAACTTTGGTGGTAAAGTTCTCGAGACGACAACACTTACATGTTCAGTGAGGTGGATTTGCTTTGGCAATGCTATGTTGAACTTACGCTTCTGAGTGCACAAATCCTTTAAAAACTTTGCATAAGCCGGAACTTGCTAAATGCCTTAACCAATGGAATTTGGATATTCACTTGGTTAAACATATCCCACAAATCTTCCATTTCTTGCCTTTCTTCGCAAAAGCTGGTCTACTTGGGCTCTCCAACGCTACAAGGTATGGCAATGTTGGCTTGAGTTTCAGCTGTTGTTCATCCTCCAAAACAAGTTCTTTAAAGTGGACCTTCTTCTTCAGTTGAACCTCTTGTTTAGATTCTGAATGTGGAATTGGTTGCTCACTATTAACAATATTTTGAACTTCATTATCCACTTCATCTAAACCTGGCATAACAACCTTGTTGTCCACCTTCTTCCCGCTACGCAAAGTGGTTACATTATGCATCTCACTGACCTCATTTAGCTCCTCCACCTCGTTCACTACCTGCTTGTCTTACCCTTAGAACGAGAAGGACTCACTATTGTATTGCTTGGTAAATGAACTTCATCCCTTTTTGTAAGTTGATCTACAGTCTGCCCCATTTGCTTTCTCTAAACTTGCCATAGACTTGGTTTTGACATATGATTGCTGCTTCAAATAATCCAACAACTGGTCCATCTTTGGATCTTTAGGAGGTTCCTACACTACTGGCTCTTTTCCTCATTAGTACCCGATGCCATACCATTATAGAAGTTCCTATTATGCTAATAACGATTCCCTTGCTCAAACTTTGCCCTTGAATAGTCATCCCCTCCTTGATCATCTCTCCAATGGAAATTAGGATGACGTCTCCAATCAGGATTATAAGTCTCTGAATGAGGATCAAAATGCACGGCGTGGCCTAAACCCAAAGATCGCATTAGCATGTTTCTCTTGCACATGAGAACAGAACTCTGAAGTATGAGTGTTCTCTCCACATGTAACACACATCACTGGAACTGTTGATTCCACATGTTTTTTTTCTCATTAAAGCATCCATATTCTTGTTAAGAGCCTCCATGTTCAATGTAACTTTTCTTTTCCAAGCATTATCAATTCCCAGGACTTGAACCCCAATTGGTGCATCTGATCCAGCTTGTACCTTTGATCCCTTAGCCAACTGTGCAAGTAATTCTGATACTTCATCATGTTCTTTGGCCAAAAACGTAACACTAGATGTTGCAGTGATCATGTTCCTACTCTTCTGACTAATGCTATCAAAGAAATTCTTCACTAACATCCACCTTGGCACCTCATGATGTGGACAAGCTCGCAACATCTCATTCAATCTCTCAAATGCCTCATGAAATTGCTCCCCTGGTTTCTGCCTAAAACTTGTAATGTTATTCCTCTTTTCGGTGGTCTTACTGATTGAGAAAAACTCATTTAGAAAAGCTCTCTTCATTTCCTCCCAATTGTGAATGTTATTTGTAGGTAAAGAAGTAAACCAATGTTTAGCTTTATCGTTTAAGGAAAAAGGAAAAAGTCTCAGCTTAAGAGCATCAACATGTAGCCTCTGTACTCGATTAGCTTTACAAATGGCTGAGAACTCAGCTAGGTGATCATACGGCTCTTCACTCTTTGCTCAATGGAAGTGAGGTAAAATCCTAAACATGTGTGTATTTATCTCCAATTCATTGTTAACTTCTTGATACTGAATGGTTGAAAGATCAGGTAAGTCACCAAGCTTGTAGTGGGACTCTACAGCCCTCCTTTCATCAGCCATGTCCACGTGTGAATTACTCTCACTTTCTGAATTATCTGAGTTTCCTGGTTGGTTGTCTGAAATAGATGATTCTGTTGCACTTAAGTCACAAGCAGGTTCACCACTACTCCAATATCCTCTGTCCAACTTTCTAAGAGAAAGGGCAGTTCTATCTATTTCTGTTTCAAATTGTAGTGGAGAAGTCCTCCAAGAATGATGAGTATGCATGTACCTGAGATACTCACAAACAACGTGAAGATTCTGAACTTGCTCTTCAGAATGCCAAAAATAAAATTTAAAGAGCAAAAGAAAATAACTAACTAATATGAACAAGAATATTAACAGAAACAATTACTCAAAAATCAAGCTAACAAGCGCTGTCAATCCCCGGCAACGACGTCATTTTGATAGACCCCGGCGTATGAGTATCAAAATAACCCAGCAAACACTATATAGGATAAGGCAAGTGGCATCACATTCATAGGAAAAGTCAAGTTGTTAGTTTAATTTTCGAGATTGTTTTGGTCAGATTTGTGAACATTTACTTTGAATTGGTTAAATACTATCAATTACTATTAACACGTTGCTACATTAAGAAGGTGGTTTGCAAACTTTCAATTAAAGAGAATAGGTGTTCATTCCCTTATTGTACACATCATGGCAATTCGAAATGTTTTAAATGATGATCTTCACATGAATTAACTTAACTATGTAACAAGTTTTCTTAAGACAACGTATATTGCTCAATTAGTTGTCTTTATCCTTTCTACCGATTTAGAACAACCAATGATATCAATATAAATTGTTTCATACAATAATTATTGCTTGATCAATGTCTATGCATTCACTCAATTGCATATTCCACAACCCACTAATTTCGAACGAAAATGAGAACAACATCACATTCATCATGCCATAATGTGCAAACTTAAGAACAAACACCTAAATGTGTTTAGCCCAACATGGTCTGAACTAACATACTAACAACAAATAACAAACTAAAAAGCATACTGGCTACCAAACAGGTGTATAAACACAATGAATTGGCTGCTCGAGTGCATGATTGATGTCTGTTGTTGTTTCCTCCTTGTGATCGCCTCCAATACCTCTCTCCCCTCTATAATTTTCGCGTCCCTTGTCTCTGTAACCATCTTCCCAAGTTAACCTCCTGCAGTTCAGAAACAAGCGTATTGGCGTTGAGTCCGACGTCACAGACGCTGGTTAAGTTGCTTGAAACCTTCATCAGGCGTTGAGTGGACGCCCAGGAACTGTAATTACATGCTTGGAACATTTCTCAAGCGTCTAAAACGCTGGCTTCGATGTTGAGCCATTTTGAACTCCGTTAGCCATCAGTTCCCTCCTTTTCCACTAATCACCAACAATAATTAAATCACGTTAGCAGCACCACCTTTCTTGCATTTAACTCACAAAAACATAACAAAAACACAGAAAAACAGAAGTGATTAATATCACTGATCATATGTGTAGGATCTCGAATGTGATGTCCAAGCCCCAAATATCGGATGTTGTTATCTTCTTAATTTGATTTTTTTGTTATGTATAAACAAATCTCGGATGTTTGGTTTATTGAACACAAATCTCGGATGTTTGTTCCATTTTTGCTAATTTAATGTTGGTTTTGCATGCCCAAGTATAATCTCGGATGTACGGTGTTAATCTTGGATGTATGCTGCTCAAGTACAGATCTAGTTGCACTTTGTAATTTCTTTTCTATTTCGTTAGGCAAATCTCGGATATCATGTATGTGAGTGCTACCTGTTTAATTTTTATTCTTTCTAGGAAGTTTTTTTCAATTAGGTGAAAAAGATTTTCCTTCTACCCTTCCAGTACACAAGTCTAGGAAGTGTGTGACATCTATGTGGCTGCGACATAGATTCTGTCATCCAACTTGAAGTTTACGTGTGCTAGTTTGTTTGAGTGAAGTATTGTTTGGATCTCAATCATACTTGTGTGCTATGTGCTTGTAGTTTAGTTTTCTTAAATCCAACTTGAAGGACTTGATTTACACACACACACACACACAGATATATATATATATATATATATATATATATATATATATATATATATATATATATATATATATATATATATATATATATATATATACTCATTAGGACAGGAACTTGTGTGAATCGATCTGCTTTAACATTGGACTCTTAATGGTTATCTTTGGTGTTCTTTCGTTAATATGGTCTCATATTAAAAAAAGAAAACCTGATGCTAAACAACGCATGTTGATTCACTCAAGTTCCTTACCTAATGACTTAGTATCTTTACTTTCATCCATTGATCGATATCTAACATTTTTTGTTAATCTTACAGGTTTCAATGGCCAGTCCTTCAAATAACGATCAAAATCCACCGAACCCTTAATCAAAAATCCGCATCCCACCCATAGACCAAATATTCCATTCTGCACGCTGGTCGCCTTTCGAGGAAAACAACTAGGAATGGGATCCAACGTCCTTCAATACCAAAACCTGTTCCAGTCTTATGGCAGAAATCCTGAAAGGCCACCCTCTCTACCCAGTTCTATCTGATGCTCATTCCGTGTCTCACGTTTAGCTACAACAATTCTGGCACTATCTAGCTTTTCATAGAGAAACAAACCAGGTTTACTTCACCAGTGTCATTGATAGAATGACTATCAAATTCAATCTTTCTACATTCTGATCACTTCTGAAATTTCCAGCCAAAAACTCAAGGCATGACAAACAGAACTGGGATGAAGATGTAGAACGAATGGAGCTTTATTACCACATCATGTCTCTCGGTTACAACAAACCGTTAGAAAAACTGTCACACCCCGATACCCCGCTTAGCAATGAGGCGTGACGTAATGGAAACAAAGTCACAATCATAATGAACAACCACCATATGGAACGTTTTCGAAATACATAGCTTATAAAATTGTTTTACAAACACATAAATGAAAGAGTTCACGAATGATGGAGATTAAAAGTTTGATGATGATTGTTCAAGGGATTCTCAATATAAAATTGAAAGTCAGTTGTGGGTGTGTAGCACCTTACATGGCCGGCCTAAAAAGTATTTAAAAAGGGTATTTTCATTTTTTAAAGTATATCAAATGTATTATTGTATTTTTCTTTTTATTTAATTCATAAATACTTATGAAATACACGAGTTTAATGAATTGTTTTTGTCTTCCATAATTAAAGTTATGTAAGATTGTTAATGAATGATTAGTGTCACTAATCTTAATTTTATTATGCACTTAGTTGAATTAATCTAACATATCTTAAATTGATCAGATTAATTACTTTGTTGTTTCATCAGATACACCGACGAAATTGTTTCTTATTGTAAGGAATTTCCTTATGAAATTGTTAATCACGTTGACTAATTACTAATGACTATTGATTTAGTTATAAATGCTAACCTGATTTGTGTCGGTTGTTATAGTCTCCCCCTGCTAATGAAACTTCATCCCGAAATTTTATCTGGTTTCCTCGGGGGTTTTGTTACATGAGAAAAGGTGAGGGTACTTCTGCTTGATCTGGTATTTGCATTTACAGGTGAATTTTGGACCACGTCTCATATTCCACCTGACTATAACGATGGGAATGCGACCGTGCTTCAATCTCTTCCCCTCATGATCCATGATCTCTACTGTTCGACAAAAGGAAGTTTATCATCCAATTGAATCTCTTCCAAAGGAATAACAAGTGTTTCATCTTACGAACACTTCTTCATGTTTGATAGGAAGGTGTTGTGGACGCTGTTAAGCTTCGGTGGTAGGTCTAACCGATAGGCTACAGGGTCAATCCTCTTTAGAACTTTGAATGACCCAATGTAACGAGGATTTAGCTTTAATAGTTTCCCAAATCGTATCACGCCCTTCCATGGCGAGACTTTCAGCAATACCCTTTCTCCCACTTGAAACTCTAGAGACTTTCACCTCACGTCTGCATAGCTCTTCTTGCAATCACGAGCAACTTTTAACTAATTTCGTATATGCACTATCTTCTTGGTGGTTCCGAGTATAATCTCTGGGCCCGTGACATGACTATCCCCGACTTCGACCCAGCAAAGAGGTGATCGACACTTCCGTCCATACAGTGCCTCAAATGGAGCAGCCTTAAGACTCGTGTCATATATGTTGTTGTACGAGAACTCCACTAACGGCAAATGAGTATCCCAGCACTTCCAAAATCAATTACACAAGCTCTTAACATATCTTCTAGGGTTTGGATCGTTCTTTCACTCTAACCATCGGTCTGTGGGTGACATGCGGTACTCATGTCCTAGTTTGTACCCAAAGCTTGCTGTAATGACTACCAAAATCTGGATGTAAATCTGCTGTCTCTATCTAAAATGATTGAGACGGGAACTCCGTGCCTAGAAACGACTTCCTTGAGGTAAATTTCGTCTAGCTTATTCATCTTGTCGGTCTCTTTAATCGGTAGAAAGTGCACGAATTACGTCAGTTGGTGGACTATTGCCCAAATGGTATCATACCCACTTGATGTCTTTAGCAGTTTCGTTATTAAGTCCATTGTTATCCATTCCTAGTTCCATTGGGGAATCTCTGGTTGCTGTAATAACCCAGATGGTTTCTGATGATCTGCCTTAACTTTGGAGCATGTTAAGCACTTGCTGAAATATGTGGCAATCTCAGGCTTCATGTAAGGCCACCAGTACAGCTCCTTAAGGTCTTCATACATCTTATCGGATCTGGGGTGAAAGGCATACCTTGATATGTTCCCTTCAGCCATAACTAGCTTACTTACTCCACCAAAGCTGGGTAACCAGACTCTATTCATGAAGTATTGATTCTCATTGTCCCTTATCTGAAATTGTTTATCCATTCCTCTCAGGGCTTCATTCTTCATATTTTCCTCCTTAATGGCTTCCGATAGCGCATCATGAATTAAGGAGGGAAGATTATGCTGAATGGTCATCACTAGGGCTCGTACTCTTAACGGCTTCGCTCGTTCATTTTGGCTCAAAGCATCTGCAACCACATTAGTTTTCCGCGGGTGATAACGAATCTCACAGTCGTAGTCACTCAGCAATTCCATCCAACGGCGCTTCCTCATATTCAACTCTTTCTGGTTCTAGATGTCTTGAAGACTTTTATGATCCGTGAATACACTACACTTCGTACTGTACAAGTAATGTCTCCAAATTTTCAGGGCAAAAACCAATGCTCCCAACTGTATGTCATGCGTTGTGTAATTCACCTCGTGAACCTTAAGTTGTCGTCAATCGTAATCCATGACCTTATCCTTCTGCATTAACACACATCCCAACACATTGTTTGAAGCATTACTTTAAACTACAAAGTTCACGCTTCATCCTGGTAAGGACAAAATATATGCACTGCACAATTTGTTCTTCAATAACTGGAATGCTGCCTCCTAGTCATCACCCCAATAATACTTAATGTCCTTTCAGGTCAATTCTGTTAGCGACTCGGCAATCTTTGAGAATTATTTAAAGATCTCCTATAATACGCGGCAAGACATAGATATTTTCATATCTCCGTGGGGATTCTAGGAGTTGCCCAATTCCTGATGTCTTTGAATTTTGTAAGGTCTCCTTGAATTCCTTTATTGTTGATCACATGACCGAGGAATTTTACCTCTCTTAGCCAAAATTCGCACTTTGAAAGTTTAGCATATAGATGTTCTTTCTCCATCTTTAAAGACAATCACGAACTTGTCAACATACAGTTTACACACCCAATTCATAAGGTCCATGAATACGGCTGGTGCATTGGTCAGTCTAAATGGCATCACTTGGAACTCATAATGACCGTACCGGGTTCTGAAAGCTGCTTGGGAATATCCTCCTCACGAACTCTGACCTGGTGATAACCAGACCTCAGATCAATTTTCGAATAGAGGCTTGACCTTTGGAGTTGGTGAAATAGCTCATCGATCCTCGGGAGAGGGTACCGGTTCTTTATGGTCAGCTTATATAGTTCCCGATAGTCGATAAACATCCTGAAAGTTCTGTCCTTCTTCCTCACGAACAAAACCGTAGCTCCCCAGGGTGAGGACTTCGGTCTGATAACCCTTTATCCAAGAGCTCCTGTAGCTGATTGGACAATTCTTGCATTTCCGTAGGGCTAAACGCTATGGAGCTCATGCCACTGGTGCTGTACCTAGCACTAAGTCGATTTGAAATTCGACTTCTCTTGATGGTGGGAGTCAGGCAGGTCTTTTGGAAATACGTTGGGGTAATCGCGGACAGTAGGAATATCTTCGAGTCGCTTCTCCTTCGGCTGCTTCTCCGACATATCGACTAGAATCGCTTGACAACCCTTTCGCAGACACTTCAGGTTCAAAAGACATGAGATGATGTGTGACACCCTTGCCACATTAACCACCAATTACCATTCACCCAGGATTAATCACCAACAAACACATAACATAATGATCTGATAGCTTAATAATAGTGCGGAAGCAAAATACATAAATAAAGTATTACAACAGAGTCTAACACCCTACGGTGCTACAAAGGTTACACATCTAAGTCTATAAACTTGAACTGAATTACATCGTCCCCAAATTTCTATTACAACATTAATTCCATAAAACAAATACCAAGATAAAACAGCGGAAATCTTCAAATCACTTCAACTGATAACTTAGCTAGACGGTCCCGCAGCGGATTTCCCTTTTCCTGTAAAAATTCAACAACTGAAAGGGTAAGCTAAAGCTTAGTGAATACCAGATGATTTTCACACATTCTACAAATCTTTATGATGCCCCCAGAGTATCCGCGGTAACACATACCGTATACTCCACACGTATCCCAGATACGCAAACCTGAGCCGCAGCTCCTTCGAGCTGACACTCGGCATAAGAAAAACCAACCATCTGAGGCAGACATTACATCGGGGATGACCTACTGTCTATCCTGACCACAGAGGTGTCAAACTCTTGGTCATATAGCACAGTAACATCAGAGTACAGATGCGACCACGCAGGTCCATCGAAGGATGCACAACAAATGAACGGACATGCAACAAATATGAATGTGCATCAACATAAACGCATGTTAGTAGAATGCCAAACGAACATGAAACAACAGGCCTCAGCAGGCAATGCAAACATAAAGCAGATGCAGACATGTTAAAAATCAAAGGTACTCACAGTGGGTGCGTTATTATCTTTAATCAAATTTTATTTCTCCTCGGGATTTCAACCGGATCCACAAAGTACCCCACTGTGGGTTAAACAACACCACAAGGGACCTGTTAAATCAGTTGTAACAACACATTGTGTCAATAATTTGTTTAATTTCATAAAACTTAATTTTTATAAGTTCTTACATTTTTGATCCTAATTTCGGATCCATGCCCGAATTCGGACCCCACCCGAATTCGGACCCCCATTTCGGATACCACATGAATCCCATCCGAAATACAACAGTTGTAAATATTTTCTATTTTGTATATCAGAGGTTCAGACACATGCTAAGTTCGGACCATATCCGAATTCGGTCCACAACCGAATTCGGACACCATCCGAAATTCAAACACTTAGAATATTTTTGTCATTTTGATTATCACATTTCGGACCAAAAGCCAAATTCGGGCTCATCCGAATTCGGTCCCCAACCGAATTCGGATCCCCATCCAAATTCCAATACTTAGAAATATTTTGATATATATTAATATCCTGAAATTCGGGCCTCATCCGAATTCGGACCTGATCCGAGTTCATCTCGGATCCGAATTCGGATCCCACTGTGTTCATACTTATGCAGTTTTGTCACTTCCAGATTTAATTCCATCGTTTTTGGTACTAGTTCAATACATGGAATAACTTACTCAAACTAAAATACATCTATTTTCAACACTTTTAACACTAATATTAACACTATTACATATCAAATTAAACCCATTTTTGTTCATTTTGTTCCATCCGTAAAACACACACACTAAAACACACACAAATCTCTAAAAATCGTACTTAGAGGTTGATTCAGAAGCTGAAACTCAATATATATCAACTCTAACACTCGATTTTAATGATTTCATAACAATATCATACATGCATCAACATTTAAACCCCAATTCTATGAATTCGGATTTTATAAGAACCGAACCAAAAACCTTCAAATTTCGATACTTAATGAAATGTTTACCTCAAATTGATGATTTCAGTAGTAATAGTTCCTTGAATGCAATCAAAATCCAAACTTTCAGCTTCAAAATCCAAGCTTTTATGATCTTGTTTTCTTTTAGAGAGAGAGCCGAGAGAGATATGAGAGTTTAGAGAGAGAGTGTGTTGGTTGAATATGAAAGACCCTTGGTCTTTTATTTCATAATTTCAAATTTTAACTCCTTTAGTCCCTCAACTCAAATAGTTTATCTAAATACTGATTTTCATCATAATTTTCATCAATAACATTTTAATGATCATTCTTAATAATTAATTTCACTTAATAAATAAAAATTCTAAATTTCCTTAATATGCAACCAACTTCCATAAATTCAAACACATAATCATTATCAATAATTTAACTTAATACAAAATTCATCTAATTATCCCAATTACAATAAATTAAATCCGAGGATGTTACAGCATGGGCTCCACCACGCTTAACTTCGTCCTCGAAGTTACTCGGATTCGAACAGTTTCGGATATTTCTTCAACATCTCAGATTTAGGCTCCCACGTATGATTTGCTCCTTTGTGATGCTTCCAACGAACGAGCACCATCTCTATCTCTTTACTTCTCAATTTCTTCACTTTCGTGTCTAACACACACTCCGGCTCTTCAACATACCGGAGCCTTTCATCAATTTGCAATTCAGTGTGATCTGCCCAATCTTCGTTTTCGGCAGTGAATGACTTCCTGAGATTTCCCACATGGAACACCGGGTGTATGCCCGACATTTCTTCCGGCAACTCTAAACGATATGACTGGTTTCCAACTTTTTCTATTATCTTAAATGGCCCAACAAATCTCGGAGCCAGCTTTCCTCTCTTTACAAAACGTGTAACACCTCTCATAGGTGACACCTTCAAATAAACCCAATCATTTACATCGAAACTGATGGGTTTGTGCCTCCTGTCGTAATAACTCTTCTGTCGATCCTGGGCCGCCTTCATATTCTGTCTCACCAACTGAATCTTTTCATTCGTTTCTTGTAGTAATGCTGGCCCAGCAATCGGCGTTTCACCGGTTTCCCTCCAACATGTAGTAGTCCTACATCTTCTCCCATACAATGCCTCGAACGGTGCTTTCTTGATCGTCGCGTGGTAACTGTTGTTATACGAAAATTCTATCAATGGTAAATGGTCATCCCAATTACCACCAAGGTCCAACACACACGACCGCATCATATCTTCAAGTGTCTGTATAGTCCTTTCACTTTGACCATCGGTTTGCGGACGGTAAGCCGTACTCATAGCAATCCTCGTTCCTAACCCTTCTTGTAATGCTGACCAGAAGTTTGAAGTAAACCGACTGTCCCGGTCCGATACTATGGATTTCGGTACTCCGTGTCTAGAAATGATCTCAGCCACATAAATCTGAGATAACTTCTCCAGTGAATAACTCTCCCGGATCGGTATAAAGTGTGCGGACTTAGTTAATCGATCCACTATGACCCAAACTGCATCGTGTTGACGCCTAGTTTTCGGCAACTTCGTGACAAAGTCCATAGTGATATGCTCCCACTTCCATTCCGGAACGGGAAGCGGTTGCAAACTACCGTATGGTTGCTGGTGTTCGGCTTTCACTAACCGACAAGTTCGGCATCTCTCCACGTACTGTCCGATATCTTTCTTTAATCCGGGCCACGAGAAGTCTGCTTTCAGCTCGTTGTACATCTTTGTGCTCCCGGGATGTACAGAAAACTTTGACTGATGAGCTTCTTCTATTATCACATTTCTCATGCCTCCATACTTCGGCACCCAGATTCTTCCGTAAACTCCTTTCAAACCCGATTCACTAGTTTCCATATTCTTCATTTGCACCCTTATATCCTCATCACCAACGTTTTCATCCTTCAAGGCTTCCTCTTGAGCGGCCTTGACATCATCAATAATAGTGGAGGTCAGCATAGTAGACGTCAGCATATAACAACAATCCTTGGCATATGCTTTGCGACTCAAAGCATCGGCTACCACGTTAGCCTTTCCAGGATGATAAAGGATTTCACAATCGTAATCCTTTATAAGTTCCATCGAACGTCTCTGCCTCATATTGAGTTCCTTCTGACTAAATATGTATTTTAAACTCTTATGGTCAGTGTATAACTGACACTTAGTTCCATACAGATAGTGTCTCCACAATTTCAGTGCAAAGGTGACTGCAGTCAACTCCAAGTCATGAGTCGAGTAGTTCTTTTCGTGCTGCTTTAATTGTCTCGAAGCATAAGCTATAACTTTTCCACGTTGCATCAATACCGCACCAAGTCCCAACCTCGAAGCATCCGTGTATACCACAAAGTCCTCATTGCCCTCCGGTAGAGCAAGTATCGGTGCTTCGCTAAGCGTTTTCTTCAAGACATCAAACGCTTCTTGCTGCACAGTTTCCCATACAAACGGTGCATTCTTCTTTGTCAACACCGTCAAAGGAACGGCAATTTTCGAAAAGTCCTTTATAAATCTCCTATAGTAGCCCGCCAACCCCAGAAAACTTCTGACTTCAGTAGCTGAACGAGGCGGCTCCCAGTTTCTTACCGCTTCTACCTTAGCCGGATCTACAGAAATTCCGGCCCCCGATATCACATGCCCTAAGAACTGAATCTGTTGTAGCCAAAACTCACATTTTGAGAACTTGGCATACAACTTCTCTTTTCTTAGCAATTCCAGCAATTCCCTTAAATGATCAGCATGTTCGGCCTCCGACTTTGAATACACCAGAATATCGTCGATGAACACAATCACCGACTTATCTAACATCGGTCAACAAACTCGGTTCATTAAATCCATAAAAACAGCCGGGGCATTGGTCAACCCAAAAGGCATGACCAGAAACTCGTAATGCCCGTAACGTGTCCTAAAAGCTGTCTTAGGCACATCTTCCTCTCTAACTTTTAACTGATGATATCCCGACCTCAAGTCAATCTTAGAGAAAACACACGCCCCGTGTAACTGGTCAAATAAGTCATCTATCCGCGGCAGCGGATACTTGTTCTTGATTGTCAATTTATTCAGCTCCCGGTAATCGATGCACATCCTCATGGTGCCATCTTTCTTCTTAACAAATAACACCGGAGCTCCCCACGGCGATGAACTTGGTCGAATAAAACCCTTGTCCAACAATTCCTGGAGTTGTGTCATCATCTCTTTCATCTCGGTTGGGGCAAGGCGATAAGGAGAACGAGCTACCGGTGCAGCTCCAGGGATCAGATCAATTCTAAATTCCACTTGTCTCTCAGGCGGCACGCCAGACAAGTCTTCCGGAAACACATCCGGGAATTGTGAAACAACAGGCACATCGGCCAACGTCTTCTTCTCAGCCTTGGCATCTATAACATATGCCAGGTAGGCGTCACATCCCTTTGCAACAAGCTTTCGAGCTTTTGCAACAGTCAACAAACACAGATCCCCACTTCTCCTATCCCCATAAATACAGATCTCACGCCCCTCCGGAGTAGTTATCTTGATCATACGCATCTTACACACTATATGGGCTTCATTCTCTATCAACCAATCCATCCCGATAATCACATCAAATTCACTAAACTCGATCGGAATCAAGTCCAAATTGAAGACTACATCTTCAATCACTAAAGTGCAGTTTCGGTATACATGATCTACTTTAACTAGAGTATTACTAGCAGTTTCAATATCTAGTACAGCAGATAGCTTAGACAATGGCATGGCAAGTTGTTGTGCAAACATAGTAGATACAAACGACCTATTGGCACCCGAGTCAAATAATACTCTTGCAGGTAAAGAGTTTACAATAAACATACCCGTGACCACCTCCGGGTTTTCCCTAGCCTCCTCTGCAGTGATTTGAAATGCACGAGCCGGTGCCCTTTGCGACTAACCCCGACCTCGGTTAACTGAACCGCCGCTTGAACCTCCTGAAGATCGTGTTGATGTTGGAGCAGCAACTGCTGGGGTATTCTTTCGACAATTCCGACTATAGTGCCCCCATACTCCACACATATGGCAAGCATCAGATCTCCGTGGGCATTCATTTTGAAAGTGGCCCAACTCTCCGCAGCAGAAACACGCACGCCCGTTGGTGCACTTGCCGAAGTGTTCCAGATGACACTTGTTACAATACTGCGGTTCGGTGTTGATAGAGTAAGCACGTGCGCGACCGGAAGAACTAGACTGTCGACGGAAGGATTGTTGCGGCGAGTACTGCGATGATCGTGAAGAACCAGAATAACCTCCTTCGCGTTGGCGTTTCGGTGGTGAAGGTTGAGTTGGGTTGACTGAAGCGGCAGCGGACCCCATCACGTATCCCGACATACCCAAGATCTGTTCCACATTCCTGGCGGCGTCCAGTAAACCAGCAAACGTGGGGTAGCGTACATTACTCATCACCCTTCGAATCTCCAAATCAAGACCAGCCTCAAACCTGGTCACTTTCCTCTCCTCGGTATCCACTTGATGAGGCGCGAACAAACTCAGCCTCGTAAACTCTACAGCATACTGGGACACAGACTTAGTCTCCTGTACCAACGTCATGAACTTTGCTTCAAGTCTTCGGCGCTCATCGGCCGGGCAATATTGTTGAGTGAAGATTTCAGTAAACTCAGCCCATGTCATAACAGATACTCTTTCCAAGGTTAACGCATTCACCATCGAGTTCCACCACATTATTGCGTCTTTGGTGAACATGGCAGTAGCGAATCGGACCATATCCTTCTCAGCACAATCGCTGATTCGGAAAGTCCTTTCTGTAGCTGTTATCCACTCCAGTGCAGTAACAGCATCACCCAATCCAGTAAATTCAACTGCTCCATTTCCCTTAAAGTCCTTGAAACGACAACCCCTGGACTTATTTGATGACCCAGTGTTGTCACCTTGCTCGTCATCGTTTCCCTCTCTTTCCTTATTCTTCCTTTTGTCTTCCCTTCGTTTAGCTTCGGCCTCATCTCGAGCCCGAAACTGGTCCTGAATCATCCGATTTTGCTCAGCCATCATGGCTAGCATCATTTCTCTCGTCTCTTCTGGTGTCATTCCTCCTCCAGACATGTTCTGAAATATGAAACATATAACTTATTTAGTAACATGTCATTTATTTATAGACACCACCCAATTGTCTCGTATGATAGTCAATATTCTTACGATTACTAGATCGTAACCTATCTTAGTTCAGATCATTACTTAGAATCACTACATGTCAACACTTAATGTTTGAGACCAAGACCTCACGGACACTTGAATCTCAAACTACTGCTCTGATACCATATCGATGTGACACCCTTGCCACATTAACCACCAATTACCATTCACCCAGGATTAATCACCAACAAACACATAACATAATGATCTGATAGCTTAATAATAGTGCGGAAGCAAAATACATAAATAAAGTATTACAACAGAGTCTAACACCCTACGGTGCTACAAAGGTTACACATCTAAGTCTATAAACTTGAACTGAATTACATCGTCCCCAAATTTCTATTACAACATTAATTTCATAAAACAAATACCAAGATAAAACAGCGGAAATCTTCAAATCACTTCAACTGATAACTTAGCTAGACGGTCCCGCAGCGGATTTCCCTTTTCCTGTAAAAATTCAACAACTGAAAGGGTAAGCTAAAGCTTAGTGAATACCAGATGATTTTCACACATTCTACAAATCTTTATGATGCCCCCAGAGTATCCGCGGTAACACATACCGTATACTCCACACGTATCCCTGATACGCAAACCTGAGCCGCAGCTCCTTCAAGCTGACACTCGGCATAAGAATAACCAACCATCTGAGGCAGACATTACATCGGGGATGACCTACTGTCTATCCTGACCACAAAGGTGTCAAACTCTTGGTCATATAGCACAGTAACATCAGAGTACAGATGCGACCACGCAGGTCCATCGAAAAGATGCACAACAAATGAACGGACATGCAACAAATATGAATGTGCATCAACATAAACGCATGGTAGTAGAATGCCAAACGAACATGAAACAACAGGCCTCAGCAGGCAATGCAAACATAAAGCAGATGCAGACATGTTAAAAATCAAAGGTACTCACAGTGGGTGCGTTATTATCTTTAATCAAATTTTATTTCTCCTCGGGATTTCAACCGGATCCACAAAGTACCCCACTGTGGGTTAAACAACACCACAAGGGACCTGTTAAATCAGTTGTAACAACACATTGTTTCAATAATTTGTTTAATTTCATAAAACTTAATTTTTATAAGTTCTTACATTTTTGATCCTAATTTCGGATCCATGCCCGAATTCGGACCCCACCCGAATTCGGACCCCCATTTCGGATACCACATGAATCCCATCCGAAATACAACAGTTGTAAATATTTTCTATTTTGTATATCAGAGGTTCAGACACATGCTAAGTTCGGACCATATCCGAATTCGGTCCACAACCGAATTCGGACACCATCCGAAATTCAAACACTTAGAATATTTTTGTCATTTTGATTATCACATTTCGGACCAAAAGCCAAATTCGGGCTCATCCGAATTCGGTCCCCAACCGAATTCGGATCCCCATCCAAATTCCAATACTTAGAAATATTTTGATATATATTAATATCCTGAAATTCGGGCCTCATCCGAATTCGGACCTGATCCGAATTCGGATCCCACTGTGTTCATACTTATGCAGTTTTGTCACTTCCAGATTTAATTCCATCGTTTTTGGTACTAGTTCAATACATGGAATAACTTACTCAAACTAAAATACATCTATTTTCAACACTTTTAACACTAATATTAACACTATTACATATCAAATTAAACCCATTTTTGTTCATTTTGTTCCATCCGTAAAACACACACACTAAAACACACACAAATCTCTAAAAATCGTACTTAGAGGTTGATTCAGAAGCTGAAACTCAATATATATCAACTCTAACACTCGATTTTAATGATTTCATAACAATATCATACATGCATCAACATTTAAACCCCAATTCTATGAATTCGGATTTTATAAGAACCGAACCAAAAACCTTCAAATTTCGATACTTAATGAAATGTTTACCTCAAATTGATGATTTCAGTAGTAATAGTTCCTTGAATGCAATCAAAATCCAAACTTTCAGCTTCAAAATCCAAGCTTTTATGATCTTGTTTTCTTTTAGAGAGAGAGTCGAGAGAGATATGAGAGTTTAGAGAGAGAGTGTGTTGGTTGAATATGAAAGACCCTTGGTCTTTTATTTCATAATTTCAAATTTTAACTCCTTTAGTCCCTCAACTCAACTAGTTTATCTAAATACTGATTTTCATCATAATTTTCATCAATAACATTTTAATGATCATTCTTAATAATTAATTTCACTTAATAAATAAAAATTCTAAATTTCCTTAATATGCAACCAACTTCCATAAATTCAAACACATAATCATTATCAATAATTTAACTTAATACAAAATTCATCTAATTATCCCAATTACAATAAATTAAATCCGAGGATGTTACATGATGCTTCCTTTGGAGTTTCTCCGTTCGCCTTGGACAGTTAGTACCTTCTTGTTAGCCAAGGGTATACGCACCATCTTCTTATCGCACACAATATTCGCACGGTTCTTCGATAACCAATCGATGCTTATAACCATGTCAAAACATCCCATTTTAACGGGCAACAAGTCTATTTCAAATAGTTGACCTACTAATTCTAAGGAGTATCCTCGAATTATGTTATTTGTGTTCAGTGTCTTACCATAAGCAACCTCTAAAGCATATGTGGCACTTAAAGGGGTAAGACTTGAATTTATCTGCTTACTAAATTAGTGGATATAAAGCTCCTATCAGCACCGGTACCAAATAGTATAAATGCATAAGTGTTGTTGAGAAGAAACGTACCCGTGACCACATCAAAATTCTGTCTTGCTTCTCCACTTACCATAACAAAAGCTCTTCCCTAAGCTCCTCCTACATTCTTCAATTTTGGGGAGTTCATTCTGAAAGGCCCAAAAACCTCACACTCAAAGCACCCTTTTGTGAGATCCGTTGTTGGTGCCGTAGTTGGAAACTCTACAGTCCTTGATCAGATAACCTTGTCTCTTGCACTTGCTAAAGGGATTCATACACTGGTCGTTGTGATGATAATTGCACTTGCTGCAATAAGGTTTGTTGCAAGTGAAGCTATTCTTTTATTCAGACCCAGCTACGTACGCCTTGATTCTCTCTTGCTTCTTTTGCTACTTCCCCAAATTCTTTCCAGAGCGGTCCTCCCATTTCCTCTTGTGGTTTGAACTTTTGGCAGCCGCCGCCGCTTGGCGTACTACCTGCTCCATCAGATTGTTTGCCATATGGATGGCATTCTGGATTGTCAATGGGTTAGATTAGGTGACGTTCCCTTGGATCTAAGGAGAGTGTCCCCAGATGTATCATTCCACTCTTTTGTACTCCGGGGTAACCATCCCGGGACATAAGGGACTCAGCTCAAGAAATCGGTTGGTGTAACCCGTGATGTCCGTCCCCTTCATGGACAGGTTCCAAAACTCCGCTTCCATCTTTTGGACTTTTCTTTGTGGGTAGTACTCATCTATCATCACTTGTTTTAACTCCGCCCATGGGAGTTGATAAGCCACATCAATTCCTACAGACTGCACATATGAGTTCAACCACGTGAGAGCACCGTCTTGCAAGGTGTGGGTGGCGAATTTCACTTTGTTGTCTCATGCATAGTTGCTAACGCGGAATGCAGACTCTAGTTTCTCAAACCAGCGGGTTAGGCCAACTGCACCTTCCGTGTCATTAAAGTACCTCGGTTGGCAACTTAAGAATTCTTTTATGCTACAACCCCTCAGGTTGTTTTCTACCCCTCCAGCTACTTTGATGCTTCGCGAACCGTTATTTCGGTTGATTTCGTATGCAGCGATGGTGTCGGCTACTCTCTATGCTACCAATTGTTCGATGTCCGTTGTATTCATCCTTCGCGGTGCCAAGATCTTGAAGTTCAGAGAAAAATTACAAGTTCATAAATAAAACCCGCTTAAAACGTCTTATGATTCTTGTTGTTTATTCAAAGACTACTTGTATGAAAGTTATAAAAGTTATAAAACACATATATATCACTTGTTTTCATAATGTTAACACTTTTATGATGTGTTCATATGTTCATAAACACATTTAAAGAAACAACTTAAAAACATAACTAGAAATTTATAAACTTGAGTTTTTTATGAAACTTGTTGTTGTTGGTGATTATATATATTATGCAAGACTTATATAAACATAAATATAAGATGAAATAAGTTAGTATTTACTTACTTTGAAGTATTTAGAATATGGTTTTGAGTAGAAGTTGAAATCCTTGCAAGATATGCACCAAAAACACTTGAATTTCTTGAAGAACACTTGAATGAAAAGATTTTTGATGTGTGTGTATAGATCCGGTTTTTAGAGGAGAAAAGGAGAGATTTTTGATGTTTGAAGTGTGGAAAATAAGTGAGAAATGAGGCCTTATTTATAGGCAAAGTGTTTGGTCTTTCAAATGATGAAAGGCATGGGATGAAAAGGTAGAGTGCACTTTTAAATAAAATGATTGTGTTTAAAGTAATATTAAAAAAATTGAAGTCAAACTCTAATAAATCACATGCCTATGGCCAGCCCTCTAATGTATTATACATGTATTTTCATTTTTTTTTGTATAAAAGTATTTAGAAATGTATTCTTGTATTTCCCTTTTCTTGTAATTTCATAAATACTTTTAGATGCATTGTTTTAATGAATTGTCTTAGTGTTGCATAATTAATGTTAAGTAATTGTATTAGTCTTTGATTAGTGTCACTAATCATAAATTAATGATGTACTTAGTTGAATTAATCCCTCATATCGTAAATTGATCGGATTAATTGATTTCTCGATTCATCGCACCGATGAATTTGATTCTAATTGAGTTAAATTTTCTAATAAACCTTGTTAATCACTTGATTAATTTCTAATGACCACTTATTAGGTTATAATTGGATATTAAATACAGATTAGGTCATTGTTGCTAACCTAGTTTAGTGCCGGATGTTACAGTCTCCCCCTGTTAAGGGAATTTCGTCCCGAAATATTATCTTGTTTCCTCAGGGGTATTGTTACTTAAGAGTATATGAGAGTATCTTTGTTTTAACTGTCCTTTGCATGCCCTAGTGAATTCTGGTTCATGCCTCTAATTCCATCTGACCTTAAAGATGGGTATACAACTGTGCTTCAATCCTTTGATCTTACGGTCCATGATTTCAACCGGCTCTTGGATGAAGCGAAGTTTATCAATTAGTTGGATCTCTCCCAAGGGGTAACAAGTGTCTCCTCTAACAAACACTTCTTCTTATTCGATAAATGGAAGGTATTGTGCATGCTGCTAAGCTCTGGTAGTAACTCTAAACGATAAGCTACGAGTCCAATTCCCTTTAAGACTTTGTATTGCCAATGTATCGAGGGTTTAATTATCCTTGTTTCCCAAATCGTAACACGCCCTTCCATGGCAAGACTTTCATCAGTACTTGTTCTCCTAATTAGAACTCAAGGGATTTTCTATTTTCATCTGCATAACTTTCTTACCATCGCAAGCAACTTTTAGTCAGTTCCGTAACTGTACTATCCTTTTGGTAGTTTCGTGAATGGTCTTAGGGCCAGTGATTTGGCTATTTCCTACTTCTACCCAACAAATCGGCGATCGACACTTTCGCCCGTAGAGGGCCTGGAGCAGCTTTAATACTCGAGTGATAGCTATTGTAGTTAATAATTCCACTAAGGCAATTGAGTATCCATTACACAGGCTCTTAATGTTTGTTCTAGGGTTTGGATCGTTCTTTTATTCTGACCATTGGTCTGAGGGTTATATGTGGTCCTCATGTCCAAGTTTGTATCCAAAGCTTGCAATAATAATTGCCAAAAGTCTAGATGTAAATCTGCTATTCGTATCCGAAATGATTTAAATAGGCACTCCGTGTCCGGAGACGACTTCCTTGAGGTACGTTTGGACTAGCTTATTCATTCTGGTGTTCTCCTTGATTGGTAGGAATGTGCGGATTTTGTTAGGCGGTCGACTAATACTCAAATGGTTTGCTTATGTTTGTCTTAACTTTAGAGCATGTTAGGAATTTGTTGACTACATACTTCATGTTAGGCCACCCGTACAGCTCCTTAAGGTCATGATACATTTTATTGGATCCGGGGTGAACGACAAATCTTAATTTGTGTCCTTCATCCATAGCCAGCTTTCTTATTCCACCAAACAGAGTAATCAGATTCTATTCATGAAATATCGATTTTTACTAGCCCTTATCCTAAACTATTTATCCACTTATACTCTTAACGGCTTAGCTCATTAGTTTTCCTCAGGTGATAACGAATTTTCACAGTTGCAATTATTTATTAGTTCCATCCAACGGTACTACTTCGTATTCGGCTCTTTCTGGTTCAAGATGTGTTGGAGGCTCTTATGGTCTGTGAATACAATACACTTTATACCGTACAACTAATGTCTCCAAGGATAAAGACTACTGCTCCAAGGTCTAGATCATGCGTTGTGTAATTCACCTAGTGAACCTTAAGTTTTCATAAAGCATAAGCTATGACCCTATCTTTCTATATCAACCCATTGTGTGAAGCGTCACAGTAATCTACAAATTTCTTGCTTCTCTTTGATAAAATAAGCGCACTGCGCAGTTTGTGCTTTAATAACTGATATGATGTCTCCTGATTCTTGCCCTAATCATACTTAATGTCCTTTCGGGTCAATCCTGTTAGAGCTCCGGTGATCTTTGAGAAATTTTTGATAATTGCCTATAATAGGTGGCAAGTCTTAAGGACTTTCGTATCTCTATGGGGGTTCTAAGAGTTGACCAATTCCTGATAGCCTCGATCCTTGCGGGGTCGACTTGGATCCCTTTACTATTGATCACGTGACGGAGAAATCTTACCTATCTTAGCCAAAAGTCAAACTTAGAAAGCTTGGCATGTGGTTGTCCTTTCTTTAACAACTCTAGAATCAGTCTTAAATGTTTGCTCGTGCTCCTCCTTATGATGTCGTTCACGAGGACATTCACGAATTTGACTAACTAAGGTTTGCACACCCGATTTACGATGTCCATGAATGTTGTTAGGGCATTGGTTAATCCAAATGGCATTACTAGGAATTTATGATGATCGTAACAAAAGGTGAAGGTTGTCTTTGGAAAATCATTCTTTCGAACTCTAACCTGATGATAACCAGACCTTAGGTCGATCTTCGAATAGAAGCTTATTTCTAGGAGTTTGGTTAAACAAGTCATTGGTCCTTGTGAGCGGGTATCGATTCTTTTAGTTTATTTAGCTCTTGGTAATTGATGCACATTCTGAAGGTTCCATCCTTCTTCTTTATGAACAAAACTAGAGCTCCTCCAAAGCGAGGAACTTGGTTTCATAAACCTTTTATCTAAGAGCTCCTACAGTTGGTTAGACGATTCATACACTATTGATGGGGCTAACCGGCCTGGTGCTCGAGCCACTGGTGCCGCACCTGATACTAGGCTGATTTTTTTAGATTTGACTTGCCTCGATGTTGGGAGTTAAGGTAAGTGTTCTGGAAAAACTTTGGGGTAACCATAAATAATAATAATATTTTCGAGTCGCTTTCCCTTTGGCTCCCTCTCTATCAACACTTCAGGGTCCTAATGCTAGAGATGATGCTTACTTTGGTATTTCTTGCTTTGCGTTGGACAGTAAGGACCTTCTTATTGGCTAAAGGTATATGAACTGTGTTCTTGTTGCATACTATTTCCACACGATTTTCGATAGCCAATCCATGCCTATGACCACGTAAACATTTCCCAGTTTGATGGGTATCAAGTCTGGTTCAGAGAGTCGGCCTACTAATTCTAAGGAGCATCCTCGACTTATATTATTTGTCTTAAGCGTCTCACTGTCATCAACCTCAATAGCATAAGTAGCACTTAATGGAATTTATCTGCTTAGTGAACTTAGTGGATATAAAGCTCCAATCAGCACCAGTATCAAATAGTAGAAATGCATAAGTGGTATCTAATGGGGTAAGAGGATAAGTCTATGGGTTGAAATTTCATAGGCAGATAGTCACAGCTTTATCTTCTCGTACGCAGATTTGTAGTTAAAACTTAATTCCTCGTAAGAGTTCTTGATACTTAATCTTTGTATATGATATGGTCAGAATTTTCTGATAAATTCTTAAGCCTTATTTACCCTAAGATATATCAGATAGTATAGCCTAGGTAAATACTATAAAATGGTAGAAGGGTACTAAGTATGAGATGCCTCTGGGGTTTTCTCGTACTCCAGAGTGTTAAGTCGTTGGGTTAGTTCTACATTACGGGCTTTGCGCTCTGCTAGGCGCTGTCATAATTTGTCTATTCCGTCTTGTTGAATCGCTTGGGTGTTATGGTTGTCCCAAGTTATATTGAAGGTTTGTATTGCCTCCTGCTTAATCCTTGCAAAGATCTCACCGACCTCTTGGTGGATTTTATTGAAATTGGAGGTCGTTTCTGGCGGCCCTTGCCACTAACAGGGCATCGTTTGTTACATAGGTTTCTAGGTAAGTGTCGACACTTGAGAGGAAGATGGTGTTCCGACTTCAAACTGGTTTTGGATCCCTTCCTCGTTTCTCCACTCTTGGAGAGTGTGAGGCATCCATCCCCACTGTCTTACGTTCGCCTATCGTTATAGTTGCGGGCTTGGCTGACGAGTAGGTACCGGGACAGACTCTCGTTGTGCTAGTCACACCCTTTTCGTAGGGGTGAACTTCCTTAATGGTCCATTGGGATGGCTTCTGAATAGGGTGTAGGGTGGCATACGTGGTGGTGATAGTGGAGCAATTTGTGTTGCAGGGCCACAATTGCCCTCCTTGTGCTTTGACGAGTCCATTACATCGTCATTGATTTAGTCTGGGTGGTTTCCCGATCCAAAGTATACCTCAGTATCACCTTGGCTTCTATGTTCCATGGGTGAGAATTCATCCTCTGAGTCAAAGAGGATAATAAGCATATTGTTCGACATGTTATTGTCATCAGGGTCCATGTATGTGTTCACAGTTCTTGAAGAAAACTTAGTTTTGTAACAGTTACGGAATGGTTTGTAAGATGGGATGCGTTGCGGTGGTGACGTGGTGATTGGTGCTGCGGGATCGGAATAACTCTTCTCATCTTCGGATGGGTCTTCTTCTTCTTCGTCCATCAGATCTTGATGGTCTTCCGATTCAAAGTATAATTTGGTGTTATCTTGGTCCATTGGGGTATATTCGTCTTCGGAATCAGATATGATAATGATTGTGTTCTCCGACATGTTTCTGTGATCAGGGTCCATTTATAGTTGTTTTAGTTACCTACAAAATGTTTTAGTTTCTTGAATCAATAAAGTTTAGTTTTAGCAATTATAGTCTAGGGTACTAATGCAACCTAGTTCACTATAACTATGGCTCTGATACCAATCTGTCACACCTCGATACCCCGCTTAGCTACAAGGCGTGATGTCGCGTAAACAAAGTCACAATCATAATGAACGACCACTATATGGGACGTTTTCGAAATACATAGCTTATAACATAGTTTTACAAACATAGAAATGAAAGAGTTCACGAATGAAGGAGATTAAAATACATGACAAAAATGAATCTAGTTATGTAAATAAATCTCCATGTTTGAAATGTCTTGTGACTCCAAAAAGCTTGTAAAATCTTGACCATTAGCCATGGATGCGGAAAAGTGGTGTCACACCCCGTTACCCCGGTTGGTAATGGAGCGTGACGTCGCGGAAGCGTAACCATCATCATAATGAACGACCACTATATGGACGTTTTTTAAATATACGTTGATTTAACTTCAAATATAAATATTGTTTTACATAACCAAAATACAGCGTAGGTAGTTCTTAAAATACCAAGATGTAGATACACAATTTAGTTTATCAGAAAAATGAAAATGAATCTCCGAGTTTGAAAATGATGCGACTCCAAAATGAACGGAAGCCTTGGAATACTTCCGATAAATGTGCATGTCTCAAACACCTGAAAATACATGCTAAAATACGTCAACAAATTGTTGGTGAGTTCATAGGTTTACGCGAAAAGACCAGTTGTATGGACATTATCAGATTAGTTGAATTTATAAAATCATAAATTCCGTGTATGTATTACATAAACCATCATGCAACCGAAGCTTAATTAAAATGAGTTTGCCCTGTGCAGTATTCCCATACGTAATACCGTGTGTTGAATATATATGCACTCGCTGTTAGCCGACCCGAACTAACCCGAATGGGGGACATGACTCCCAATAGATCTATCCATAATATATTCGCGCTTGCAAATAAATGCAATTAACGATTCATGATTGGAGGGCTGATGGATCCAAACATGTAATACATATAAGAAATTAACAGTTTTGATGTCCATATGAAAACAGTTCATGTATTTCCACCCCAAAAGATAGTGAAAATAGGGGCTACGAAGACTCACCGAACTTGTGATGGCAAAAACGAGCGAAAAGTGCTTTTTAGCGTAAATGGATGGATGATGCACCGAGCGAGATTAATCGAGTCCTAAACGATAATAGGGACTTAATATCTCCAATATATGAAAATATATATATTTATAGATTTTTATGTCTTAAATCACCCAACATTACAAGTTCATAAATAAAACCCGCTTAAAACGTCAAGTTTATATATATATAATTATCCAGCTTTTTCGGAGGTTTTTCGGCCTATTTTGAGGCTATTTTTGACCAAGCTCCAAAACGTTTTAGGCTTTGGTTTTCTAGGACATTAAACTACTATATACAAAGGATTTTTAGAATCAAGAACGGTCATTTTTCGAGATGTTTAGGTTGGTGAAAAAGCTCGTTAAAAACCCTATGTTGGCCATTTTTGAGCTGTCAAACTTTCGGTTTCGCAAATAATTTCTGGAGGTCTTAAACTCCAAAATATATTACGAAAACTTCCAGATCTATAGTTAAGACATAGATCTAACTTTTGAGACAAGAATCAACTTATTGCGTTAAGTTATGAATTAGTTATGATTTTTCAAAGTCGATATAAATTTTCTGCCGGAAATCTGCAGTTTATAAACTTGAAACAACTTATGATTCTTGTTGTTTATTCAAAGACTTCTTGTATGAAAGTTTTAAAACACATATATATCACTTGTTTTCATAATGTTAACACTTTTATGATGTGTTCATATGTTCATAAACACATTTAAAGAAACAACTTAAAAACATATGAACAAAATCAATTGTCTAATAAACCTTGTTAATCACTTGATTAATTTCTAATGACAACTGATTAGGTTATAATTGGCTATTAAATATAGATTAGGTCATTGTTGCTAACCTGGTTTAGTGCCGGATGTTACAAGTGGTCCTTATAAACAAAATCAAGTCATATAGATTAAGTATTACCATAAGCCTCATGACCCCGAAAGTTAACTTTTGAGTGCCCTATGTGGTATCCAACAACATAATACCAAGAATTGTCAAATAATTATGCATCCATTTACAATTGGTGCGACTAAGCCGGATGGGGGCGTCAACCCAAATAGATCTATCCACAACATTCACGTTTACGTAGTAATTAACGGTTCATGATTGATGGCGGTGGTGAAATGTAACCTTATGTAATACATAAAATGATTCAAGTACTTATGTCCATATAAACTAAAAGGTTGAGCATGTATTCTCACCCCAAAGTATTACGAATAATTAAAAATAGGGGCTATGAAAAGTAACCGTAAGAGTGATGACAAAAAGTGAGCATTCAAATGAAGATCGTTTCGTTGCCTTTGAAATTAAGCTTGAACGTATTTAACCGAGTCCTAAATGATATGAGGGACTTAATATTTTTATAAATGATAATTTGTATGCATGATATCTTTTAAGTTTTAAAAATCAGCCAACATAACAAGTCCATATATAAAAACTCATTTAAATGTTCTAGTTGATTTATAAGGATTTTGCAGGTTTTATCGAGGTTCGGCCTACTTTGTGGTTGTTTTTGACCAAGCTCCAAAATGATTTAGGCTATGATATATATAATCATAAAACTACTATATACTAGGAATTTTTCAAGATAAAAACGGTCATTTTTCGAGATGTTTAGGTTTGGGAAAAGGTTCGTTAAAAACCCAATGTTGGCCATAAATGAGTTGTTAGACCTTTCGATTCCTAAAAAGTATTTGGGGGTTCAAAACTCTGAATTAAATTATGAAAACCCCCAGATATTTAGTTAAAACATGAATCGAAATTCTGGAACAAGAATCAGCTAATTTTTTTAAGTTTTGAATTAATTATGATTTTTCGAACATGATGTACTAATAATTCTGCCGAAAAATCTGAATTTCCCAACCTAGTAACAACTTGTAATTCTTGTTGTTTATTCAAAGCCAAATGTATAAAAGGTTAAGAAACAAATTTATATAACTTGTTTTCATAATATTTGTTCTTAAATTATGTGTTTATATATTTATAAACACATTTGAAGGAACAAACTTGAAAACAAAACTAGTTGTTTATAAACTTGGTTTTTGATGCTCTTGTTGTTGTTTGTGATTATATATATATTATGCAAGACTTATAATTACTTAAATAAAAGAAGTAGTAAGGTAGTATTTACTTACTTTGATGAAATAAAAGTATGCAAGTGAGTAGAAGATTTGATCTTGAACTTGTAGCACAAAAGAACACTTTCATATTGAAGAACAAGGCAAGAAAAACTTTTGTTGTGTGTGTGGCTTAAAGGGGCCGATTTTTAGAGGAGAGAAAAGAGAAGGAAATTTTGCAAAACACTTGAATATTGAAGAACAAGTGAACGCTGGCTACATGCTTATAGCATGTCAAGTACGAGTGTGCATCAATAATAATAAATCATATAAGAGTGTCAATTGATATGTATGAACAATAGGAACATGCCAGTAATATGAATGCAAAGAAAATAAATGCTTGAATAGTAATCTATCACTCACAGTGGTTTACTAAGCAAGGATGCCCTGGAATGATACCACAGGGCCGTACACAATACAAGTAGGCTTTAAATCTATGTGTGTTAGTCAACACCACAATGATCCTATTAAGTCGGTGTAATAGTAAATCAATACCAGTTTAGTCCTTAAAACTTAATCTTAAAATTTAATTTGAAATGATTCGAAATTCGGATCCTAACCGATGTTCATATAGACCCGAAATTCGAGTGGTCCGAGATTTCCATACTTAGAATACTATTTTATATTAATCCATCCGAAATTCGGATGGTTACTTGATCCGAATTCAGATGCATATGTACCATAAATTCGTATCTTTACTTGGGAATTTTCATGTTTACTATCCGAGATTGCATCCGAGATTCATCTTGATCAGAAATTCGAATGAATCCGAGTTGTGTTCTTAAAATTTGTGTTTATATTTAGACATTATTATATTTTCCAGATTTCATTTTTGGTCATTTTTATACTTATTTTGCTGAAACTCTTAAAGCATAGTCCAAATCCTCTTTTAGCACTTATTAACATGATTCAAAACACAGTATGTACCAAATCAGTATCCTTTTTTGTCTGTTCTTAATAGTCCGTCGAACACACACACTAAAACACATAGTAAAATCTAAAATTTGCACTTAGGGGCTGAATTAGGAGTTGAAAATTGGTACATAACATCCATACCACTTAATTTGAACATATCTTCATGAATATATAACATGCGTTAACATCAACAACCGTAATCTGTGATTCGGTTTTCATAAAAACCGAACACTAAACCTTCAAAATTTGTAGTTTTAAGTAAATCATACCTTAAACAGGTTGTCGTAGTGATTATAGTTCCTTATTATCACCTTGAATCCAACTTTTCTGCCTTCAATCCATGGTTTTTCGTGTTCTTGATTTGGAAATGGAGAGAAACCTGTGAGTTTCTAGAGACGGAAAGAGAGAGACGATATAAGAGAGAGAGTGAGAGTTGCAGAATTGAATGGTTATTCAGTCTTTTTAATTATATTTATTGAATTTTGCCTTAACTGCACAATATACCCCTCAACTATGTATTTTCTCATTTGCACCTTTTTAAATATCCATATCGGTTTCTCATTGTTATGCTCGCTCAAAAGACGACGATGATGATTTCTCATCATCAAAATTATTTTAAATATATGAAATGAAATTTATATAATTACCACAACAATCCATCAAAACACTTTTATGTATTAACTACTCATTTTATAAAATTCGAAATAAGGGATGTTACAGCATGGGCTCCACCACGCTTATACTTCGTCCGCGAAGTCATGCTGCGCTAAACAAACTTGGGTACTTGGTCTTCATTTCT
This sequence comes from Centrapalus pauciflorus, assembly GCA_020465985.1. Classification (NCBI taxonomy): domain Eukaryota; kingdom Viridiplantae; phylum Streptophyta; class Magnoliopsida; order Asterales; family Asteraceae; genus Centrapalus; species Centrapalus pauciflorus. Next base: position 164,277 of record JAANYP010005714.1, on the reverse strand, counting down.
TCTTCACACTCCCAAGTGTGGTTAGCTCCCCTGTGATGCTTCCACTTAACCAGCACCATCTTGATTTCTTTGTTTCGAAATTTCATAATCTTAGACTCCAATATGCACTCTGGGTCATCAACAAATCTTAGTCGCTCATCAACTTTTATTTCAGAATGGTCAGTCCATGGTTCCCTCTCGGGCACCTGACTTTTTCTTAAATAGCCCACATGGAACACTGTGTGAACTCCTGATAGTTCCTTTGGTAAGTCCAAATCATAGGACTGATTCCCACCTTTCTCAAGTATACGAAAGCATCGTACAAATCGAGGAGATTGTTTTTCTTGCTTCACAAATCTGGTGACTCCTTTCATCGGGGACACCTTTTGATGAGAACCTGTCCAAGGACCGAGATGACGAAGATCCGTTAAGGTGGAAGATCGGACCTATCTCAAGATCAAAATCCAAGATGTTCCAGGATGCTCTCAATGGAATGATTAAATATTATCGGAATCAAGCTCCCGTTTATTCGCAAAACAACCAAGCACGCTTCCTAATGTTGATCCAAGTTGAACACTAATATTAGTCCAAGTTTTGGAGCCCAAAGTTCTCACTTTAATCCACAAAAGCCCAAAAAATAAATAAAATTCGGCCAAGCCCACCCATGTGCATTGTTTTGGCCTTAACTTCCTCATTTTAAGCCCAATTTGAATGAAATAAAAGCCCACTTCAACCTTAACCTTTTTCCTATATTTTCAAGAATAAAAAAGGCCCAAAATATATCCTTAGCCACTTCCCTGAATCTGCCAAAAGAGGTGTCCATGTTAATTAACTTGTCAAAGATTAAATTCAAGGCATTTTGAAGGTTTTCTCAACATTATGGGCATTTACTTGAAGGAGATAAAGGGATAGAAGTTACTTGCATGATTAAATACCTTCTAGAAGCTTCAATTGGTGAAATGTCAATAATGCCCTTTTGATAAGTAGTCTTGCTTATTTGATAGCTTATCGTGATAGCTTGTGCAACTTATCTAGATAAGTAGTTGGTCTTATATTTTCTCCTATAAATAGGCACTCAATGTAACCATTTCAATCATCCTTCATTTTGTGTAAAATTGTGAGTTTTTAACTCTTATTGTTCCTTACGAACTTTTAGAACATACCGAGTGTTTTAGCTTGTGGCGTTCGAAACTTATCAATAACTTGGTGGGGTTGATTGTGGCGTTCTCTATACCAAAGTTCTTGCCTCGTATATAGGAAAGGGGTCGAGGTTCCACTTATACCAAGGTTCTTGTCTCATTTATAGACAACGGGTCGTGGTCCTATGCAAGTTACTTGAAACAACCATTAGAACGATCGGGCACACGTGATCTATCACACATTCATCGGGTGAGATCACATCATTTGGTATCAGAGCCAAGTTCTATTGGTTTGTTTTCTACTTTATATTTCCTTCGTATCATCTTTTACTTTTTTTTCTCTTCGGCCTTTCATTTTTAATTTCTTCTCTTCATCCTTGCATTGTGGTTCATGTTTGTAGTGGATCTTGTTAAAAATTGACTTGGTTGCTACTAATCAATTTTTTTCAGGGATCATACGAGTTCTTTAGTTTTTTTGTTTATTCTTACTTTGCATCATTTGTTCCTAAAAAAAGAAGCAAAAAAAAAAAAAGAAAAGCAAAAAAAAAAAAGAAAAAGCAAAAAAAAAAGGAAGAAAAAGAAATCGCAAAAAAAAGTAAAAAAAAAAAGATTAAAAAAAATAACGCAAAAGAAAAGACAAAAAAGGAACGCAAAGTAAATTTTTATTCTTGTTAGTTTTCTTTATTTTCATTTCCTTTTCTATTTACCTTTACGTACTACTAGCATTGTTCATCTTGTTATATTTGGTTTTTGTCAAATCTCTTCTTAAAGTTGTTTGGTATGTTTTGAATTCCTCAAGGCCACAAGCCCACTTGATTTTGATTTCTTTTAGTTTGTTTTGAACTTTAAGAGTTAAAAAGAGTGGTAAAAGGCGGTGTGGTAAGATCATTAGAGGGTAAAAGCCAAACACAACATACACGAGAATCGAGTGAAGACAATTTTGAGTGAAACACGTAAAGGAGTGCGGGGAGGAAACAATTTTGAGTGAACACAAAATGGCGGATGAGCAACCTCCTCCTAATCTTCAAGTTCAAGCCATGATGAAGGAAATGCGACGATTGATGAGAACGGAATTCAACCACATTCATGAAAGAATGGACCGATTGGAGACTGAAAGACCACAACCTATCCACACTCCATCACAAGTTTCTTATGAAAATTATGACGACGATGTCGGAAGTGACGGATGGGAATCTGAAAGAAGAGCTCCTCGACGAAGGCCCCGAAGAGACAACAATTTGAATGCTATCAAGATGAAAGTTCCATCGTTCCAAGGAAAGTCAGATCCGGAAGCCTACATCGATTGGGAAACTAAAATGGAGTTCATCTATGATTTCCATGACTACTCCAATCGTAAAAAGGTAAAACTCGCTGTTGTTGAATTTTCTGATTATGCACTAACATGGTGGGATCAACTTGTGATTAGTAGGAGAAGAAACAAAGAAAGACCCATTGATACAAATTAAAAGGGTCATGAGACGACGTTTTGTACCAAGTCACTATTATCGTGACCTTCACAATAAGCTCCAAGGCTTGAAGCAAGGAAGTAAGTCTGTTGATGATTATTTCAAGGAAATGGAGGTTACCATGAACAGAGCTAACATTCAAGAGGATCGAGAAGCTACCATGGCCAAGTTGTTAAATGGCCTCAATAAAGAAATTCGTGATCGTGTTGAGATGCATCATTATGTGGAGATTGAAGACATGGTCCACATGGCGGTTAAAATTGAAAAGCAACTCAAGAGAGGGGGTGGATCAAGAACGAATATCTGGAAGGCGGGTAGCTCCAAAAGGCCTGAAAATTCATCATCTTTTAATCCCAAATATGGTCCAAAACCAACAAGCCCTTCCAAGGAGAAAGGTAATTCTGATGCTTCTAAAACTCTTGACATAAAATGTTTTAAGTGTCTTGGCAGGGGTCACATTGCAAGTCAATGTCCAAATAAGCTTGTAATGGTGCTTAGAGAAAATGGAGAAATTTGTACAGATTCTTCCGAATCATCACAAGAAGACACGGATGGTGAAGAAGACTTGGCTGTAGAAGGAGAATTGTTGGTTGCAAGGCGAGCCATAAGCACTCTTTCCAAGGAAGAAGATGATGCACAAAGGGAAAACCTCTTTCACACTCGGTGTTATGTTCAAGGCAAGGTATGTAGTGTTATCATTGATGGTGGGAGTTGTACTAATGTGGCTAGTGTTTCCATAGCTGAAAAGCTAGTTTTGCCGACGATGAAACATCAAAAGCCATATAAACTCCAATGGCTTAATGATAGTGGTGAGGTGCGTGTGACGAAACAAGTGTTGGTGTCATTTCGCATTGGTAAGTATGAAGACGAGGTGTTGTGTGATGTGGTACCTATGTAAGCAAGTCATTTGCTACTTGGTAAGCCATGACAATACGATCGGCATGTGAAACATGATGGCTTCACCAACAAGTACACTCTTGTTCATAAAACCAAAGCCATAACTCTTGTGCCGATGTCACCGAGTCAAGTTTATGAAGATCAAGTCCGACTTCAAAGGGATGTGAAAAACAAAGAAGGTGAGCCTAATGAAAATAATGAACACAAAAAAGGTTCAAATGAAAAACAAAAAGATAAGAAAACATTTGTGGGTGAAAAGGAAAGTCAATATTGTGCATTTGCAAAAAGGAGCGAAATAAAGGAAGCCTTGAATTCGGAGATGTCTTTTGTGCTTCTTTTGATCAAAGAATCTTATTTAATCACAAATGATTTGGCCGGTATTCTCCCGAGCAAAATTAAATCTCTTTTGCAGGAATTTGAAGACTTGTTTCCCGAGGAAGTTCCCAATGGATTGCCACCAATTCGCAGGATCGAACACCAAATTGACTTTGTTCCAAGATCTTCCATTCCAAACAAGTCGGCGTATAGAACAAATCCGGAAGAAACCAAAGAGTTGCAAAGGCAAGTTAAGGAATTACTTGAGAAAGGATGGATTCGAGAAAGGATGAGTCTGTGTGCGGTTCCCGTATTGCTGGTACCGAAGAAGGATGGATCATGGAGGATGTGTGTAGATTATTGTGCCATCAACAATATCACAGTAAAGTATCACCATCCAATCCCTCGATTAGATGATATGCTTGATGAATTGTATGGCTCAAAGTTGTTTTCAGAGATTGATCTAAAGAGCAGGTATCATCAAATTCGCATGAATGATGGTGACGAATGGAAAACAGCTTTCAAACCAAAGCATGGTTTATACGAATGGTTAGTTATGCCTTTTGGGTTAACTAATGCTCCAAGTACGTTCATGAGATTAATGAACCATGTTTTGCGTGATTTTAATGGGAAATTTGTGGTCGTTTACTTTGATGAAATTTTGATTTATTCTAAGAGTTTGAATGATCATCTTGAGCATCTAACATGTGTTTTGAGTGTGCTTAGGAAGGAACAGCATTATTTGAACTGGAAGAAGTGCACTTTTTGTACCGACCACATTGTATTTTTTGGATATGTGGTTAGTTCTCATAAAATATCTATTGATGAAGAAAAGGTAAAGGCTATTCAAGATTGGCCAACTCCAAAGAGCGTAAGTGATGTGAGGAGTTTTCATGGTCTTGCAAGTTTTTATCGCCGATTTGTGAAAAACTTTAGCACCTTGGCATCACCACTCACTGAAGGGATTAAAAAGATTGTTTGTTTTAAATGGGGCAAAGAGCAAGAGCAAGCTTTTGAAAAACTGAAGTTTCATTTAACTCATGCTCCTTTGCTTTCTTTGCCAAATTTTGATAAAAGTTTTGAGATTGAGTGTGATGCATCGGGTGTTGGAATTGGCACGGTTTTAATGCAAGAAGGAAAACCATTGGCATATTTTAGTGAGAAGATAAGTGGTGCAACTTTAAACTATCCCACATATGACAGAGATGTATGCCTTGGTTCGAGTACTAAAAACTTGGCAACACTATTTGTGGACCAAGGAGTTTGTCATTCATTCTGATCATGAGTCCTTGAAGTTTCTAAAAGGACAACAAAAGCTCAACAAGAGACATGCTAGGTGGATGGAGTTTCTTGAGACATTTCCATATGTCATCCGATTCAAGAAAGGTAAGGGAAATATTGTGGCTGATGCACTTTCACGAAGGTACTCTTTACTCTCTTCTCTTGACTCTAAAATTCTGGGTTTCGAACAAATCAAAGAGTTGTATTGTGAAGATGTGGATTTTGGTATGATTTTTCAAAGTTGTGAAAAGGGCTCTTTTAAAAAGTTTCATACATGATGTGTTTTTGTTCAAAGAATCAAAGCTTTGCATTCCAAACACTTCTTTATGTGAACTTTTGGTTTGGGAGACACATAGTGGAGGCCTTATGGGTCATTTTGGTGTGGCAAAAACATTGAATAGTTTGCAAGAACATTTCTTTTGGCCAAAAATGAAAGTTTATGTTGGAAAAGTTTGTGAAAAGTGCATTGTTGGTAAACAAGCCAAATCAAAGGTTCAACCTCATGATTTATACACTCCTCTGCCTATACCAAGGAACCATGGGTTGATCTTTCTATGGATTTTGTGTTGGGATTGCCAAGAACTAAAAATGGCAAAGATTTGATATTTGTGGTTGTTGATCGGTTTTCGATAATGGAGCAGTTCATTCCATGAAATCGAACCAATGATACCTCACATATTTCAGATTTGTTTTTCAAAGAAGTGGTTAGATTGCATGGCATGCCAAGAACTATCGTCTCGGATCGGGACATAAAGTTTTTAAGTTACGTTTGGAAAACGTTGTGGGAAAAATTGGGAACAAAGCTTTTGTTTTCTACAACTTGTCATCCCCAAACGGATGGACAAACTGAAGTTGTGAATCGTACACTTGGTACTTTGTTGAGATCAATAGTGGGGAGAAATGTGAAAACTTGGGAGCAATGCTTACCCCATGTTGAGTTTGCATATGATCGAAATGTGCATTCTGCTACTAAGTTTTCACCTTTCGAGTTTGTGTATGGATTTAAGCCAGTAACTCCTATGGATTTAACTCCTTTGCCTGTGAATGAGCATTTGAATTTAGATGGCAAGAAGAAGGCGGAATTTGTCAAGCAAATCCATGAGCAGGCAAAACACAACATTGAAGAGCGCACCAAGAAGTATGAACAAGAAGCAAACAAGGGAAAAAAAAGATCATTTTTGAACCAGGAGATTGGGTGTGGCTTCATTTGCGGAAGAAACGATTTCCAACAAAACGGAAGTCAAAGTTAATGCCAAGAGGAGATGGACCATTTCAAGTGTTGCAGAAAATCAATGACAATGCTTACAAACTTTATCTTCCAGATGAGTATAACGTTCATGATGTTTTTAATATAACTAACTTGACTCTGTTTGATGTAGGTGAATATTTGAGGACGAATCACTTTTAATGATGAGAACCTGTCCAAGGACCATGATGACGAAGATCTGTTAAGGTGGAAGATCGGACCTATCACAAGATCAAAATCCAAGATGTTCCAAGATGCTCTCAATGGAATGATTAAATATTGTCGGAATCAAGCTCCCGTTTGTTCACAAAACAACCAAGCATGCTTCCTAATGTTGATCCAAGTTGAACACTAATATTAGTCCAAGGTTTAGAGCCCAAAGTTCTCACTTTAATCCACAAAAGCAAAAAACAAAATAAATAAAATTCGGCCAAGCCCACCCATGTGCATTGTTTTTGTCATAACTTCCTCATTTTAAGCCCAATTTGAGTGAAATAAAAGCCCACTTCAACCTTAGCCTTTTTCCTATATTTACAAGAATAAAAACGGCCCAAAATATATCCTTAGCCACGTCCCTGAATCTGCCAAAAGAGGTGTCCATGTGAATTAACTTGTGAAAGATTAAATTCAAGGCATTTTGAAGGTTTTCTCAACACTATGGCCATTTAATTGAAGGAGATAAAGGGATAGGAGTTACTTGCATGATTAAATACCTTCTAGTAGCTTCAAGTGGTGAAATGTCAATAATGCGCTTTTGATAAGTAGTCTTGCTTATTTGATAGCTTATCGTGATAGCTTGTGCAACTTATCTCGATAAGTAGTTGGTCTTATATTTTCTCCTATAAATAGGCACTCAATGTAACCATTTCAATCATCCTTCATTTGAGTAAAACTGTGAGTTTTTAACTCTTATTGTTCCTTACGAACTTTTAGAACTTATCGAGTGTTTTAGCTTGTGGCATTCGAAACTTATCAATCAACTTGGTGGGGTTGATTGTGGCGTTCTCTATACCAAAGTATTTGCCTCGTATATTGGCAACGGGTCGCGGTTCCACTTATAACAAGGTTGTTGTCTCTTTTATAGACTACGGGTCGCGTACCTATCCAAGTTACTTCAAATAACCATTAGAACGATCGGGCAAACGTGATCTATCACACATTCATCGGGTGAGATCACATCACCTTTAAGTATACCCAATCGTCTTTTTGAAACTCAATTGCTATGTGACGGCGATTGTGATATTTCTTTTGTCGATCTTGCGTTGTTTCCATGTATTGTCGGATGAGTTCTATCTTCTCATTGGTTTCTTGTAGTAAAGATGGTCCGACAATATGAGTTTCTCCAGTTTCCCTCCAGCAAGTTGGAGTCCTACATTTCCTTCCATGCAAGAATTCATACGGTTCCATCTTGATTGTAGAGTGCTAACTGTTCTTGTAGGAGAACTTAGCTAATGGAAGGTGATCATCTCAGTTACCTCTCAAATCCATGACACTAGCTCTCAACATGTCTACTAGGGTTAAAATTGTCATTTCACTTTGTCCGTCGGATTGGGGTCTACATGCAATACTCATTGCAATGTGAGTACCAAGACCACTTTGTAAAGCAGCACAAAAATTTGAAGTGAATCTGCTGTCTCTATCAAGTATGACGATCTCGCTCAAGTATATTTGGGCCAACCGATCGAAAGAGTAGGTTTCCTTGATAGGTATGAAATGTGCAGATTTGGTTAGACGATCAACAATGAACCTGATGGAATCATGTTGACGACGAGTTTTGGGAAGCTTGGTAATGAAATCCATAGTAATATGGTCCCACTTCCATTCTGGAATAGGAAGAGGTTGCATACTACCATAGGGTTGTTGGTGTTCAGCTTTGACTAAACGACAAGTTCTGCACTTCTGCACGTGTTGTCCGACGTCTTTTTTCAACCCTGGCCACCAGAAGTCGGCTTTCAGGTCATTATACATTTTTGTACTCCCATGCTGAATTGAGAACTTAGATTGATGGGCTTCCTTTAAAATTTCTTCGCACACACCTCCGTACTTCAGAACCCATATTCTTCCATACACACCTTTTAGTCCGGTTCCATCAACTTGCATTATTGTTATCTGAATCCTGATTTTTTCATCTTTAATGTTTTCCTCTTTCAAAGCCTAGAGTTGAGCAGCCCTTACATCATCAATGATGGTTAAGGTCAGCATTGTAGAAGTCAAGGCATAGCAGTACGCCTTACAGTAAGTTCTTCTACTTAATGCATCAGCCACCACATTGGCCTTTCCAGGATGGTTTAGAATTTCGCAGTCATAGTCCTTAATCAACTCCATGGACCTTCGTTGCCTCATATTCAAGTCCTTTGGACTGAATATATACTTCAAGCTCTTATGGTCAGTGTAGAGCTGACATTTGGTTCCGTATAGGTATTGTCTCCAAAGCTTGAGGACGAATGTCACCGCAGTTAACTCCAAATAATGAATGAAGTAATCTTTCTCATGTGGTTTGAGTTGTCTCGGGGCATATGCTATGAAATTTCTCCGCTGCGTGAATACGACTCCTAATCTCATCCCTGATGCATCGGTATAGACTATAAAGTCTTCATTTCCTTCAGGAAGGGCCAAAACCGGTGCTTCACTTAGTAACTTCTTTAACTTTTCAAAAGCCATTTGTTGTTCCTCTTCCCAAATGAATGTTACGTTCTTCCGAGTGAGATTGGTAAGCGGAACAACTATTTTAGAGAAGTGTTTGATGAATCGGCAGTAGTAACAACCCAATCCCAAGAAAGTACATATTTCTGAGGCGTTACGTGGGGATTCCCAGTTCTGGATAGCCTCGATCTTTGGTGGATCAACGACCAGGACCAAATATCATGTGCCCCAGGAATTGGATCTAGGTAAACGTTGTGGGAGGAGCAAAGTTAACAAGACTTTATAAGTGAATATAGGAATCAAGGAATTGTTTCGAATGTTGAGACGTACCTCTCTCAACCAGAATTCACATTTTGAGAATTTGGCATAAAGTCGCTCTTTTCGCAAAAACTCTAACGATTCTCTTAAATGTGTTGCATGATCTTCCTTGGACATCGAATAAATAAGAATGTCATCGATGAAAACAATGACATATTTGTCGAGCATTGGTCGGCAAACCCTATTCATGATATCCATGAAAGCAGTCGGCGTATTTGTAATACCGAACGGCATCACCAGAAAGTCGTAGTGTCCGTAACGAGTTCGGAAAGTTGTTTTAGGAATATCGTCATTGTGGACCTTAAGTTGATGATACCCCGATCGGAGATCAATTTTCAAGAAATAACTAGCACCTTGCAACTAGTCGAAGAGATCATCAATCCGGGGTAGTGGATATTTGTTCTTGATTGTTACCTTGTTGAGCTCGCGGTACTCATTGCACATATGCAATGTGCCGTCCTTCTTTTTGACAAATAGAACAGGAGTGACCCAAGGAGAAGAACTTGGGTGTATGAATCCCTTGTTGAGCAATTCTTGCAATTACTTCATCATTTGCTGCATTTCTGCAGGGGCTAAATGATATGGAGCTTTTGTTATAGGAGCGACTCCAGGAATAAGATCAATATGGAATTCCACCTGAAAGTCTCGTGGCAATCTCGAGATATCTTCTGGAAAGACATCTAGAAATTCAGAGACAATAGGAACGGTAGAAAGAAGTTTGTTTTCAGCCATTGCATCAACAGCGTAGGCCAGATAAGCAGAACAATCCCTAGCAACGTGCTTTCGGACATTAGCGATAGAAATAAGACACAAGTCTCCTTTTGGTCTTTCACCGTATATACATATGTCGCGACCCTCGGGAGTAGTAGTGTTGATCATCCTCGTCTTGCACACTATCTGAGCCTCATTATGGACAAGCCAGTCCATACCCACAATAACATCAAATTCTCTGAATTCCATAGGTATTAAGTCTACGTTTAATACTACATCTTCTGTGAGTAAGGTACAATTCCTACACACTTTATCGGCCTTAACTAACATGTTGCTAGCAGTTTCGATATCAGGTACAAATTATAAATTCGAAGTGGGCATGTTAAGTTCATGTGCGAATGAGGTGGAGACAAACGAACGATTTGCTCCAGAATAAAAAAGAATGCGAGCAGGAACTGAATTTATCAAGAACGTACCAGTGACCACTTCAAGGTCATCCTTTACTTCTTCAGCGGTAATTTGGAAAGCCCTTGTTGGAGTCCTTGTAGTTTGCTCCTTCGAACAGTGGAAGCTCCAAAAGACCTCGTCGTCGATTGCTGGGCGTTTTGATCTCTTTGGGGCTTTCGGCATTCCTTGGCGAAATGGACGACTTTGTGACAATGGTAGCATGCTTCAGCTTTTTTGTGGACAACTTTCTCAGTGATGGACCTTCTGTCCACAATAGTAATAGTACACATCCTGGGTTTTACATTCCCCAGCATGAGACTTTTTGCAACGCCTGCATTCAATGCTGGCCGAAAAGGCCCTTCCTTTCCTCAGTGAGAATGATGGTTGGTTTGATTAGGGCGAGGATCGAGATGATCCAGAGTTCCCAGATTCCCGTTGCATTTTTTGGTGGCGACAGATGAGTTTGTTCTGCAGCAGCCGACCCCAGGACATAACCAGAAAGTAACAAAATCTGCTCCACATTCCGAGCAGCCTCCAACAACCCAGCAAATGTTGTATACCGAACACTACTAATCGTTCAACATATCTCCCATTCTAAACCGGCCTCAAACCAGAATATCTTCCTTTCCTCAGTATCAATTTGGTGGGGTGCAAACAGGCTCAGGCGGGTGAACTCAACAACATATTGGTAACTGTTTTCGTTCCTTGAGTCAGTCCCAAAAACATCGCCTCCAAACGGCGCTTCTCATCAGCAGGACAATATGGTTGTGAAAATACCTCCTTGAATTTGCTCCATGACATGTACGATGCTACCTCCATCGTCAACACATTTATCATCGCATCCCACCACAAAACAACATCCTTAGTAAACATTGCAGTTGCATACCGAACCATATCCTTCTCAGCACAATCACAGATTCGGAAGGTTCTCTTAGTGGTTGTGATCAATTCTAGCGCTATCACGGCATCTCAAATTCCATCAAAGACAACAGCCCCGTTACTCTTGAAATCTTTGAATCGACATCCCTTTGCTTTGTCAGTAGAACCAAACTCTTCCTGCCTATCACCTTGTTCACCTTGTTGTTGTTCCTTGTTCTTCCTTTTATCAGCCTTTCGTTTAGCCTCAGCCTCATCCCTGGCCCTCAGCTGGTCAGCGAATGATTGAGCTTACTTAGCCATTCTTTTAGCTTGTTGTTGATTGTTTTGTTCCATTAGACTTTGCACCATTTGGAACATCTGTTGAGGAGTCATATCATCTCCAGACATGTTTTGAAATATAGCAAATAATATTTAGATCATTTATTTCTTAGTCTTATGTGTTCACAGTTACCCTTTGTCAATCCTACTTAGTTCAGATCATTTCCCTGGAGTCCATTCTAATATCATAACCTAAGTTTCAGTGCAAGTCCTCGCGAACACTTGAAACCTCAAACTAATGCTCTGATACCAAACTGAAAAATCGTCCTTTATTTAATGATATATGACAACTCCAGGATTAACATACAACCAATCATTAACATACGATTAAAGTTTCATGCATAAAATAAGTTTAGGTACATCAGCAGTAAAGCATAAAGAGGTTATAAAACTACAGTGTCATAATGCTAACTATTACAGCATCATTGTTTATTTGTAACATCAACAAATCCCAGCCCCAAAGCTACAACATCGTCAATGTACCAAGAAGCTTCTAAGGGTCACCGGGAATGAGAATTAAAGCCTAAGTAGAAGGCCCAACGATTTCTTTTCCTTTGCTTGAAAACATTGAAAAACAACAGCAAGCTACGACTTAGTGAGTTAACAGATTATATTTTCCACATATATATTTTTACAAACCAGACGTGAATATGGGCAGTGAACTGCCCCTTCGTGCGGAGGGCATGGATAATAAGTGTTCATCATCCAGAAAAGCATGGATTGGCAGTTCAAGTATCGATCGGGGATGTGCTAACCAGGCTAGAGTGAGATGCATGGGTTGATCATTCCCCAACAGTGGCCTTCTGTCAACTTCAGCTCAAGTCACATCGGATTATGAAGTATTTATCATGCGGTGAAAGCATGTACTAAAAGATGCACTTTCAAGTGAATGCTGGCTACATGCTTATAGCATGTCAAATACGAGTGCGCATCAATAATAATAAATCATATAAGAGCGTGAATTGATATGTATGAACAACAGGAACATGCCAGTAATATGAATGCGAAGAAAATAAATGCTTGAACAGTAATCTATCACTCACATTGCTTTACTTAGCAATGATGCCCTGGAATAATACCACAGGCTCTTACACAGTACAAGTAGGCTTTAAATCTATGTGTGTTAGTAAACACCACAATGATCCTGTTAAGTCAGTGTAATAGTAAATCAATACCAGTTTAGTCCTTAAAACTTAATCTTAAAATTAAATTTGAAATGATCAGAAATTCGGATCCTAACCGAAGTTCGGATAGATCTGAAATTCGAGTTGTCCGAGATTCCCATACTTAAAATTACTATTTTGCGTTAAACCATCCGAAATTCGGATGGTTACTTGATCCGAATTCGGATGCATTGGTACCAGAAATTCGTATCTTTACTTGTGAATTTTCAAGTTTTCTATCCGAGATTGCATCTAAGATTCACCTTGATCAGAAAGTCGGATGACTACGAGTTGTATTCTTAAGATCCGAATTTATTCTTAGACATTTTTATATTTTCCAGATTTCATTTTTGGTCATTTTTATACTTATTTTGCTAAAACTCTTGAAGCATGGTCCAAAATCCTTCTTTTTAACACTTATTAACATGATTCTAAACACAGTATATACAAAATCAGTTTCCTTTTTTGTCTGTTCTTAATAGTCCGTCGAACACATACACTAAAGCACGTAGTAAAATCTGAAATTTTCACTTAGGGGTTGAATCAGGAGTCGAAAATTGGTACATAACATCCATAGCACTCGATTTGAACATATCTTCATGAATATATAATATGCATTAACATCAACAACCATAATCTTGGATTCGGCTTTCATCAAATCCGAACACTAAACCTTCAGAATTTGTAGTTTTAAGTAAATCTTACCTTAAACAGGTTGTTGTAGTGATTATGGCTCCTTATTGTCAACTTGAATCCAACTATTCTGCCTTCAATTCAAGGTTTTTCATGTTCTTGATTTGGAAATGGGGAGAAACCCGTGGGTTTGTAGAGAGAGAGAGAGAGACGGTGGAAGAGAGAGAGTGGGAGTTGCAAAAATGAATGGTTATTCACTCTTTTTAATTATGTTTATTGAATTTTGCCTTAATTTCACAATATATCCCTCAACTTTGTATTTTCTCATTTGCACCTTTTTAAATATCCATATCGGTTTCTCATTGTTATGCTCGCTCAAAAGACGACGATGATGATTTCTCTTCATCACCATTATTTTAAAGATGAAATGAAATTTATTTAATTACCACAACACTCCATCAAAAAATTTTAAGTCTTAACTACTCATTTTAAAAAATTCGAAATTAGGGATGTCACATGAAATGATGAAAAATAGATGGAGGTTGAGTGAGATAAGTGATCTTGAAAGGTTATGGTGAAAAAGTTTGATGGTGATTATGCAAGGGATTTTTTATATAAAACTGAAGTCAATTGAGGGTGTGTACTGCCCTACATGGCCGGCCTAAAGAGTATTTAAAAAGGGTATTTTCTTTTTTTTTTAAGTATATCAAATGTACTCTTGTATTTTCCTTTTTATGTAATTTCATAAATACTTATGAAATACACTAGTTTTTGTCTTGCATAATTTAAGTTATGTAAGATTATTAATGCATGATTAGTATCACAAATCTTAATTTAATTATGCACTTAGTTGAATTAATCGTTCATATCCTATATTGATTGGATTAATTACTTTGTCGTTTAATCGGATCACACCGATTAAATTGTTTCTGATTGTAAGGAATTTCCTTATGAAACTGTTAATCACCTTGATAAATTACTAATGACTATTTATTTACTTATAAATTCTAACCTGATTTGTATCGGTTGTTACACAAACTCTATTTATTTCATGCAAGAGGCCTGCAAGGACACTAGTATTTTATGTTTGATATCAAGTGTCTGACGGGAAAGAAAGCTGGTCTAGATACCGCTAGCACATCCGTTCTTCGTGCATTTCATGCTTGTATGTTCGATAGACATACGACTATGCTAAATTTGTCTGGGTTGAATTGAAGGAGGCTGTGGAAGCTAAAGGCACGTTACGAAAAATCAGGAAGTTTGTTCCATTTCAGAGATTCCTTCATAATCTGACTAAGCACTTCATGGAAAAACACCCGTTCTATTCAAAAGAGAAATTTGCAAGAGAATTCCAGATCATTCAAACTCAGACACAAATCTCATCAAGGGGATCCTAATGTAGAACAGATGCCCATTCGAATGTGTCACACCCCGCTACCCCGGTTGGCAACTAAGCGTGACATCGAGGAAGCGTAACCATAATCATAACGAATGATCACTATATGGACGTATTCAAAAATACATTGATTTGACTTCAAATATACATATTATTTTACATAACCAAAATACAGCGTAAGTAGTTCTTAAAATACCAAAATTTATATACACAATTTAGTTTATCAAGAAAGATGCAAATAAATCTCCGAGTTTGAAAATGATGCGACTCCAAGATGAACGGAAGCCTTGGAATGCTTCCAATAAATGCGCATGCCTTAATCACCTGAAAATACATGCTAAAATACGTCAACAAATTGTTGGTGAGCTCATAGGTTTACGCGAAAAGACCAGTTGTATTGACATTATCAGATGAGTTGAATTTATAAAGTATAATTTCCGTGTATGTATTACATAAACCATCATGCAACCGAAACTTAATTAAATGAGTTTGCCCTGTGCAGTATTTCCATACGTAATATCGTGTGTTGAAAATATATGCATCCCGCCGTTAGCCAATTAAGACTAACCCGAATGGGGGACATGACTCCCGATAGATCTATCCACAATATATTTGCGCTTACAAATAAATTCTATTAACGGTTCATGATTTGAGGGTTGATAGATCCACACATGTAATACATATAAGAAATAAACAGTTTTTATGTCCATATGAAAACAGTGCATGTATTTCCATCCCAATAGATAGTGAAAAAGGGGCTATGAAGACTCACCGCATGTTGATGGCTAAATGATTGTAAAAACGACGATTTTCGTTATTGATGAGTGATGACAATGGACACGTTTAACCAAGTCCTAAATGATATAAGAGATTTAATAACTCCCATATATGATAATATGTATGTTTATATGTTTTAAATCACCCAACATTACAAGTTTATAAATAAAACCCACTTAAAACGTCAAGTTTATATATATATATATATATATATATATATATATATATATATATATATATATAATTTTCCAGCTTTTTGAAGATTTTTCTGCCTAGTTTGAGGCTGTTTTTGACCAAGCTTCAAAATGATTTAGGCTTTGGTTCTCTTAAATATTAAACTACTATATACAAAGAATTTTTAAAGTCAAGAACGGCCATTTTTTGAGGTGTTTAGGTTAGGGAAAAAAGCTCGTTAAAAACCCTATGTTGGCCATTTTTGAGCTGTCAAACTTTCGAGTTCCCAAATAATATCTGGAGGTTCTAAACTCCATATTAAATTATGAAAACCTCCTGATCTTTATTTAAGACATAGATCTAACATTTGAGACAAGAATAAACTATATTCGTTATGTTATGAATTAGTTATGGTTTTTCAAAGTCGACGCAACATTTCTGCCGAAATTCCGTATTTCATAAACTTCAAACAACTTGTGATTCTTGTTGTTTATTCAGAAACTACTTGTATAAAAGGTTATAAAACACATTTATATAACTTGTTTTCATAATATTCATACTTACATGATGTGTATATATATTTTTAAACACATTTGAAGAAAACAACTTAAAAACAAAACTAGAGATTTAAAAACTTGAGTTTTTATGAAACTTGTTGTTGTTGGTGATTATATATATTATGCAAGACTTATAGAAACATAAATACAAGATATTTTAAGTTAATATTTACTTACTTTGGTGTATTAGAAGTATGAAAACAAGTAGAAGTTGAAACTCTTGATAGATTGCACCAAGAACACTAGAAATATTTCAAGAACATCAAAGTTGCAAAGTTTTTGCTTGAGGCTCTCCCTTTTACCGATTTTCTTGAGTGAGAAAGAAGAGGTTTTTGTGTTTTGATGGTGCGAATAAAATGAAAGAGATGGCCTCTATTTATAGAGAAAAAGTGGTCTTCAAATGAAGGTGGAGTGAAGTGTTGGATGAGATGAAAGGGAGAGGTGTTTGAAAGATTTGATTTCGATGGTGAGTGGGATTTTTAATAAAAAAATTGAAGTCAAGGGCTATGTGTACTACCCTATGGCAAGATTTGATGGAGTATTTCCATGTATTTATATTTTTTTTTGTAGAAAAGTATTTAGAAATGTATCCTTGTATTTCCCTTTTTTTGTAATTTCATAAGTACTTTAGGATGCATTGTTTTAATGATTTGTTTTAGTCTTGCATAATTAATGTTAAGTAAGGGTATTAGTGTGTGATTAGTGTCACTAATCATAATTTAATTATGTACTTAGTTGAATTAATCCATCATATCGTAAATCGATCGGATTAATTGATTTGCCGATTCATCGCACCGATGAAATTGATTCCAATTGAGTTGAATTTCCTTATGAACATTGTTAATCACCTTGATTAATTGCTAATGAACACTGATTAGGTTATAAATTGCTAATAAACACTGATTAGGTCATAGTTTCTAACCTGGTTTAGTGCCGGATGTTACAGTCTCCCCCCGTTAAGGGAATTTCATCCCGAATTTTTATCTTGTTTCCTTAGAGGTCTTGTTACTTAGGATTAGGTGAGGGTATCTTTGGTTAAATTGGCCTTTGCATGCCTAAGTGAATTCTGGTCCATGTCTAGAATTCCATCTAGCCTTGAGGATGGGTATACGACTGTGTTTCAATCCTTTGACATTACGGTCCATGATTTCTATCAGCTCTCTGAAGAAGCGAATTTTATCAGTTAGCTGAATCTCTTTCAAAGGGGTAACAAGTGTTTCATCTAACAACACTTTTTCAGATTAGATAGATGGGAGGTATTATGCACGCTGCTAACCTCTGGTGGTAGCTATAAATGATAAGCTATTAGTCCAATTCTTGCATCGTCCAATGTAACGAGGATTCAGTTATCCTTGTTATTCCCCAAATCGTATCACGCCCTTCCATGGCGAGACTTTCATCGGTACTCGTTCTCCTAAATAGAACTCAAGGGATTTTCTCCCTACATCTGCATAACTTTCTGATAATCGTAGGCAACTTTTAGTCAGTTCTGTATCTGTACTATCCTATCGGTAGTTTCATGAATTATATTAGGGCCAGTGATTTGGCTATCTCCTACTTCTTCCCAACAAAAATCAACGATCGACACTTTCTTCCGTAAAGTGCCTCAAATGGAGCAGCTTTAATGCTCGTACGATAATTCCACTAAGTCAAATGAACATCCCAACACTTGCCAAAATCCATTGCACAGGCTCTTAACATAGGTTCTAGGGTTTGAATCTTTCTTTCATTTTGACCATCGGTCTGATGGTGATAGGTGGTACTCATGTCCAAGTTTATACCCAAAGCTTGCTGTAAAAGTTTACCAAAAATCTAGATGTGAATCTGCTATCCGTATCCGAAATGATTGAAATAGGCACTCCGTGTCCGGAGACGACTTCCTTGAGGTACGTTTGGACTAGCTTATTCATCCTGTTGTTCTCCTTGATTGGTAGGAATGTGCGGATTTTGTTAGGCGGTCGACTATTACCCAAATGGTTTCTGATGTTTTGTCTTAACTTTGGAACATGTTAGGAATTTGCTGACCTATGTGGCAATGTCATCCTTCATGTTAGGCCACCCGTATAGCTCCTTGAGGTCATGATACATTTTATCAGATCTGGGGTGAACGGCATATCTTGATTTGTGTCCTTCATCCATAGCCAACTTTCTTATTCCACCAAACAGGGTCATCAGACTCTATTCTTGAAATATCAATTTTTATTAGCCCTTATCCCAAACTATTTTATTATTTTGTGCAGGGCTTCATTTTTCATATTTTCCTCCTTAGCAACTTCTACTTGTGCATCATGAACTAAGGAAGGAAGGTTTGGTTGAATGGTTATAACTAGGGCTTGTACTCTTAACGGCTTAGCTCGTTCCATTCGGCTCTGAGCGTCTGCAACGACATTAATTTTCCTCATGTGATAACGAATTTCACAGGTGCAATCACTTATTAGCTCCATCCAGTGGCACTAAATCATATCCGACTCTTTCTGGTTCAAGATGTGTTGGAGGCTCTTATGGTCTGTGAGTGTAGTACACTTCTTACCGTACAACTAATGTCTCCAAGGATAAAGACTACTGCTCCACGATCCATATCATGTGTTGCGTAATTCACCTAGTGAACTTTAAGTTTTCATGAAATATAAGCTATGACGCTATCTTTCTATATCAACCCATTGTGTGAAATGTCACAGTAATCTACAAATTTCTTGCTTCTCTCGGGTAGGGACAAAATAAGCGCGTTGCGCAGTTTGTGCTTTAATAACTGAATGATGTCTCCTGATTTTTGCCCTAGTCATACTTAATGTCTTTTTGAGTCAGTTTTGTTTGAGCTCTGGTGATCTTTGAGAAATTTTTGATAATTGCTTATAATAAGTTGCAAGTCTTAAGGACTGTCGTATCTTTATGGGGGTTCTAAGAGTTGACCAATTCCTGATAGCCTCGATCTTTGCGGGGTCGACTTGGATCCCTAGGTAACCGAGAAATCTTACCTATTTTAGCCAAAAGTCAAACTTAGAAAGCTTGGTGTATAGCTGTTCTTTCTTCAACAACTCTAGAATTAGTCTTAAATGTTTGCTCGTGCTCCTCCTGGTTTCGTGAGTAGATTAAGATGTCATTCATGAATACAATCATGAATTTGTCTAGATAAGGTTTACACACCCGATTTATCAGGTCCATGAATACCGTTGAGGCACTAGTTAATCCAAACGACATTAATAGGAATTTATGATGACCGTAACGGAATTTGAAGACTGTCTTTGGAATATCTTTCTTGTGAACTCTAACCTGATGATAACCTGACCTTAGGTCGATCTTCGAATAGAAGCTTAATTCTTAGAGTTTGGTCAAACAAGTCATCGATCCTTGTGAGCAGGTATCGGTTCTTATAGTTTATTTAGCTCTCAGTAATTGATGCACCTTCTGAAGGTACCATCCTTCTTCTTTATGAACATAACTGGAGCCCCTCCAAAGCGAGGAATTCGGTTTGATAAACCTTTTATCTAAGAGCTCCTACAGTTGGTTGGACGATTCTTACACTATTGACGGGGTTAATCGGCATGGTGCTCGAGCCACTGGTACCGCACCTGATACTCGGCCGATTTTTGAATTTGACTTGCCTCGATGTTTGGAGTTCAGGTAAGTGTTCTGGAAAAACTTTGGGGTAACCATAAATAATAAGAATATTTTCGAGCCGCTTTTCCTTTGGCTCCCTCCCTGTCAACACTTCAGGGTCCTAATGCTAGGGATGATGCTTACTTTGGTATTTCTTGTTTTGCCTTGGACAGTAAGGACCTTCTTATTGGCTAAAGGTATATGAACCATCTTCTTGTTGCACACTATTTCCACACGATTTTTCGATAGTCAATCCATGCCTATGACAACGTCAAAACTTCCCAGTTTGACGGCCATCATGTTTGCTTCAAAGAGTCGGCCTACTAATTCTAATGAGCATCCTTGACTTATATTATTTGTCTTAGGCGTCTTACTCTCATCAACCTCAATAGCATAAGTGGCACTTAATGGTGTAAGAATGGAATTTATCTGCTTGCTGAACTTACTGGATATAAAGCTCCTACCAGCACCAGTATCAAATAGTAGAAATGCATAAGTGGTATCTAATGGGGTAAGAGGATAAGTGTACGGGTTTGAAATTTCTTAGGTAGATTGTCATACTACATATCCTCATGCACATAGTCATAGATAAAACTTAGTACTTCATTAAAATGCTTGATACCTAATCTTTGTACATGATATGGTCGGGATTTTCCGATAAATTTTTAAGCCTTACATACCCTTAGATATATCAGATAGTAAAACCTAGAGAAATACTATAAAATGGTAAAAGGGTACTAAGTATGAGATACCTTTGTGGTTTCCTCGTACTCCAGAGCGTTAAGTCGTTGGGTTAGTTCTGCATTGCGGGCTTTGCACTCTGCTAGGCGCTGTCACAATTTATCAGTTCCGTCTTGTTGAATTTTTCCTGGGTATTCTGGTTGGCCCAAGGTATATTGGTGGTTTGTATTTCCTCCTGCTTAATCCTTGCAGAGATCTCACCGACCTCCTGGCGGATTTGTCGAAATTAATGGTCGTGTCTGGTGGCCCTCGCCACCAACAGAGGCACTGTTTGTTCCGTAGGTTCCTGGGTAAGTGTCGGCACTTGAGAAAAAGATGGTGGTCCGACTTCAACTGGTTTGAGATCCCTTCCTCATTTCTCCACTCTTGGAAAGTTTGAGGCATCCCTCCCTACTGTCATACGTTTTCCCGACGCTGCTGCGGCGGGCTTGGCTGATGGGCAAGTACCGAGATAGACTTCAGATATGCCAGTCACACCCTTTTCCTAGGGGTGAACTTTCTCAATGGTCCATTAGGATAACTTTTGAATAGGGTGTAGGGTGGAATATGTGGTGGTGATGGTGGAGCAAATTGTGCTGCGGGTCCACAGTTGCCCTCCTCTTGTTCTGACGGGTCCTCTACTTCGTCATTGATTCTGTCTGGGTGGGTCTCCGGTCCAAAGTACGTCTTAGTGTCACCTTGGCTTCCTTGTTCCATGGGTGAGAGTTCATCCTCGGAGTCAAAGAGGATAACAACCGTATTGTTTGACATGTTATTGTCATCCGGGTCCATATATATGTTCACAGTTTTTGAAGAAACTTTAGTTTTTGTAACAGTTATAGTCTAGGTACTAATGCAACCCAGTTCACTATAACTATGGCCTTGATACCAATCTGTCACACCCCGTTACCCCGGTTGCCAATGAAGCGTGACGTCGCGGAAGCGTAACCATAATCATAACGAACGACCACTATATGGACGTTTTCAAAAATACATTGATTTGACTTCAAATATACATATTGTTTTACATAACCAAAATACAACGTAAGTAGTTCTTAAAATACCAAGATTTAAATACACAATTTAGTTTATCAAGAAAGATGCAAATAAATCTCCGAGTTTGAAAATGATGGGACTCCAAGATGAACGGAAGCCTTGGAATGCTTCCGATAAATGCGCATGCCTTAATCACCTGAATATACATGCTAAAATACGTCAACAAATTGTTGGTGAGCTCATAGTTTTACGTGAAAAGACCAGTTGTATGGATGTTATCAGATGAGTTGATTTATAAAGTATAAACTCTGTGTATGTATTACATAAACCATCATGCAGCCGAAACTTAATTAAATGAGTTTGCCCTGTTCAATATTCCCATACGTAATAACGTGTGTTGAATATATATGCATCCCGCCGTTAGCTGATTAAGACTAACCCGAATGGGAGACATGACTCCCGATAGATCTATCCACAATATATTTGCGCTTACAAATAAGTTGATCTGTTTGTCAAATCAAGGACTTACAGAATCAAATTTTCAGATGGATCTGGTATGTTCTTCAATTTTTAATTCTATGATCTACCAAAGGAAATGCTACTCCAGATGAAATCTGTTAGGATATCTTGTGATAGAGATGAGATGAAGAAAGAATTTTTGAAGGCTATAAATCAGAAACTTGCACAGTTATAAGTTTTTGAAAGCCTTGGTTTGTAAATAACAGTTTACTTATTCATTTACATGTTTGTATAGAACTTAAAGTCTTGTGTAAAGAATTTAAGTTAGGGGGAGATTGTTGGGAAATAGTCTAAGTAAGTTCAAGCTGTTAGTTAGACTTCTCAAACTGTTAGTAGAGTTTACATGTAAATACAAAGTTCATGCTGTTAGTTGAAGAAACTCTAGCTGCCAGTGTAAAAGTTCAAGCTGCCAGAGTAAATTAACTCAAGCTGCTCTGTTCAAGCTGTCAAGTGATTCAAGCTGCTCAACAGTTTCATAAACAGAAAGTGCTGATTTTCAGGAAAAGATATCTACACGAAGATTCCAGCATATCTACTATCAGAGAAGTCATAGTCCTTCAAGGAAACAAATCAAGAAGCAATATAAATACATAGAATATGTCTTTCTATTGTATAGGAGTTTTCTGCATTATCTAGTTTGTAATTGCTTTTTGTTTAAGTTTTCATAAGCCTCTAAGGTTGTAAAACCCTAAGAACAATTTGTGTTCTTCGTCTAATTAAACAGATTAGAGGTGATTGTATTCATTGAAATCAGCAATACAAGCAGTCTTGATTATTTCTTGTGTTTATCTGTTATTGATTCTGAAAGCTTTTGTTAAAATAATTAAGTGTTATTCCGCAAACTTCTTAATTACACTTTGATTCAAAGCAAGATTATTAATTTATACTCTGATAAATTCAAATCAGTTAGTCTTGGTTAATTACTTTTAGATCCTGACAAGTGGTATCAGAGCCACAGGTCGTTCTTTGTTTTTCAAAGTCGAAAGTTTTCTTTTAAATTTTTAATCTTTTGCAATGGAATTTGACAATAGTAGTAGTGGATCTGGGCAAGGTCTCAAAGTGCCTATGCATAAGCCCACTGAGTTTGAGATGTGGAAACTCAGGATTAAACAGCATATTCAATTTATTGATTATGCCATATGGGAAACTGTTGAATTTCCTCCTGTAGTTGATCCAGAACTTGATGATGAGGGAAAACCAGTCAAAACTCCTCCAAAAACTGAACTTGAAAGGAAGGCTAGAATGAATGAAGTGAAAGCTCTTACACTTTTACAAATAGCCATTCCTAATTCTTATCAACATCAGTTCAAAAAGTTTTATACTGCTCATTCTCTTTGGAATGCTTTAGAGAAAAGATTTGTTGGTAATGCCAGTACCAAGAGAAATCAAAAGGATCTTTTGAAACAGCAGTATGAGAACTTTTCTGGTGGCAAGAATGAAAACCTTACTCAAATTTTTGACAGGTTCAACAAACTGATAAGTGAATTAGAAAGTGCAAAAGTCAGTCTGGATCAAGATGAAGTCAACAGAAAGTTTCTCAGATCTCTTGGAGAAGAATGGACAGTTTATGCTGCACAATGGAGAACAAAAGACACTCTTGATGAGATAGAACTGGATGATCTTTACAACAGTCTGAGAGTGTTTGAGACTGAGATTGATACTAAAAAGTAATCCTTTTCTTATAATCACAATACTGCTCTTCTGTCTTCTGAAAAATCTAATAGCAGTGATTCCTTTCAGGTGGTGATGGCAACTCTGCTAAAGCTCACTATGAGGCTTTTGTCGCCAATTATGGACTATTTGCTCTAAATGCTGAAGATTTAGAACAAATTCATCCAGATGATCTTGAAGAGATGGATTTAAAGTGGCAACATGCAATGCTGACCATGAGGGCCAAAAGGTTTCTTAAAAGAACTGGAAGGACCAACTTTCAAGCAAGAACAGAAGGCAAACCAGCTTTTGATAAGTCAAAAGTTGAGTGCTATAAATGTCATAAGCTTGGTCACTTTGCCAGAGAATGTAGATCTCAAGGTCAACAGTCATCAAGGACTCCACAGCCCAATCAGACATCATCATCAACAGCACTTGTCTCTCAAGAAGACAATGTGTTTGACTGGAGTGATCAGACAGAGGAAGAGTTTCAAAATCAAGCTCTAATGGAAGAAACATCAAATGTCTCCTCCACTGAACTACCCTCTGAGGTAAATTCTAAACTCTGCTCTCAATCATGCAAAAATATGGTTAAAAAGTACAGAGACCATAATGAGAGCATGTGCAAAACTCTAGCTAAGATGGAAGAAAGGAGATATGAATATATGCAAGCCATAGAAGATCTTGAAAAACCGATCAATGACTATAAGGATAATATGATTCAAATGGGACATGATAGAACATATCATGAGTGAGAGAAAAAGGAGCTAAATAAGAAAATAGAATCTCTGAATAAAAAGGTAGAAGAGACTGAACAAAAGGTGTCAGAGGCTAATAAGAAACTAGAATCTGTCAATATAGATCTAGGTAACTTCAAATTGGCTAATCAAAAGCTGGAACACCTAATGGAAGTCCAATTTAAAGATAGGGTAAAATCTCAGGTTAATCCCAAAGAAGGCATAGGCTACAGGGCTACTCCACCCCCATACAATAACAAATACATTCATCGAATGAGTGAAGTTGCTGATAGACTTGTAAATGAACCATTAGATGAGTCTATGACTACTGTAGATCCTATCTTTGATACCAGCCCTGACTCTAAAGAAGATCAGATTCAAAATAGAGAGTATGAGTGCACAGCAGTTGAGAAGGAACACAAAACAATGAGTGCACCCATAGAGATCCAAGCCCCCAGTAAGAAAGGAAAAGAGAAGATAAGTGTATGCAATGCTGCTCCACAAGTTTCTGTACATTCTAACTGTAACACTGCATCTTCCTCAAAGAATAATAAAAAGGGTAAAAATGTTCCTGTCTGCACATGCCAAAAGCATGGTGTTCAAAAGTTTCCCAAACAACAGCAGGTAAGGGGAAATCAGAGGAACAAGAACCAGAAGTTGTCAGATAAATCTGGTTCTCCAATTCAAATAGTCAAAAGGTGTTTTCACTGTGGCAGGAAGAATCACTTGGCCAAGGATTGTTTTTATAAACCAGCTGTTGCAAAACAGACTGTAAATCAAAAAAAATCAAGTCCTACTCAGGCAAAACATTCAAAGGTCAAACCTTCTGCTACACCAGTTTCAAAGAAAATAGTTGATCACAGGCTTTTAAAAGTTAATAAAAAACAGTCCACACACCAAAAACAAGTTTTGGCAAAGCCTAAATTAAGTTTTAAACAAATGTGGTGTGTCAAGGACAAATTTTCAGATCAAACTGCTGATGCAAAAGATCAGACTGCTAAGCCAAATTCTGAAGCTGTTAGTGCAAATTCTAAAGCTGTTAGCACTAAAAACACAGATCAAGCTGCTAAGCATCAATCTGGAACTGTTAGTGAATCATCTGAGACTGTTAGAAGAAAAGATGATCAAAATACCTGGATACCTCATATAATCACTAAATACTCTCCAAAGACTCCATCAGTAGATCTCACTAAATATAAGAAGTCAAAGACAATATTTAGTTATGTCAATGCACAAGGCCAACCCAAAACCAATTTGGTTTGGGTTTACTCCACTACTGACTAAGCTTTTATTTGTGCAGGGCAACCACAGGTCACCTCATAAAACAAGATGGCATTTGGACAGTGGATGCTCTAGGCACATGACAGGCAATTCTGAGGGCTTATCAAATTTCAAAGGCTTTGATGGAGGATTTGTTGCATTTGGAGGCAACTCAAAAGGAGGTAAGGTTACAGGTAAAGGTACTGTTAATGCAGGCAACATGATTTTCCATGATGTTTTGTATGTTGAACAACTTAAGTATAATTTATTAAGTGTCTCTCAAATTTGTGACAAACAAAACATTGTTTTGTTTACAGATTCTGAGTGCATTGTCCTTTCAAAAGATTTCAAAATTCCTGAAAATTTTGTTTTACTGAGAACACCAAGAAAGGACAATGTCTACTGTTTGGACACAGATCTTTTATCCAAATCAAATACTCTAAGCTGTTTGATATCCAAAGCATTATCAAATGAGTCTGCTCTTTGGCATAGAAGGATGTGTCACATGAACTTCAAGTCCATGAATGTTTTAGTCAAAAAGAATCTGGTAAGAGGCTTACCACAAAAGGAGTTCATATGTGATGATCATTGTGTAGCATGTCTTAAAGGCAAGCAACACAAAACTTCTCATAAGGCCAAAGAAGTAAATTCAATCTCATCTGCTCTTCAGCTGATTCATATGGATCTATTTGGTCCAACATCTGTTTTGAGTCTGAATAAAAGGGCTTACGGTTTAGTTATTGTTGATGATTTCACCAGATTTACTTGGGTTTACTTTCTTAGGTCTAAAGATGAAACTGCTGAGCTAGTTAAGTCTTTTATCCTTAAGATAGAAAACCAATCCAACTCAAAAGTTAAGGTGATAAGATCAGACAATGGAACTGAATTTAAAAATCACATTCTAAACAGAATCTGTGAGTCCAAAGGTATTGCTAGACAATATAGTGCACCAAGAACACCACAGCAAAATGGTGTAGCTGAAAGAAAGAACAGAACATTAATTGAGGCTGCTAGAACAATGTTAGCTGATTCAAAACTGCCAATGACTTTCTGGGCAGAAGCTGTCAATACAGCCTGTTATGTTCTGAATAGGGTTCAAGTTGTTCAATCTCAAGGAAAAACTCCCTATGAGTTATTCCACAACAGAAGTCCCCTAATAGCTTTCTTCAAGCCTTTTGGATGTCCATGTATAATTCTTCATACTAAGACTCACTTAGGGAAGTTTGAAAGTAAGGCTGAAGAAGGACTTTTTGTAGGATACTCAAATCAAAGCAAAGTCTATAGAGTATATAACAGTGTGTCTAAAACCATTGAAGAAAGTGCCAATGTTGAATTTAATGAAAACACTGCAAATGTAAAAGGCACTGGTCCTGATTGGTTGTTTGATTTAGATTCACTAACAAATTCTCTGAGCTTTGTTGAGTATACTGCAGAAGCTGATGCATACAGGATTGAAGCTGCCAACACAAATTCTCATGCTGCCAATACAAATTCTCAAGTTGTTGGCACAAAGTTTCAAACTGTAACATCCGCCACTAAACCAGGTTAGCAATGATGCCCTAATCTGTATTTAATAGCCAATTATAGCCTAATCAGTGGTCATTAGAAATTAATCAAGTGATTAACAAGGTTTATTTGAAAATTCAACTCAATTTGAATCAAAATTCATCGGTGCGATGAATCGGAAAATCAATTAATCCGATCGATTTACGATATGAGGGATCAATTCAACTAAGTACATAACTAAATTATGATTAGTGACACTAATCATACACTAATACAATTACTTAACATTAATTATGCAAGACTAAAACAATTCATTAAAACAATGCATCCATAAGTATTTATAAAATTTCAAAAAAAGGAAAATACAAGAATACATTTCTAAATACATTTGTACAAAAAAAAATGTAAATACATGTATATACACATGCATGGCCGGCCCCAATAGGCCATGTGGTGTATTAGAATTTGACTTTTATTTAAATAATATTACTTTAAACACCATCATTTTGTTAAAAAGTGCACTCAACTTTTGTCTCCCATGCCTTTCATCATTTGAAAAACCAAACATTTCTCTATAAATAGAGAAGTCTTTCATCCATTTTATTCACACGAAAACTCTCATTTCTCTCCTTAAAGATCCGGCCAAGGCACCCTCACACACCACAAAATTCTTCATTCAAGTGTTCTTGGTGTTCTTCAAGTGTTTTTAGTGCAAACTTTGCAAAGACTTCAACTACTATTCAAAATCAGCTTCCAAATACATCAAAGTAAGTAAATACTAACTTATTTCATCATACATTTATGTTTATATAAGTCTTGCATAATATATATAATCACTAACAACAACAAGCTACATAAAAACTCAAGTTTTTATTTTTAAGTTGTTTCTTTAAATGTGCATATGAATATATGAACACGTTATAAACATGTTAATATTATGAAAACATGTGTTATATATGTGTTATATAACTTTTATAACTTTTATACAAGTAGTCTTTGAATAAACAACAAGAATCATAAGTTGTTGTAAGTTTATAAACTACGGATTTTCGGCAGAAAATTTATATCGACTTTGAAAAATCATAACTAATTCATAACTCAACGAAATGAGTTGATTCTTGTCTCAAAAGTTAGATATATGTCTTAACTATAGATCTGTAATTTTTCATAATTTATTTTGAAGTTAAAGACCTCCAGAAATTATTTGGGAAACCGAAAGTTTGACAGCTCAAAAAGGGCCAACATACCGTTTTTAACGAGCTTTTTCACCAGCCTAAACAACTCGAAAAATGGCCGTTCTTGATTCTAAAAATCCTTTGTATATAGTAGTTTAATGTCCTAGAAAACCGAAGTCTAAAACATTTTGGAGCTTGGTCAAAAACAGCCTCAAAGTAGGCCGAAAAACCTCCGAAAAAGCTGGAAAATTATATATATATATAAACTTGACGTTTTAAGCAAATCTTATTTATAAACTTGTAATGTTGGGTGATTTAAGACATAAAAATCTATAAATATACCTATTATCATATATTAGTGATATTAACTCCTTATTATCATTTAGGACTCGGTTAAACACCTCCGGTTTCATCACCCATCAAACAACGCACATTGCATTTTTGCGCATATTTTGCCATCGCAATTCCGGTGAGTCTTCATAGCCCCTATTTTCACTATCTATTGGGGTGGAAATACATGCACTGTTTTCATATGGACATCAAAACTGTTTATTTCTTATATGTATTACATGTGGTTCCATCAGCCCTTATATCATGAACCGTTAATTGCATTTATTTGTAAGCGCGAATATATTGTGGATAGATCTATTGGGAGTCATGTCCCCCACTCGGGTTAGCTCGGGTCGGCTAACAGCGGGTGCATATATATTCAACACACGGTATTACGTATGGGAATACTGCACAGGGCAAACACATTTTAATTAAGCTTCGGTTGCATGATGGTTTATATGTAATACATACACGGAATTTATGATTTTATAAATTCAACTCATCTGATAATGTTGTCCATACTGGTCTTTTCGCGTAAACCTATGAGCTCACCAACAATTTTTGTTGACGTATTTTAGCGTGTATTTTCAGGTAATTAAGGCAAGTATGCCTCGGACGTATTTTACTTTCAAGCTTCCGCATCCATGGAGTCGCATGCATATTCAAATTAACGGAGATTTAGCTGCATTATTTTGGATATTTTAATTATGTAATTAAATCTCTGTATTTTGCGAACTCCTTTACTCATATCAGCCTATGTAAAACATTGCTATATTTTCAAGTTTCAATGATGTATTTTAAAAACGTCCATATAGTGGTCGTTCATTATGATTATGGTTACGCTTCCGCACTCGTCACGCCTCGCCGCCAACCGAGGTAGCAGGGTGTGACCGATTGGTATCAGAGCCATAGTTATAGTGAACTAGGTTGCATTAGTACCCTAGACTATAACTGCACTTAAATTTTGCTGATTTTGAAAATATCTTGTAACTAACTAAAAGACTATGAATGGACCCTGATAGCAGAAATCATGTCCCGTCCGGAAACCATCATCTTATCGGATTCAGAGGAGGAGTACACTCCTGCGAGCCCCATGGCTACTGAGATTTTCCACAAAGAAGAAACATCGGAAGAAGAGGACCCATCGAAAGATCCAATGGAGGAAACGGAAGAGGAGCCTATGGAGGAAGAAGATCCATTGCCCCCAACGGTTCCTGCTCGTGTCCCATATCACCCAGCCGAGCCGTCATATAAGCCGTATAGGCCTTACCCTAACGGCCCCAAAATGCTATACACACCCCGAAAGCGGGTGAACCCACCAAGAAGGGAGTCTATTCCTGTCCCGACTCCCCAGCTCAATCCCCCACCACCACACCGACGGGTAGACGCCCGGCGATGGACCTGGATACCGGAGACCCTCCGCGAATGGAGGCAGATGGAGGGAGTTCCTCCAAACTTCGAGATAGGAGGACCATCCTCCGCACCTGTCCCGACTCTCACCCAAGAGCCTACCGAGCAAACCATACCGCTTCTGATAGCACGGTCGACCAGGCATGACCACCAAATCCGATCACTTAACCTAGATATCGGTGGGATGACCGCTCGTTTAGAGCGGGAGGAGTTACAAAACTCCAACATCTACTGGGCTAACCAGCATGCTCTCACCATCCAACAGGATGGCCTGAATGAACTTCGGCAGCAACTAGCCGAAAGCCAAGCTCGGATCGAGGAGCTGACTCAGCGCCTCAACGCGATGGAAAAGGGAGAGACCCCTGATCACTCCCACACTTAGGGCCCTTCTATCTATCCTTGTAATAGTAGGAAAAATATCATGTAATAGAATAGGACAAAATTTTCGGGTAATAACCCGCCCCTAATGTAAGAAAATTTCGAATGATTAATGAAAAATTGCAAGTTATTTATGAAATTGTGTTTGATGATTATAGTATTGTGCTTTAAGGAAAATTTATCTCTTTAAGATTCAACTTCTTACACTATGCTTTTTCTTTAAAATTTTAAGATAATGCCGCCGAAACGAGCAATGAACGCTACCGACATTGAAGAGCTAGTCGCACAAAGAGTGGCTGCCGCTATAGCCACGTATGAGGAAAATAGGAATAGCTTAGCTAATGGAGATGGTGGTGCTAGCCGCACCACGGGAGGAACTGAAATCCACGCAAAAGGTTGTGGAATTAAAGGATTTTTAAGTTGCAAACCCCGGTACTTCAACGGAACCGAAGGAGCCGTTGGCTTGATACGATGGTTTGAGAAGTTAGAATCTGTCTTTCGCGTCAGCGGATGTGCTGAAGGAGATATGGTGAAGTTCGCTACTCACACTCTACAAGATAGCGCCCTCACATGGTGGAATTCCTATGTCCAGTCTGTAAGTATTGATGAAGCCTACCAGCTCACATGGTCCGCGTTGAAGCAAATGATGACAGACGAGTACTGTCCAAGGAACGAACTCCAGAAGATGGAATCGGAGTTCTAGAACCTGTCGATGAAGGGAACCGATGTGACGGGGTACACCAACCGATTTCATGAACTAAGCATTCTGTGCCCTCAGATGGTGACCCCGGAGTACAAAAAGATCGAACGTTACATTTGGGGACTCGCTCCTCAAATTCAAGGTAATGTCACTGCCTCCAACCCATCCACCATACAGGATGCCATCAGGATGGCAAACAATTTAATGGATCAAGTGTCCCGGAGGAATGAAGCCAAAGCCGGGGAAAACAAGAGAAAGTGGGAAGACAAGTCTGGGAAGAATACGAGTTCACAATCCAAGATGCCCGAGACCATCAAGGCCTACGTAGCCGGAACTGAGCTTAGAAAAGGCTACACGGGTACCAAGCCTTACTGCACCCAATGCACCTTTCATCACAACCAGGGTCCCTGCCCAACCCACTGTGGAAAATGCAAACGTTTGGGGCATATGGCCAAGGACTGTAAATCTGGAGCCCCGGGAACCAGTGGCAGCAATCAAAAAGGCTGCTTTGAATGTGGAGTTACTGGGCACTTCAAGAGTGAGTGCCCGAAGCTGAGGAATGGTGGAGGAGCTCAGGGGAGAGCTTTTGTGTTAGGAGCAGGTGACGCTCGTCAAGATCCCCACGTAGTATCAGGTACGTTTCTTTTAAATGACATTTATGCTTACGTACTCTTTGATACTGGGGCTGATAGGAGCTTTATATCTGACAAGTTTAGTAAGCAATTGAATGCCACTCCTTTTCCCTTAGACAACTCTTATGTTATAGAACTGACTGATGGTAAAATAATAGAGGCAAGTAGTATCATTAAGGAATGTACACTGAAGCTGGCAGATCATCCCTTTAAGATAGACTTCATGCCTATAGAACTCGGAAGTTTTGATGTAGTAGTTGGTATGGATTGGTTATCACACAATCATGCCGAGATTTTGTGTGGTAAGAAAGTGGTACGGATACCACTCCACAAGAAGAAGTTCCTAACAGTCCAAGGAGAAAGAAAGAACCGACAGTTGAATGTCATATCCGGCCTAAGAACATTAAAGTGCCTTAGGAAAGGTTGTCATGCAGTACTGGTGCAAATTGTAGAAAAAGAGTCGGAGGAGAAGCGACTCGAGGATATTCCCGTGGTTTGTGACTATCCGAAGGTCTTCCCGGAAGATTTGCCTGGACTTCCGCCAGCTAGGCAAGTAGAGTTTCAAATCGATTTGGTGCCGGGAGCTGCACCGGTCGCAAGAGCCCCATATAGACTCGCCCCTTCTGAGATGCAAGAGCTATCCAATCAATTACAAGAGTTGATGGATAAAGGATTCATTCGACCAAGTTCCTCACCTTGGGGAGCTCCGGTCTTGTTCGTGAAAAAGAAAGACGGATCCTTCAGAATGTGCATAGACTATCGAGAGCTAAACAAGTTAACGGTAAAGAACCGCTACCCTCTCCCCAGAATTGATGACCTGTTTGACCAACTACAGGGATCTAGCTTCTACTCTAAGATTGATCTGCGATCCGGTTATCATCAAGTAAAGGTTCGGGAAGAAGACATACCCAAGACAGCATTCAGAACTCGATATGGACATTACGAATTCTAGGTAATGCCATTTGGTTTGACTAACGCACCAGCCGTATTCATGGACCTCATGAATTGAGTGTGTAAACCGTATCTGGACAAATTTGTAATAGTGTTCATAGACGATATCCTCATCTATTCCAGAAATAAGGAGGAGCACGAACAACATCTCAAGCTGATCTTGGAGTTGTTAGAGAAGGAACAGTTATACGCCAAATTTTCAAAATGTGAATTTTGATTGCAAGAAGTTAATTCCTTGGACATGTGATCAACAGCCAGGGAATCCAGGTTGATCCATCAAAAATCGAGGCCATAAAGAACTGGGCGACTCCTAGAACCCCCACGGAAATCCGCCAATTTCTAGGACTTGCCGGTTATTATAGGAGATTTATCGAAAACTTCTCAAAGATAGCAGGTTCCTTAACAGAATTGACTCGGAAGGATGTGAAGTATATCTGGGGTGATGAGCAAGAAAAGGCGTTTCAGCAATTAAAGCAAAGATTGTGTAGTGCACCAATTCTGTCCTTACCTGAAGGGACTGAAAATTTTGTGGTCTACTGTGATGCCTCACACAATGGATTAGGTTGTGTGCTCATGCAAAGGGATAAAGTCATTGCTTACGCATCACGACAGCTCAAAATTCACGAGGTGAATTATACGACTCACGACTTAGTGCTTGGAGCAGTGGTGTTTGCTCTCAAAATATGGAGGCACTACCTGTATGGAACTAAGTGCACGGTGTTCACAGACCATAAAAGCCTTCAGCATATTCTGAATCAGAAAGAGTTAAATATGAGGCAGCGTCGTTGGGTTGAACTACTTAGCGATTATGACTGTGAAATTCGTTATCATCCGGGGAAGGCGAATGTCGTGGCTGATGCCCTAAGCCGAAAGGAACGGGTTACGCCATTAAGAGTCCGAGCTTTGGTCATGACTATACATTCAAACCTAAACTCTCAAGTCTGTAAGGCACAAGAAGAAGCAGTTAAGGAGGGTAATCTACTGGATGAAGCCTTGAGAGGGATGGATAAGCAGTTTGAAATCAAGCCAGATGGATGTCGATACTTCATGGGCAGAATTTGGTTACCAAAACTCGGAGGAGTAAGGAAGCTGGTCATGGATGAAGGGCATAAGACAAGATATGCTATTCATCCAGGGTCAGACAAGATGTACCACGACTTGAAGGGAATGTACTGGTGGCCAAACATGAAGGCTGACATTGCTACCTATTTCAGCAAGTGCTTAACATGTTTGAAGGTTAAAGCTGAGCACCAGAAACCATCAGGATTACTGGTTCAACCAGAAATACCCCAGTGGAAGTGGGAAAACATCACCATGGATTTATCACCAAGTTGCCAAAAACTTCTGGAGGTTATGACACTATTTGGGTGATTGTGGATCGACTTACAAAAACCGCACATTTCCTGCCAATCAAGGAGACTGATAAGATGGATAAGTTAATACGAATCTATCTTAAAGAAGTCGTCTCAACACATGGAGTACCTGTATCAATTATATCAGACAGGGACATCCGATTCACATCAAGATTTTGGCAATCATTGCAAGAAGCACTAGGTACACGCTTAGATATGAGCACAGCCTATCACCCGCAAACGGATGGTCAGAGTGAAAGGACGATTCAGACTTTGGAAGACATGTTAAGGGCATGTGTCATCGATTTTGGCAAAAGTTGGGACAGGTACCTGCCATTAGTCGAGTTTTCCTATAACAACAGCTATCACTCGAGCATTAAGACCGCCCCATTCGAGGCACTCTACGGGCGAAAGTGTCGATCACCTCTTTGTTGGGCTGAAGTAGGAGATAGTCAGATTACTGGACCGGAAATCATCCAGGAGACTACAGAAAAGATAGCCCAGATTCGTAACCGATTAAAGATCGCGCAGGATCGACAGAAGAGTTATGCAGACATTCGACGGAAGGATTTGGAATTCCAAGAGGGAGATCAAGTAATGTTGAAAGTCTCGCCTTGGAAAGGCGTAATCCGTTTTGGGAAACGAGGAAAACTCAATCCTCGTTATATCGGACCATTCAAGATCACCAAAAGAATTGGCCCGGTAGCTTACCGACTCGATCTACCCCCAGAACTTAGTAACGTTCATAACACCTTCCACGTGTCCAATCTTAAGAAGTGTCTGGCTGATGAATCACTCGTTATACCCATGGACGAGTTGGAAATAGATGATAAGTTGAACTTCATTGAACAACCCGTAGAAATAATGGACCGAGAAGTCAAGAAACTAAAGCACAGCCGGATCCCGATAATAAAAGTCAGATGGAACTCTAAGCGAGGTCCTGAGTTTACGTGGGAACGCGAGGATCAGTTCCGGGAAAAATACCCTCACATGTTCTCAAATACTCAAGAAGTGGAGAACACGAGCTAATTTCAGGACGAAATTCCCTTAACAGGGGGAGACTGTAACATCCGGCACTAAACCAGGTTAGCAATGATGCCCTAATCTGTATTTAATAGCCAATTATAGCCTAATCAGTGGTCATTAGAAATTAATCAAGTGATTAACAAGGTTTATTAGAAAATTCAACTCAATTTGAATCAAATTCATCGGTGCGATGAATCGGGAAATCAATTAATCCGATCGATTTACGATATGAGGGATTAATTCAACTAAGTACATAACTAAATTATGATTAGTGACACTAATCATACACTAATACAATTACTTAACATTAATTATGCAAGACTAAAACAATTCATTAAAACAATGCATCCATAAGTATTTATAAAATTTCAAAAAAAGGAAAATACAAGAATACATTTCTAAATACATTTGTACAAAAAAAAATGTAAATACATGTATATACACATGCATGGCCGGCCCCAATAGGCCATATGGTGTATTAGAGTTTGACTTTTATTTAAATAATATTACTTTAAACACCATCATTTTGTTAAAAAGTGCACTCAACTTTTGTCTCCCATGCCTTTCATCATTTGAAAGACCAAACATTTCTCTATAAATAGAGAAGTCTTTCATCCATTTTATTCACACCAAAACTCTCATTTCTCTCCTTAAAGATCCGGCCAAGGCACCCTCACACACCACAAAATTCTTCATTCAAGTGTTCTTGGTGTTCTTCAAGTGTTTTTAGTGCAAACTTTGCAAAGACTTCAACTACTACTCAAAATCATCTTCCAAATACATCAAAGTAAGTAAATACTAACTTATTTCATCATACATTTATGTTTATATAAGTCTTGCATAATATATATAATCACTAACAACAACAAGCTACATAAAAACTCAAGTTTTTATTTTTAAGTTGTTTCTTTAAATGTGCATATGAATATATGAACACATTATAAACATGTTAATATTATGAAAACATGTGTTATATATGTGTTATATAACTTTTATAACTTTTATACAAGTAGTCTTTGAATAAACAACAAGAATCATAAGTTGTTGTAAGTTTATAAACTACGGATTTTCGGCAGAAAATTTATATCGACTTTGAAAAATCATAACTAATTCATAACTCAACGAAATGAGTTGATTCTTGTCTCAAAAGTTAGATCTATGTCTTAACTATAGATCTGTAATTTTTCATAATTTATTTTGAAGTTTAAGACCTCCAGAAATTATTTGGGAAACCGAAAGTTTGACTGCTCAAAAATGGCCAACATAGCGTTTTTAACGAGCTTTTTCACCAACCTAAACAACTCGAAAAATGGCTGTTCTTGATTCTAAAAATCATTTGTATATATTAGTTTAATGTCCTAGAAAACCAAAGTCTAAAAAATTTTGGAGCTTGGTCAAAAACAGCCTCAAAGTAGGCCGAAAAACCTCCGAAAAAGCTGGAAAATTATATATATATAAACTTGACGTTTTAAGCAAATCTTATTTATAAACTTGTAATGTTGGGTGATTTAAGACATAAATCTATAAATATACCTATTATCATATATTAGTGATATTAAATCCTTATTATCATTTAGGACTCGGTTAAACACCTCCGGTTTCATCACCCATCAAACAACGCACATTGCATTTTTGCGCATATTTTGCCATCGCAATTCCGGTGAGTCTTCATAGCCCCTATTTTCACTATCTATTGGGGTGGAAATGCATGCACTGTTTTCTTATGGACATCAAAACTGTTTATTTCTTATATGTATTACATGTGGTTCCATCAGCCCTTATATCATGAACCGTTAATTGCATTTATTTGTAAGCGCGAATATATTGTAGAATAGATCTATTGGGAGTCATGTCCCCCACTCGGGTTAGCTCGGGTCGGCTAACAGCGGGTGCATATATATTCAACACACGGTATTACATATGGGAATACTGCACAGGGCAAACACATTTTAATTAAGCTTCGGTTGCATGATGGTTTATGTAATACATACACGGAATTTATGATTTTATAAATTCAACTCATCTGATAATGTCCATACAACTGGTCTTTTCGCGTAAACCTATGAGCTCACCAACAATTTTGTTGACGTATTTTAGCATGTATTTTCAGGTAATTAAGGCAAGTATGCCTCAGACGTATTTTACTTTCAAACTTCCGCATCCATGGAGTCGCATGCATATTCAAATTAACGGAGATTTAGCTGCATTATTTTTGATATTTTAATTATGTAATTAAATCTCTGTATTTTGCGAACTCCTTTACTCATATCAGCCTATGTAAACCATTGCTATATTTTCAAGTTTCAATGATGTATTTTAAAAACGTCCATATAGTGGTCGTTCATTATGATTATGGTTACGCTTCCGCACTCGTCACGCCTCGCCGCCAACCGAGGTAGCAGGGTGTGACACAAACTGCTGCAGATTCAACAAATTGGGATGCTTACACCACTATACCATTTCTGTCATGTGACCCTCCAGGGGTTCTGAATGCTCAATATGATCAAAATTCAGTCACTGAAGTGCCACTCCCAAGTCCTGAGAGAACAGCTCCAACACAAAGGGAACCAGTCCCAGATTCAAGTCAAGCTGTTCCAGAAGCTGAACCATTCACTGGTCCTGATGGAGATGATACAAATCTTGGATCCTCTTTTCAGACAGAAAGAGAGCCTACCCTCAGAGTTCACAAGTATCATCCTCTAAATCAAATACTGAGTGATCCAAGTACTCCTGTACAAACAAGGAAAATGGTTCACAATGAATCTGCTACTGCTGAACAAGCAGTTCCTGAATTCAGTTTAGCTGCTTTTGAACATGCCTGTTTCATGTCTCAACTGGAACCTAAAAAGGCATCAGAAGCATTAAAAGATTCATCCTGGATTGAAGCAATGCAAGAAGAGCTTCTACAGTTCAAGATTCAGAATGTATGGACACTGGTTGATCTTCCTAAAGGAAAGAGAGCAATTGGTACAAGATGGGTATTCAGAAACAAGAAAGATGAGATAGGGATAGTCATCAAGAATAAAGCAAGGCTAGTAGCTCAAGGGTGCACTCAAGAAGAAGGCATAGATTATGATGATGTATTTGCTCCAGTGGCAAGAATTGAAGCCATCAGACTATTTTTGGCCTATGCAAGCTTCAACGGTTTTAAAGTGTGTCAAATAGATGTGACGTCTGCTTTTCTATATGGGACAATTGAAGAGGAGGTCTATGTATGTTAGCCTCTTGGTTTTGAGGACTACAAGTATCCAGACAGGGTCTACAAGTTAGACAAGGCTCTCTATGGTCTCCATCAAGCCCCAAGAGCATGGTATGACACTCTGTCATCATACCTTCTACAAAATGGGTTCAAGAGAGGAACTCTGGACAAAACACTTTTCACTAAGTCCATCAAAGCTGAGATTCTGCTTGTCCAAATCTATGTTGATGACATCATTTTTGGCTCAACAAATGATTGTCTGTGCAAAGAGTTTGAAGCTTACAAAAAGTTCCAAATGAGTTCAATGGGAGAACTCACTTTCTTTCTAGGATTGCAGGTCAAGCAGAAACCCACTGGTCTCTTCATAAGTCAATCAAAGTATGTTAGAGACATACTTGAAAATTTTGGGTATCAAGACACCAAAGTTGCAAGCACTCCAATGGATCCTCACAAGCAGCTCCATACAGATAAAGATGGCATAG
Organism: Centrapalus pauciflorus; assembly: GCA_020465985.1. NCBI lineage: Eukaryota > Viridiplantae > Streptophyta > Magnoliopsida > Asterales > Asteraceae > Centrapalus > Centrapalus pauciflorus. The sequence continues at coordinate 125,318 of JAANYP010005714.1, read as the reverse complement.
ATGTGGACATTCATTTATATAGATCTCTAATAGGATCACTTATGTATCTAACATCTTCTAGACCTGATATTATGTTTGCTGTCTGTGTGTGTGCTAGGTTTCAATGCTCTCCAAAGGATTCTCATTTGGTTGCTGTTAAGAGAATCTTTAGATACCTAAAAGGCGAACCTCATTTAGGCCTCTGGTATCCTAAAGACTCTCTTCTTACATTAACAGCCTACTCTGACAGTGACTATGGTGGATGCAACATTGACAGAAAATCCACAACTGGTGGATGTCAATACTTAGGAGCAAGACTGGTCTCTTGGCAATGCAGAAAGCAGACAACTGTTTCCACATCATCCACTGAAGCAGAATATGTAGCAGCTGCTAGCTGCTGCTCACAGGTAATATGGATTCAAAATCAATTGAGAGACTATGGTATGAACTTCTTATCCACTCCTATTTATATTGACAATTCAAGTGCAATCAGCATTGTGCAAAACCCAGTGAAATTCCCAAAAACCAAGCATATAGAAATCAGATTTCACTTTATAAGGGATTGTAATGAGAAGAAGTTAATACAAGTTACCAAAATACATACTGATGATCAGTTAGCTGATCTATTTACAAAACCTTTTGATGTAGGAAGGTTCACTTTCCTAGTATCAAACATTGGTATGGTAAACATGGATTAACTTGTCTTCATTATTATCAACTTTATATGCATATTTAAGGGGGAGTCACTGTTTCATTAAAAGATGCTTAAGTTTTAACTAACAACTTAAGTATTTTCTCAAGCTGCTAGTTCATTTTCTCGGACTGTTAGTTATTCACTTGATCTGTCAAAGTGTGCAGGGTACTTTGGTAATTTCAAATGTGTGTGCGCGGGACCCAACCTTTTTCTAAACCTTTAAAGGTCCCAGTTTCGTTCAGTTGTAACTACCAGTTACAAACTTTCCTTCCACGACCTTTCTTTTCTCTCTGAACAATTCACACACTCTTCTTTGCAAACCCTAAAACCTTCGTTTGATCTTCAATGGAGTATGTTAAAGAACACAACTGCCTTCCCTATTCTCTAAAGCACTCAGAACTTCAACCGTTCCATGACATGATGGACTTTCTTCGACACTCCCATATCCATCATGAACTCAATATCAATCCTACAATATACATATCCCATATTGAGCAATTCTGGAATCGTGCCTCTGTCCAAACCCTCAATGGAGTTCCCTCTATACTATCCAAAATTGATGGCACTCCCATCACCATCACTGAGGAATCCATTCGACACCATTTGCATCTTCAAGATGCCACAGGTATAACAGACCTAACCCTTGATGCTTTACATACTGGTCTTTACAATATTGGATATAGGGGTCCTGCTGATTCATTTACTTTCTTGAAAGCACATTTTTCACCTAAGTGGAAATATCTTGTACATATCATTCAGCAGTGTATAAGCCCCAAAAGAACCGGTTGGTCAGAATTTTCTTCCAACATTGCCACTGCCTTAGTGTGCTTTTCAACGGACCAACGGTTCAATTTCTCAAATATGATTTTTCAGGGGATGTTAAGGCATCATTCCCTAAAGAATGGGAAGTTTTTAATGTATCCTAGATTTTTGGCAGAAATACTTGCACACACTTGCACCACTACTCATTTACATAAGAGGATACATGTTTCCCACAGGCACTCACTATCTTCCATCAAAAGACTTTTGAAACAAAGTGCCAATTTCTTGAGTGTAGATGCTCCATTGCCTTCTACAATGATGAACATCATTCCAAGAAACAGAGGAGAGGGTCCTGAGCAGGCTCAGCCTATCATCACTGCTACACCCCCAGGACCCCAACCCACTCCTCATGATACACAAATTCCTTCTGATCCTATTGTACAGCCGCCAGCCCCACTAAAATTTCTATATAAAAGGAAAAGAGGACCAGGAGCTCCTTCCTCCTCAGCCCTCAGACAAGAGCCATATAACCTTGTGCAGGAGGACACTTCTGCACAGAATATCCAAAGGGCACACATTGAGGACACTCCCATCCTCACTCAGGAGGTGGACATCTCACCAGAGATGATCCATATGGGTTCTGTGGCTGGCACTACTGCTGTCTCTGCACAAGCGGCACAGGACAGTGCCAACATCAGTAAGACCACGCCCATGGCAACAGCAAGTGTGCAAACACAAGCTGGAAGTCCCCAGAACCAAGAACAGAAGGGCCCAGACGTTTCTACTTCTGGTATTCATGCCAGTGATAGATCACTAGCACCACAGGTGTTTTCTGATCTTGAGGCTAGTCTGCAACTTATGCTTTTAACGGATCCCAAGATGAAACCTGTTGTAGCTATGTTGGAATACCAAATGTCCATCATTGCTGCACAGGGAGCACAGATATTTACACTAAAGCAGTCAGAAGCGGCTCAAAGAATGGATTATCTCCATAAAGGGTTTACCCTCTGTGGAAATAAGATCATGAAATTAGAGCGTTTGATTCAAACCCAAGTGGCAAAGGTTGTAGGTCCTCCTGACCAAACCAATGCTTCCAAAAAGGGGGAGAATCAGGAGTTTCCAAAAGCAGTCCAAGCAGCTCCAACAGAATCAGTCCAAGCAGCCTCAATAGTTCCACCTTCTAGGCTAACAGTCCCAACAGCTTCTCAAGCTGTTAGCCTAGAAACTCAAGCTGCCTCCTCAAAAGCAACTGGAGTTGTTATAAGGGAAGGTGTCCAAGATCCAACCAGTACATCCAAGCTACAACTTCTGCTATAAAAGATAAGGGCAAGGGCATTCTTATTGAGTCTCCAAAGCACAAATTTACTTCCAAAGAAGCCCAGATTGCCTTTGATACTGAAATTGCAAGAAAACTAGCAGAAGAACAGGATCAAGAGTTAGACCAGCAAACCCAGCCCCCAATGGACGATGATGAAACATTAGGTGATTACCTAAAAGGGTTTGTGGTCAAACAAGGAGAAAAGAAGAGGAAGCTGCCAACAGGGCATTCTAAGGCTGAGCATAGAAGATTTCTGATCAATTTTGCCTTTGCAGCTGGCATTCCAAAGAAGATGGCTCAGTCTATGACCACTGAAAGGCTGCAAGAGATCCATGACAAAGAAATGGACAAAAGAAAGAAAGCAAAAGTCTCCCAAGAAGTCTAAACATCCCAAGAACCAGTGCAAACTGATACAAGTCATGTTGAAACTGCTGCCAGTGCCCCTGCTCCTTCTGGTCAAGCTGTTGCGTCCATTCCTACACCAGAGTCATTATCACAAGCACATCTGGGTCAAGTTAAAAGGGTGTTGTTTCAGCAACAACTACAAAAGGCTATGGAGTTGGAGAAATTAATAGATCAGCATGACTTTACAAAGCCTCTCATCAACTACTGGTATGCCAAGCCACTGGACAATATTGACTTAAGAGTTCAGTTTATAGTGAGAAGGGAATCTGGTCCAGAAGAAGAGTATGACACATTCTGGCATATTGTTCAAAAGTTGACCAGAGATGAGCTAACAAAGATGCACAATACTGGGTCTGTGACACAAGTAAGATCTACTCTACCACAAGTGAAGCAAGTCATCAAAGATCTGAAGTCCATTTTTGATCCTGAGTCTATAAGGGAAGATATAGAGGATGCCAACAAGAAGGGAAAGAAGATCAAGCAAGTTGATCTATTTGTCAAATCAAGGACTTACAGAATCAAATTTTCAGATGGATCTGGTATGTTCTTCAATTTTGAATTCTATGATCTACCAAAGGAAATGCTACTCTAGATGAAATCTGTTAGGATATCTTGTGATAGAGATGAGATGAAGAAAGAATTTTTGAAGGCTATAAATCAGAAACTTGCACAGTTATAAGTTTTTGAAAGCCCTGGTTTGTAAATAACAGTTTACTTATTCATTTCCATTTTTGTATAGAACTTAAAGTCTTGTGTAAAGAATTTAAGTTAGGGGGAGATTGTTGGGAAATAGTCTAAGTAAGTTCAAGCTGTTAGTTAGACTTCTCAAACTGTTAGTAGAGTTTACATGTAAATACAAAGTTCATGCTGTTAGTTGAAGAAACTCGAGCTGCCAGTGTAAAAGTTCAAGCTGCCAGAGTAAATTAACTCAAGCTGCTCTGTTCAAGCTGTCAAGTGATTCAAGCTGCTCAACAGTTTCATAAACAGAAAGTGCTGATTTTCAGGAAAAGATATCTACACGAAGATTCTAGCATATCTACTATCAGAGAAGTCATAGTCCTTCAAGGAAACAAATCAAGAAGCAATATAAATACATAGAATAGGTCTTTCTATTGTATAGGAGTTTTCTGCATATTCTAGTTTGTAATTGCTTTTTGTTTAAGTTTTCATAAGCCTCTAAGGTTGTAAAACCCTAAGAACAATTTGTGTTCTTTGTCTAATCAAACAGATTAGAGGTGATTGTATTCATTGAAATCAGCAATACAAGCAGTCTTGATTATTTCTTGTGTTTACCTGTTATTGATTCTGAAAGCTTTTGTTAAAATAATTAAGTGTTATTCCGCAAACTTCTTAATTACACTTTGATTCAAAGCAAGATTATTGATTTATACTCTGATAAATTCAAATCAGTTAGTCTTGGTTAATTACTTTTAGATCCTGACAGTCCTAAATGATATAAGGGTTTTAATAACTCCCATATATGATAATATGTATGTTTTTATGTTTTAAATCACCCAACATTACAAGTTTATAATAAAACCCACTTAAAACGTGAAGTTTACATATATATATAATTTTGCAGCTTTTTGAAGGTTTTTCGGCCTATTTTGAGGCTGTTTTTGACCAAGCTTCAAAATGATTTAGGCTTTGGTTTTCTTAAATATTAAACTACTATATACAAAGAATTTTTAAAGTCAAGAACAGCCATTTTTTGATGTGTTTAGGTTATGGAAAAAGCTTGTTAAAAACCCTATGTTGGCCATTTTTGAGCTGTCAAACTTTCGGGTTCCCAAATAATATCTGGAGGTTCTAAACTCCATATTAAATTATGAAAACCTCCAGATACTTAGTTAAGACATAGATATAACTTTTGAGACAAGAATCAACTCATTTCGTTAAGTTATGAATTAGTTATGATTTTTCAAAGTCGACGCAACATTTCTGCCGAATTTCCGTATTTCATAAACTTTAAACAACTTGCGATTCTTGTTGTTTATTCAAAAACTACTTGAATAAAAGGTTATAAAACACATTTATATAACTTTTTTTCATAATATTTATACTTACATGATGTGTATATATATTTATAAACACATTTAAAGAAAACAACTTAAAAAAAAAAAACTAGAGATTTATAAACTTGAGTTTTTATGAAACTTGTTGTTGTTGGTGAATATATATATTATGCAAGACTTATATAAATATAAATAGAAGATATTTTAAGTTAGTATTTACTTACTTTGAGGTATTAGAAGCATGAAAACAAGTAGAAGTTGAAACTCTTGAAAGATTGCACCAAGAACACCTGAAATATTTCAAGAACATCAAAGTTGCAAAGTTTTTGCTTGAGGCTCTCCCTTTGGCCGATTTTCTTGAGTGAGAAAGAAGAGGTTTTTATGTTTTGATGGTGTGAATAAAATGAAAGAGATGGTCTCTATTTATAGAGAAAAAGTGGTCTTCAAATGGAGGTGGAGTAAAGTGTTGGATGAGATGAAAGGGAGAGGTGTTTGAAAGATTTGATTTTGATGGTGAGTGAGATTTTTAATAAAAAAATTGAAGTAGAGGGCTATGTGTACTACCCTATGGCCGGATTTTATGGAGTATTTCCATGTGTTTATATTTTTTTTGTATAAAAGTATTTAGAAATGTATTCTTGTATTTCCCCTTTTTTTGTAATTTCATTATTTCTTTTGGATGTATTGTTTTAATGAATTGTTTTAGTCTTGCATAACTAATGTTAAGTAAGTGTATTAGTGTATGATTGGTGTCACTAATCACAATTTAATTATGTACTTAGTTGAATTAAACCATCATATCGTAAATCGATCGGATTAATTGATTTGCCGATTCATCGCACCGATGAAATTGATTCCAATTGAGTTCAATTTCCTTATGAACATTGTTAATCACCTTGATTAATTGCTAATGTCCACTGATTAGGTTATAAATTGCTAATAAACATTGATTAGGTCTTAGTTGCTAACCAGGTTTAGTGCCGGATGTTACACAATGAAACTTCTCAGGTATTCAGATACTACAGAGGAGGTGGTGATTGCTAATAGAAATAAATTTCATGCGCCAATGGGACACTAGAGACGGCAACGGGGACGGGTATTACCGGCTTTCTCCATCCCCGACCCCTACTTTGAAAACCCGTCCCCATCCCCGACCCCGTCCCTGACGTGGAATTACTTTGCATCCCAGTCCTCGACGGGTAACGGGGATCCCCGCCGGGTATTCTGCGATTTTTACCTGCTTAATTTTACGTTATGTATTTTACAATTAATGTTTATGAAATAGAAAAATTCGACATAAAACATTATATTTATGTAATTAATTAATATAACATAAGATTAATAACTCGACACAAAAAAAATATTAATTGATCGATCACCTTATAAAAATTGTTATAACGATGCACTATTTCTAAAGAAATTTAAATCTAATTACAATGTCAAAAAGAAAACATAAAACTCCAAAGACTATTAATGTAATAAAGTTCCCACAAAATAATCAAATTATTTAACATCAAATTATATAGTATATTAATACGACTTTCCTACGTACATTAGATGTGTATTATTCGTAATTATAATGAATTGTGAAACTTAAAACTTAAATAGAAGTTTAACTTCAAAAATATACTTAATCTTATTTGGATACTTAATCTTATTTGGATACTACAACATTCATACTTCAAACATTTTACATACTATGCATATAATATATGATTCATATGTATAATATTTAAGCATTTAACTACTCATATATGTATTTAACTATGATATTCATATGCAATATTTATGTATTCATATATAATATATTGTTACATTCTAAATTTCAATCATGTGAAGTTTATTTTGTAATAGTTAGTTGCATTTTAGTTCCATGTAATTTTATTACTTTCTTTTGTAATTTAATTGTTGTATTTAGAAGTTGAGGGGTGTACGTTGTAAACCCTTCAAACTTGGATTTAATATTTAAGGAGGGTTTCCCAAAACTATGTCTTCATTCTAATTGAAAAAAGCGGCCGCCTATTTCACATAAATTCGCCTGACATATTCAACTTTGATTGAGTGCATAATTCTCATTGTTTGGATAATATTTTTATTGTTTATTATTTTGAGTGCAAAGATTGTTGATTGGGACGATTAACAATTGGTATCAGATCCACGGAAGAGGATTTCAACCGATTTATTGGTGTTCATCGCTGTGTTCATCATTGTTTTAAAAAAAACCCCATGGTTTTTCTTTTTAATCTCATTTAAATATTCTGTTTTTTAAGTGTTTTATATTCGATAATCATCATCCATAATTCTAGTACTGATTTCGAGCATTTATTTTGTTCAATCCTTACAAGTTTTTATTGGATTAATTGGTGAAAAATAGAATCGGAAATATTAGTATTAAAACACGGTTTTTTGCTTACAAATCACCATTTTTAAGTGTTTTTGGTTACTTGTTTTTCACAAACTTGTTTATAAATTCAAACCAATCATTTAGAAAATATTTCCAGCTTTTAGAACACATAAATTTTAATTATGAAAATCTGAGTTTTTTATATAAAGTTCAATTTCGGATCATAACTCGGATCAAATTTCGGACCATCTCGGGTCCATTCTCGGGCCCATTTTCAGGCCAACTCGGATCAATTTTCGGTTTACATCCGAAATTCGGTTGTCCCAAAACACACCTGAATTTTGGTTGGAAGATTTTTTGGGTTCTCTAAATCAATTGTCCTTCATTTTAAAAATTTTAGAAAGAATTTCAGATCATCACCCGAAATTCTGATCACCCGAATCTCGAACCACTACCCGAGTTCCTATCCACCCGAATTTTAGGTCGCAAACTGAATTTAACCATCTGAAATTCAGACTGTTCCTGCACCCGAAATCCGTATCATCCGAAATTCGGTTCATCCACCAGACTTTCGACTCATCCGAAATTCTGTTCATCCATCTGAATTCTGATCCACCCGAATTTTAGTACCTTCAATCGAGATATCAGTTTCCACTTCCAAAGATCCTTTTTCATAATCAGCACTCACCAACGCATCATGTTTAGAGGCTCTTGTGTTTGGATTAGAGAACAGACCACCAGTTCTCTATTCGGATGAATATAACAATGGAAGAAAAGGTTCCTCAAGTTCATTAGCATTGAACCCATGGGTCATATCATGATACTATCCATTAGTGAGGGACCCATTGTCTTTTACTCCAAATTTCCAGAAGTAACAACTGTTGATCCTCGACTTCCAGCAACAAGGACAGTTCAAGAACCTAAGAATGAAAAGAAATGGAAAGACAAACAGCAGATCGCAGGGCAGAGGATCTTATCTATCAAGCCATTCTCACTTATATTCTAGTCGGGGTTGACAGCAAGAAATGTGGGACGAACTGGATATGCAAATGCTTGGGGCAGACTTGAATGACCGGGCCAAAATTGAAGAAGCCAACGCCAATTCTTGGAATTCAGGGCCAAGGAAGGAGAATCCATTCAGAGCACTTTTACAAGATTTTGTGTTGTTCTTAATGAGTTAAAAAAGTTACACATCAAAAGGGAATGAGATGATATCAACATCCAGTTCTTACCTTCCTTGGCTCAAAAATGGGCACTGGCTAGTCCAGCAACCAAACGAGCTCTGGATATCACCGAAGTTTCCATAAATGTAGTGTTTATGGAACTAAAGAATACCAAGGCGATGTGGACGCCCACAAACAGATGGCCAACACTCTGGCTTCTCTGTTGCTGACTGTCAATCCATCTACAAAGCCCACAGATTCACTAGCCTTACTTTCAAATAAGACACATACCTCTGAAGCACAGCCAAACCCTTCACACCCGCCGTACTACCACCACACAGGGTCCTCGTCTCAATATTAGTATAACATACACCAAATTCCTAAGCCTCTGCATGTTGAAGAGGCTGACATTCATGAACAGATAACCTCTTAATAAATCGTCTTCAGCAGAAGCGATTCTATCAGAATACGACCAACAACCAACTAAGATGTGGCATTGGTCCACGAAACTTCCAGATCTACACTCCCAACTAGGAGGCAGAAAGGACAGAAGGAAGTCTTGAAGCGGCCACACAAATGCCATCCGCCTTAGGCCATCAAGGGATAACTCTCGAGATGTTAATGGCCACTCTACGTGATGCCAGTCTTGTTACACGGGCTGACCTAGACGCCCTCAAGGTCACTTCAGAGAAACAACATTCCTCCCTTCTATCTTTCTTGCAGGGTAAGGGTGTTGCAACTCAGGAGTTGCTACCAGGAACCCATTCAGTCCATTCTACGAAAGCCCTCCGAGAACAGATAGCCACGACTACAGCAATATTTATCGACTCGATCGAAAGCCTCCGAAGGCTAATTCTGCAGGTCGAGGCTCAAATGAATAAAGGATGAATAAGCTGGAGTCAGTTGTCATTGATCTGCAGACCATGTGCAGACCTCAGGCTGAGTCGTTAAAAAGAAAACATGATGACCAGGAGGATCCTGGTCCGCCTGAGGGGGAGAAACGCCAGATTGCGAACTGAGGGAGAGGAACAAGGTGTAGGGGGAGCATGAACTGAGCAGAGTAGGGAGAAATTCCAGGTGCTTCAGGGGATCAGACAGAAGAAGACTAGACAATGGCGATGGTAGTGTATGAGTCACCTTTAGATAAAGTCGAAATCGTCTTATTGTCTGATTCAGAATCTGAGATTGATCTAGACGAACCATTAAAAACACCCAGACCTGAGCTAGAGTCCCCACAAAAATCATCCAGTTCGTTTGATTTCCTGAACTCCCCGAATCACGTTCCATAAGAAGAAATCATGTCAGCTCTGAAAGCTCCTACCCCTACACAACAACCAATTCCTAAACCAATCACCATCCCACAAGTCCAAATACCAACCACCCAATCCACTGAACAATCAAGTCCTAGAACTATTGGTTGCTTCCAAAAGGACCCTGATGTACCCCCAATATATGACAGAAAATACCTCGACTGGGTCACTTGGTTTTCAAAGGGTAAAGTACATTTCCTGTCCGCCAGCGAGAGAGATGACCTAAGGCTCAACCATCAGGGTCAACTCTACAAAATGCTTGAGATTCCAGCAGTTAAAGTTGACGCCCCTCCAGTTTAAGGGCTGAAACAATTTTTTATGAACTTTAAAGCTAAGGATTTCTCCAACCATATCTCGAAGATAGATTCAGGATGGTATTTATGAAAAAGCTAGGAATGTACAGCAGACGGCTTTTGATGGAGCTCATTGATACATCTAAAGTCGATCAAGCAGAATATAATCAAATGATGCTGATAGAAACCAGACTGAAATCTGCTTACTGGTCTAAGTCAAAGATTATAAAGATAGTCTCTATTTCGATGTACAAGCGGTCCTTTCTATTCACTGCTTCGTTCGATATCAAAAGAGAAGACGGGTCATCGCGGATGGTTCATGAGAGTAATCTTGACTTTATGAACCCCAACGACATCGAGACAATGCATAACAAGCTGAAAAACAAAGTCAATGGGCGATTAAGTCATGTCACTGCTCTTGCAGCTTTGACCAGGTGCATGACACTGCTATCCATCATAATGTGCTTAAAAGGTTTCCAAATGGCCAATGAGAGTTTTCTGGTCAAAGTTGGACTTAGGGCTCCGGATTAAGAATATTTTGGCATAGATCATCAACCAATCTATCGAGTATTTATGGGAGCTCAACAAGGACTCATCTTTTTGGACAATAATGGATAGAATAAGTTTTTATGTTTTGATGAATTGTCTTGTAACTCCGATGGCACACTCCGTCTAATAAGAGCAGAGCTGAATGGGAGACTCCAACAGGATGATGCCTAGACGGTTTCTGAACTCAAAAAGAAGCCAAAAGAGATACAGGATCTCCTCAAAGCACTAGAGCTTAATATTGACAGGTTGCATGCTCGACAGGTGATAAAAAGATTTGACGTTTCCTTGGTTTACGAGAATCTGTAGAGCAAGCCTGTCATCCTCCTCAATGATTGAAAAGGGGGAGATTGTTACATCCTAAATTTCAATCATGTAGAGTTTATTTTGTAATAATTAGTTGCATTTTATTTCCATGTAATTTTATTTCTTTGTTTTGTAATTTAATTCTTGTATTTAGAAGTTGATGGGTGTAGGTTGTAAACCCTTCAAACTTGGATTTAACATTTAAGAGAAACCCTCCTGGGGTTTCGATAACTTTGCCTTCATTCTAATTGAAAAAAGCGGCCGCCTATTTCACACGAACTCTCTCTGACATATTCAACTTTGATTGAGTGCATAATTCTCATTGTTTGGATGATATTATTATTGTTTATTATTGTTAGTGCAATTTAACATATATATTATTTATATTTATATCATGTTTTAGGTACGGGGTCAGGTACGGGTACGGGTAGCCGAGGGGTAATCCCATCCCCGCCATCGTCCCCAGTTTTAGAATTCGGGTATTACCCATCCCTATCCCCATCATCGGTCAACTCGGGAATTCCCCGGTCAAAACGGGTTCGGATGTCGGGTTCCCCATCAGGATCAGGGTTTTTTGCCATCTCTATGGGACACCATGAACCGGATGTCTCTACCCAAGGCGATTTTTCAAATTCTGACGCTAGAGAAAATGTAAGTAGTGAGGGGGAGTGTTCTGAAGCCTCTGAGAGTGAAAACTCTAAACTCCAAAGGGATAGACTTCATCATTTGATGGAGTTATAGGGGAGAGCGAAGAAAGTGGTGATGAATCTAACGATGAAAGTAACGTCAAGTCATATGATCAAGGCAGAGAAAGGGAAATCAGATAAAAATTATCTAATGATCCAATAGCTCAAGGAGAGGAGCAATCTTAGGGAGTTGGAGGTTCGGAGGAACATATAGGAGATAAGGGCATTCGATCACCCACAAAGAGTCGGGAATCCCCTCAAAATGTCGCCTCTCATTTGTTGAGAGGCGACAAAGTCGAAGACTGCCTACCGTTGCCTGCACAACCCCAACATGACCACTCGGAACCCTCTCAACAGGTTTCCGTTTCACTTGCTCATGGGGAGAACTGAAATAATCAACCACCACCTAATTCAGAGGTGGGAGATATTGAAATAGGTAAACAACAGCCCCAGTTGAACGAACTTCTTTCTAATGAACAGACTTTAGAGCCTATTCATCTGGACAATAGCCAACCTGATAGGACACATAAACGCTCACCATCTGCTGGTTTTTGTGACCAAGCCGGAACTTCTGGACCTGATGTGACACCTAGTGACATGAGAATGATGGAAGGAAGTCATGTTTCGTCTAACATCATGCCAACTGCTGAAACAGGCCACGCAGACTCACCATCTGCTATGCCAACGGAGAATCTTTGTGACTCCGGTTACATTACCAGGGCAAACACGGATGCGTTCTTGTCTTCTCTCTCTGAAAAGGTCGACAGTAACCATGCCGCTATCCTTAGACTCATCAAGGGTAAATGTGAGGAAACATCAACCTCTGCACCACCTACATCCCCTGCTCGCCAAAGATCTTGAATAATATTGAAGAACCGGCGAAAAAAGTTGATATGAGAATCCTAGAGATCAAGGTCAACACCATTAATGAAAATGTTGGTGTTGGGTTTAATATTTTATTTATGAGTGTAATAGTTCAGGGGGCTTAATGTAAATAATTAAAAGTTGTTATGTGCATAAATAGAATACCATTGTAATTTTGTACGTACGTAATTGTACTGATTTGCACGACACTGTACGGATAGGTCAATCTATTTTTCTGTGCAAGCAAGATTCGTATATAATTCTCTCTGATCTCAATCTAAGTCATTCGGTCATTTGTGTATTTGATTGTGTTCTTAATCGTGTAATTCATATTAAATTTTGTGATATTGAAATAACAATAGGTATCAGAGCCTAATATGGACAAATTAAGTGATTTTTGAATCTAAAGTCGTTTTTTTCGAGCACCATTTCATCGGAAACTTTTAAAATCATAAAATCGTCTTGGTGTTGGTACACCCTGTGTGACGATAGCAGTCTAAGTTGTGTTAACATTTTGTGTAAATCAAATATTATCTAGTGTTTGATATATGTGATTTTATGTGTTTGATATTTATTGTTTGTATGTTTGAACTTGGTGTAATGTATTACAAGAAGTTCAAACATAAAGTTCAAAGATTAATTCAAACATAAGTTAAAACATGTATTCAAATAGAAGTTTGACATGTGAAATTCGAATTTAGGTTAAATTCGAATATATCATGAAGGTAAATTCGAATTTGTCATATGGACAAATTCGAACGGGCCTTGGGCCTGGATTCGAGTTTGTCCCATGACAATCTCGAATGGGTCTCTATAATTAGGGATTAACTCGAATGATTAGTAGACTTTTGCAGATTTCGTGTGAGTAATTAGTAGAAGGCGATCTCGAGTTTATCAGCAAATAGTGTGTGTTTTCGGAGAGAATCATCGCGTAGGTTCGTTCGTACAATGCCGTGGTAGTCTCCGTGTTTCGTGTGAGTGATATATCCGTCATGACGCTAACGAGGATTCCGCACTCGTTGGTGTGTGTCGCGTCTAGATAGATCCGTGGTGTGAAGACCTTACACTTGGGTTTTTGATTTAGTGGATGAATTAATCTACAAATTGGATCGAAGGTGGCACTTTCAAAGACGAATCAATTGACATAAGTCTAAGATTTTAATTCCAATCACACAAATTTTAATCTGGATTTACTGATTTTTGGAAGTTTAATCTAAAATTAGACAAATTTTCTGTCCAAAAAGTGTTTCTGTGTGAAAACCTCACCATCGTTGTTAATTTGAGATCAAAGAGTGAATTTTTTGTTGAAAACATTGAATTTGAACTTGGTTTTATTAATTTCTGTTAAAACGCGGGCAACACTAAACTTTTAGTATTGACCGAGTTTTACAAAGAAGTAACCGAGTTTGATCAAAGAGTTGACCGAGTTTGATCATTCTTTGACCGAGTTTGATCATATTGTGACCGAGTTTGTTCAATCACTGACCGAGTTTGATTACACTTATTTTGAGTTTGATTGAACTTTTTTCCGAGTTTGAATACTTATTATTTGAGTTTGATAATTCATTCTTTGAGTTTGAGCAGTAGGTCATTCGAGGTTGATAAGAAGTTAGCCGAGACTCTTTATTCTTCACCCGAGTATGTCAAACCTTCTAAGTGTTTGAATACACTTTCATTTGCGTTCATTCAACATTCGAGTTTACTTGTATTTTTTTCGAGTTTACCCACATTTTCAAACGAGTTTGACATAGTATTATTCGAGTTTCAAAAGGATTCAATCGAGTTTGATCCTTATTCATTCGAGTTTGTTCATTCAATATTCGAGTTTGGTACTCTTTTGATCAAGTTTGTTCTTTCTTAAATCGACTTTGTTCTTAGTGTTGAATCAGAAATCACTAAAAGTTCCATAAAAGATCTTGGAAGTTCAGTATCACCATTTCAAAATGTCAAAAAGATGCTCTTGTTATGGGTTCAGAGACCAAACCTCCAATTTTGGACAGAGGGGAGTATGTTCAATGGAGGGAGAGGTTTCTTGAGTTTATCAGTTTTCATGATCTGGCTGATGAGATGCTGACCTCACTGACTGATGGTCCAGCAAGATTTTATGTCACTACTCCAGCAGTACCAATGGTAATCCTCCAGTCCCAGAGAGAACTAAGGAGGTTACAACTTCGAATCTGTCAGAAGCTCAAAAGAGAAGGAAATTAGGTGACAAGACAGCCAAGAAATTCTTGTCTCTCTCAATTCCATATATATATATATATATATATATATATATATATATATATATATATATATATATATATATATATATATATATATATCTCACAAACAACACCATTGCCAAATCCATATGGGATGAGGTATGTAAATTGATGAGAGGGTCTGACAAGGCTGCTATAAATAGAGCAAGAAACAGTTTAATGACTTTTGAGAATTTCAGAGCGAGAGAAGGGGAATTTTTAGAAACTACATACTTAAGATTTGTAAATTAAGTCAGTGAAATGAAAAGAAATGGGGTTACAAAGTCAAACTTTGACATAAATGTCAAGTTTTTGAATATTTTCAATCCTGAGTGGGACAAGTATACCATGATCATTCAATAGACCAAGGAAATAGATGAAATGGATATTCAAATGGTCTTTGAAAATATAAACAACTATCAGGAGGTTGTTTTGAGAAAGGTTTTAGGGAAGAAATAGGCGGAAAAAGCAACTGTTGATCCGTCATCTTCCATTTTCACATGTGGCACACAGCTACTCCTTTTGAAATCGGAGAGTCAGTAACCCTTTAACTAAACCACCTTTTGCAAGATTGGTCAATTCTTTGAAGTTCAAATGAGATAGATGGCAATGCTATAATCAGGATTCTTTAGAAGTTGCATTGGAAAGTAGACAAACATCTTTCCAGATTGATATTGGCTAAGTCTATGGAATACAAATTGGTTTTCCTATTTCCAGATAGGATTTCCTTCCCTTCCCCAGATCTAATACTACACCTATTCGCCTTGAAATTGACTTCTAACCCTTTATAGCACAGTTGGCCGATGTTGAACAGATTGTGGCCAAGGCCATCAACATAGAATACCATTTGAATTGTTATCTTGTCATATTCCAGAATCCCATAGCCTTTGATCGGACAGAATTGATCGTTTCCAAATCTGACCGTCCCACAGAATTTGTCCACGAAATTCGTTTGGGTGTCTCGCTGTCCGGTCATGTGCTCGGAACATCCGGAATCAAGGTACCACACATGATTTACCTACAAGACGAAGTAAAACGTGAGGAACCCACTTACAGTTGGGTACTTTGGATTTTGGTAAATCATGTGGTAAAACTTCAGGTAAATTAACAGATAGTTTCGTTGTCTTTGGAACCCACTTTTGAACAGTCTTTTTGGGTATCCATTTCTGCTTAGTTATTTTTGGAACTGATTTTGAAATTTGCTTTTTTGGATCCCTTATCTGTTTAAAAATGGGAACCTTGTTCTTAGCTACCCATACAAACATATCAGAATTATGCACAGATTTAACATTCAACACATGGCATTTGGGAGAATTAAATGAAAACAGTTCAGCACGAGAGTATTTAGAACATTGTTTAATAGTAGATTTATTACAGAGAGATTTCTCTACAACATGAGACTATTTAGAACATTATTTTGAAATTTCTCTACAAATTTGCTTCGATGTTCTTATCACAGAATTATCTGACATAACAGAAGAACATGAATTAGTAGACTTAGTATCAGCTTTAATCTGCAAAACTTTCTTACCTTTGAAAGCTTCTGCTTTCTTTGCCATTGTAACCTTAGATGAAGATGATTCACCTTTTACAAATTTTGAAGTGACAAAAGAAACTTTTGCTTTCTCCTTCTTGTTTAAAACACGTGATGGAACTGATTTAACCTTAGAATCTGTAGGTATTCTTTTCAAAATATTTACTGGTTCTTTAGGTTTATTAGTTTGTTTGTCACAAAGTGGTTTAACAAACTCATCAATTTTAACAAATATATCCTCCAATGAATTAAATTCAGAGTTCATACACAGATCAAACTCTTTTTCAGAATTAATCGTTTCAAGATGAATTAAAGAAATCTGATATGGTTGAGTTTTGATTTCAGGCTGTTTTTTATGTTTCAGTTGCAAATCTTTAATCTCAGCCTGAAGCTTTTCCTTTTCAGTTTGAGTTTTGATTTGTTGAACACGAAATTGCTTTCGTTAGATACTTAGGATTATTACAACCAATTCCTAATTTTGAATTATAAAAATCAGTATCTCTTGGTTGATTCAGATGAATAGTCTGATCCGTTTGTCCTCTTTTAAGAAATTCATCTTCTAAGGATTTGATTTTGTCGTATAATTTTGTCCTTTCAGCAAAGATTGAATTATATTTTACAGAATAATTTGTTGATTCTAATTCTGCTAATTTTAGTTTTTCTGTTAAGTCAGCAATTGTGTTACACAGGTTTTCATTTTGTAGTTGAATGACATTGTACTTTTCTTCAATGTTTGATACGGATTGCAATGCAAATGTCTTATATTTGGAAAACTCTAACACTAAAGCATGTTCGAGTCTCAATTTGTTTTCCAAAGAATTTACATTCTTTTTCTCGCCTTTTAAAGATTTTTCAAACCGTTTAGCATGTTAGCCATCTGAGCAAGTTTTTATTCTAGCACACCGGAGGTATCATCATCAGAATCAGCATTAGATTGTACCTCTGGTGTCTCTGAATGGTCTGAGGCATCTGAATCTGACCTGTCATCTTCTTGGTCTTTGTTGCAGCCAGCTTCTCCTGTAGCCATCAATACCATTTCCTCTTTCAGTTCATTCTCTGAATTAGAATCCCTTGTCTCTTCAGCTTCATCATCAGTCAAACCTACCCAGACTTCATCCTCAGCCAACATCGCAGATTCACTCAACTCGGATTCATTGAAAACTTCTGACTTCAGACAAATATGGGCATCCTCATCCAGAATGTCTTCATCTTCAAACAGCTGAAGCCAGTGGTCATCCTCAGCCATTAATGTCTTTCCAGCCTCCTTTTCTTTAGCTAGCAGTGCCTTTCGAGTATAGTAGTCTGAGTTCTTGACTACTAACAGTTTGCATTCCCTTGCTAAGTGGCCAGGCTTACCACAATTGTAACACTTCTGCTCAGCATCTTTCTCGGCATGTTTATCAGTCTTCTCATATTTTTCAGGCTTCTTACAACTGCTCTCTCCAGATTGGTCATACTTGTCTCTTTTCTACAACTTTCTGGAGCCCGTCTTGTATCGCATTTTATTATTCTTGAGTTTGCGATAGAACTATTTCTGGAAAGCCTTTCTCAGAAGAGCCATCTGCTTTTTCATCTCCTCTATCTCTGAGTCTATAGATGAATCTGTTGATTCTAAATCAGATGAACTGCTGCTTACAACAATGCGCTTCTCCTTTTTCAGCTTGTATTGGTACTTTTTATCTACAAGGAGAGCCATAGGATCAATCGTTGCTTTTTCAGCTTGCTTTTTACCTAAAAACAAATATTTGATAGTTGTTATGTAAGGTCTGCTCTCTACGGATCTATCTTGACGCGACACCTTCCAACGAGTGCGGAATCCTCGTTAGTGGCTTGACGGTAAGATGACGCACACCGAAACACGGAGACTAGCACGGTGATAGACGAGCAACTGATCGTCCCAACACTGTGATTCTCTCCACACAAAACTCTTCGAATACTTGCAAGTTCGAGATCGCCTTTTGCTTAAACTCTCTGATCTCTTCGAAAGTCTCTGCTAAAAGTCACATAATTAATCGAATTAACCCTTAATTATACTGACAGGTTCGACTTTGTCTAGGACAAATTCGAACTTGGCCCAAGGCCTATTCGAACTTGTCCTCCTAGACAAATTCAAACTTAGGCCTAAACTCGAACCTTATGTTTCAAACTTATGTTTGAACTTATGTTTTAACATATGTTTGAATTTATCTTTGTACCTTATGTTTGAACTTATTGCAATACGTTACCCTAAGTTCAAACATACAATCAATCAATATCAAACATACATAATCAAACATATATATCAAACACTTGTTAATATTCAATATCAAGTAAATTGACTTACACAAAATGCTATCTAAACTTAGACTGCTATCGTCACACAAGAGGTACTAACAGACTCCCCCTTAACGATACCTTCTAACTTTTTACATTTTGTCTAACCACTTGAACCATATAAACTACTACCTGCATATAAGCCTATATCGATACATACTCTAACAATCTTTTGGAATTTCCTAGCTTCAGATCTCCATCCTTCGTGAAAAAAGATAGGCTGATCGTGTAGCTTCTTTAGGTTATCCTTAGATAGGTTTATTAGATGCAACGGATCATATACTCGCAAAATAACTTTATCTTCTGTATCTTCCATCACAGCTTCAGAAGTATCGTTATCTATGCACCACCACTTCATGTTACTGAGAACATCTTGTGGCATAGACTTCATAGGCACCTTCTTCAAACACTTGACGGGATTATACACCATTCTAGCCCATGGCCTTCCTGTATGTGGATCTATTTTTGTCTCATCTTCTACACTCTTGCCTGGTCTTGGCTTTAGCCTTTCGAACTTTCCGGACTGACCCTCTTTAGTGATTATCTTTGCGATCACTTCAGCGTAAGGGTCGTCACCAATATTGATCAATTCTTTCCAGGCTAATTCCTTTACTTCTACATTCGGCAATGTGTTAAACACTTGAAGCTTTCGCCTTAGGTATTGAAGCCCATCTCTTCTCTTTAGTATGAATAGCTGCAGTTCTCTATCGAAGAACCAACTTAGAATTCCACCTGAGAGATTTTCAGATCCTGGCACTTTTATCTTCTGTTTCCTCTTCGGCTCTCCCTTCTTCTCTTCCTTTTATACCATAGATTTAGCAATTCGGCTCTGGTTGGTTCTTTCTCAACTTCCTCCAATTCAGAATCTTCTACTGAGGCCAACTTAATCTCGTCAATATCAATCACATTGTGCTCATTCTGCACATATAGTTCTGTGATAGGTTGTGAATTAATGATCACTTCATCAACATTATCGTCTTCATCATCCATGACCTCATCATCAGACTTCCAATCTACTACGTCTTCAAGCACAAACTCCCCTTCTTCCAATTCTCCTACATCATCTTCAAAGTCAAAATCAAAAAGTGTTTTTTCTTCTTCTATATCCATGAGAGCATCTATCATCTCGCTCTCTACAATCTTAGAAGAACTAGCCTCACCTCCTTCGACTCCAGACTGACTAGGCTCCCCCTGAACTGTTGAATGCTGAGCAGTTGGAAAATTTTCTGGCTCACTTTCTTTTCTGGCTTCGGGATCATTGCCATCGTCATCTTCTCTCCTTATCTCTTCACCTTCTCTGCAACTTGTCTCCCCCTGAGCTTGAAGATTTTTCAATAACTGCTCGAGGAGGGACTTCATGGTCTTGATCTCTGAGGCTTGATCAGCAACAAATCTTTTCAGTTCAATATTTTCCTGATCAATTCTTGCATTATGCGCTTGAAGCTCGTTGACTGCTTTTGTAAGTTGCAAGATTTGGACTGTCTGGAAATCTACTTTACTCCTTAGCTCTGAGAATCGCTGGTTTTCAGTGAATGTGGACGAAGTGGATGGAATAGAAGTGATTGGTGATGGCGTGATTAATGGTTGAACAGCAGGAATCTGAGGCTCTGTCGCGGAAGTAGATGAAGCTCCCTGCATGAATCTGTGCCTCTTTGCCCTTTGTCTTGGCACTAAAGGAGTAGGATCTTCAGCTTCAAAATCAGAATCTTCGTCATCTGAATCTCTAGCTGCTCTTTTTCCTTCCTCTTCTCTGTGACTGACCACTATTCTTGTACCATATTGCGCAATACGTACAGATGGGTCAACAGATTCAACGGCTACTTCTTCAACTTCTATCTCTTCAGCTTCCTCAGACTCAGATTCTGAGGTGGTCACTGCTTGACCTTCTTCCTTAGGCTGATATTCATCTATATCTCTCATAAGATCATCATAATCAGCTGGGGGCTCCAAGATAGCATCAATAAGCTTAGCAGTAATATTTTCTTGTGTCTGAGAGCCTTGTGCCTAAATTTCCTCCAAAGTCTTTACTCGAGGATCTATTTCTGGGGCCACGCCTGAGGGGCCCGCAGCATCCACTGATGGACCTGCTGCCGATGGCTCTTGTAATCTGCTTGTTGAAGGCCTGGATGCCTGAATCTGTCTTTCTTGAGCTCTTTTCCTCCTTCTCTGTTGCGGTGGAGGACGTTGTTGTTGTTGTGGCTTTGGCTGGTGTTCGATGTTGCTGTACTTGCTGCGACTGAGGCTGAGGCCCTTCTCCAGCCCAGTTCTCCCCCTCTGGGGCTACAAACTCCGGATCTACCACTGCACCGAAGAGAGGTGCATCCAGTGGTCTAATCTGCTCTGCCCTACGAGCGTTATGAGATTGGTCAATCAGCAAAAATGCGCTTATAAATCACTCCCACACTTTGAATATTCGGCAGCTGAGGCAGATTCGGTAAAAAGTGGCGGATCAACATCATCACAAAACGCGGAAACATCAGAAATCGTTCCAGCGCTGGAGCCGTGATCTGGTGCACGAACTCCGCAAAGAACATCTCCGAAAAACTGAAACTCTTATTATATACCAAAGCAATCATGGCCGATTGCATCTTGGATACGATATAATCAAAACCGGCCTTTTTAGGTGCAAAGCACACCATAATGACGTGTGCTAGGTACCTCCATTGGCCTATCAGACCGCTCTTTATATACGAAGCTTTTGCTATATCCAGTCCATAACCCATTCGTAAAAAGGCTGCTTGCCTTATGTCCAATGTGAAATCGATTGGCCAAGCTTCCTGTTCTATAATACCTAGCTGCAAAATCCGACGGAGCATATTGGCAGAAAAACACAATAGGTTTCCCGGCAACTCTTGTCCTTAAGACCGTTGGCGTCACTGTACAATCAACCTGCAAATGTTCCCAGAATTGCCTAACATACGGCAATATGATTTGCACATTTTGCGAGAGTGCATATGACACCCTAGAATGTGCCAAGAATTCTACCATTGGTCTAAAAGCCTGAGCTTCAGGAAGCTCTCTATCTGGCGATATAACCATATTATGCTTCTGGAAAAAAGCTCTTTCACCCATATCTGCACATTAAACAATAAAATATATTAGAATTGAAAAATAAAAATGAAACTTGTTTAATTTCAAATTTGTTTTATTTTGAACTTACGAAGTCCAAAATCCAACACATTTGAATTTCTACAAGTTTGAATTCAAAATTATGTAAATATTTAAACTTTAATACTAAATTCGAAGGACATGTTCGAATTTGACTTGAATTCGAGTTTGCTGACAAACTCGAATTTACTGACAAATTCGAACATGATGAACAAAATCGAATTCGGTCACTTTCGAACACAAATCCATGATTTAAACCCCATTAGACTTAGAAAATTGTATTCTCTAGTCCTAGTAGGTTCTAATCGAAGATATATGTAATTAATTTGAGTTTTCACAGGTTAAACTTGTGATTTTGAATCACTAAGGTTAAAACCCAAAAACTTCAAAAATATGTCGATTTTTGCTATAAATGAGTCCTAGGATACCTAAATCTTGTATAACACTTAGGTTTATACCTAGATTATCAAGTAGATTCGAACACACACGAGCAAAACTTCGAGGAATAGTTGGAAAATCGAAATCGGCAAACTCGAAGCACAAGTTCGAAATCGCAGGTGATTAAGTTCGAAGCACTAGAATCGAATGTAGGTGACATTAATGAGTCACTGTTGACCTTTATATGCTAACCACCTTCAAACTTGCATCATGTTCGAATTTACTGAGATTCAAAAATGAATTCGAGTTTTTCTTAAATTCGAACAAAAAGTTAAAATTTTGAAAATCTTCAAATAAAATTCAACTTATTCAAACTTTTCCAACTTTTTCAACTTTTTCGAGTAACAGAACAAACTATGCAAAATTTATTCACACAAAGCAATAGATTTTCATGCAATGTATGTTTATTCAACTAAAAATGCATCCTTAGTAACTTTGACCTTTTTCCTAAAAGGAAAAATAAACTAAAATAAAGTAAAGTAAAGTAAAGTAAAGTAAAATTAAAATTTTGAATAAAATTTAAACTTAAACTACTCAAAAATACTTTTAAAATTTTACATCCTATACTAACACTAACAGAATATTTTTGGCGAGAAAGTCAGAGAAAGGTTCAATCAGATAGCGGTGTCAAATACGCACTTTCAGTATCTTACTTTCACACTTACGAATTTTTGATTCCTTTGATTTTTTGTCGTGACACACATTTCTAGGAGATTGTTGGTATTATTTTCCCTTTAAACATGTTACACTTTGGAATATCCATTGGCCTTTTTATTTATCAAGAAATTACCTTACGTGACTCATACTTAGACATACTTTTATGATCAAGGCATACACACAATGATTATAACTTTTCGGTATTGCAAGTTTTCTTTCAAAGGCAAACTTCGGACACAGTTCTGTATTTACATACAACAAAGTGTCTTAGTTTGTCTTAAAGTTTATTTTAAAGCTAGCAAGACAGCGGTAACAGGTCTGTATCAACGTACAACAAAGCAACTTATCTTGCTAACTCGAGTCAAACCAGAGGCAACAGGTCTGTACTTACGTACAACAGAGTTACTTGTTTTGACTCTCAATTCACTATCATGTTTTTCCTATTCTTTTCATTTCTTTAAGATGTATCTGATGTTGCTATACATTCCCCAGAAAATTTGCATACCTCATTTAGAATCAATGTCTGTATGTCTCTAACATAAACATTAAGACCTTTTGGTCATACATCTAAGTTAGTGACACGTCTGGCTTTTTCTTTAATATTTTATTAGCCTTGAGATTCCCTTTGTGTAGTATGCCTACCAACACATCAAACTAGAAAATGTATATCACTTAGAGTTTTAGTTGCATTATGTGTGAAAGCTTAACACTTAGAGATTGTATCGACTGTGCTAATTTTCGTCACATTGAACCTAAGTATCTAAGACATAACTCATTTTCTAATATTCTCCTTTTTTGAGCTTTTAATGGTTTTCTCTCTTTTTTTTGTTTTTCATAAATAAGAATAAGTTAATAAAATAACCTACTATCTTACTATAAAAGGAAAGAAATTCTACTTAGCTACTAAACTTACAATAAAAAGAAAGAAAAACTTACTGCTATAAAAATAAATAAATTCTACTAAGGTCAAGCTACTCTGGATTACGCATGTCATTTAGTTGAACTAACAACTCAAAACGCGACTTATCAAAAGCTTTGGTAAATAAATCAGCATTATTATCTTCAGTTGCCACTTTTACCAACTTAATTAAATTTTTTTCAGCACAATCACGTATAAAATGGTGTCTTATGTCTATGTGCTTCGTTTTACTGTGTTTAACTGGATTATTGGTTATTGCAATAGTTGACTGGTAATCTATCCTAATAGGAGTATGAGTATAAGTCAAACCGTAATCCCGCAATTGTTGTTGTATCCACAAAACCTGTGAACATCACCTACCAGCAGCAACATATTCGACCTCGCACGTTGACACGGCTACCGAAGTCTGTTTCTTGCATTGCCAGGACACGAGTCTCCCTCCAAGGAATTGACAACCTCCAGTTGTTGACTTACGATTCAAGCTGCATCCTCCATAGTCTGAATCCGTGAATGCCTCCAATTCCAGATCACCATCCGCGTGATACCAATGTCCTATCTTGGGTTTCGACTTGAGGTATCTCAGAATTCGCTTCACAGTTTTCATGTGCATCTCTTTGGATTAGCTTGAAACCTAGCAAAAATACACACAGCAAACATTATGTCAGGTCTAGAAGCAGTTAAATACATGAGTGATCCAATCATGGCCCGATATAACGTCGAATCCACTTCGGTATCACTTTCTGTACCCGGTCCGAGAATGATTCACTTGTATCGGCGTGCTAAAGTGAGCTGTCAGCTTGGTTCCTTCCATCCTGAAGCGCTCCAGAATATCGTAGACATACTTCGTCTGATGGATAAACATGCCCTCCTTCCTCTGTTCGACTTGCAAACCCAGAAAGAAGTTTAACTCACACATAGCACTCATCTCAAACTTAGACTTCATCACCTTCTCAAAGTCTTTGCACATCTGCTCGTTTGATGACTCGAAAATGATATCATCGATGTACACTTGTACCAAGACGAAATGTTCACCTTTCCTCTTCACAAACAGCGTACTATCAATCCTCCTTTTTTCAAACCCGTTGTCTAAAAGATGAGTAGATAGCGTCTCGTACCACGCCCTTGGTGCTTGATGTAGTCCATACAAAGCCTTATCTAAGAGATACACTCTGTCTGGATACTTCGGATCTGTAAACCCGGGCGGTTGTTCCACGTACACCAGTTCCTTCACCTTCCCTTAAAGAAAAGCACTCTTTACGTCAAGTTGATAAACCTTAAAACCTTTGAAGGAAGCAAAAGCTAGAAACAAACGGATTGCTTCAAGCCTTTCCACTGACGCAAATACTTCATTGTAATCGATTCCTTCCTCTTGGTTGAAACCCTTTACCACAAGCTTGATTTGTTGCGAGTCACTATACCCCGATCATCTCTCTTGCACTTAAAAACCCACTTGCTTCCTATTGCAACTTCTCCTCGAGGTAATGGAACTAACTCCCACACTTCAAGTTTCCTGAACTGTGACAGTTCTTCCTGCGTCGCTTCAACCCAAGAGTTATCTTTCAGTGCCATTTGGACATTCTTTGGCTCTACTTGCGAGATGAAACACGAATAGAGACAAGTGTAAAAGGCCTCAGAGTCATTGATCATCGATAACAACACTGTGTTGTTATTCAAACTACTCCTAGTCCTCACACCAGCATTTGGATTTCCTATGATACTATTAACTGGATGATCCTTATTAATCCTCGATGTTTTTATCTCATCAACTCTAAGATTATCTCCTAAATTTTATCCTATCTCACCTAACAGGGGATTGACTTCAGATTTTACATTTTCTTCCTCATGACCACTGTCTTCAGAGTTAGAAATTGTTGTCTGATTTTCATTTGTAGGTAACTCAGAATCATTCTCTGCTGGAGATCTATCTTCAGTTGTTGTAGTCTCAGATTTTTATGGAAAGGTCGTCCTCGGAAAACTTTGACCCTCGTCATTCAGATTTAATGACGACAAGTCCTGTTCGATTGTACCTGCATTTCCATCCAAAGGAATGTTAAATGATTCAAATAGTTTGTCATAATCAAAAATCCATTCCGGACTAGTTTGGGGTTCATGAGTATAACTTGTTACATCAATGTTATACACAATCTCTACTGTACCAGTAGTTTTATTAAAAACCCTCTTCTTTGGTGAGTTAGGCACATAACCTAGGAAATAACCTTCGTCAGGTTTTTCACCAAACTTTGGTTGATGTTTTGTTTTCATTAAAGTACATGGTACCCCAAACGGTTCGAAGCCAGTTAAATTTGGTGGCCTTTTATTCAAAACTTCATAACAGGTTTTGTTCAATGATTTGACAGTAAGGACCTGGTTTAAAACATGACACGCGGTATTCAATGCCTCCCCCCAAAACATGGTAGGAAGCTTTGAATCCGAGAGCATGGTCCTTGCTGCCTCAATCAAAGTCCTGTTTTTCCGTTCTGCCAACCCTTTTTGTTGTGGCTCATATGGTGCACTAAATTGATGCACTATGCCCTTTGATAGGAAATATACACCAATAACCGTGTTTTTAAATTTCGTTCCGTTATCACTCCTGATACGTTTTACCCTCTTCCCGTATGAGTATTCCACTTGGTCTAAGAACTCGATTAGCTTGGCAGCTGTCTCGTCCTTCGTACCTAAAAAGAAAACCCATGAAAATCGTGAGTAATCATCAGTAATAAACAATACCAACTACCACCAATACTCCTTTTGTTGATTGGTCTGAACAGGTCCATATGCAACAAATCGAAGGTGGCAGCTATAGAGTTATGAGTCTTGGACTTGTGTGCCTTCTTGTGTTGTTTTCCTTTCTTGTATGGTAGACACTTGTCCTCAAACTGAAAACTCTTCATTGGAACACCTTGCACCAATCCATTTTTCGTAATATAATTCATTTTCCTTAGGTGCAAGTGTGCCTTGCGTCTGTGCCACAAAACTGATTCAGTCTCTGAAGCTTTTGATAGTAGACAAATGGGTCCCATCGAAGATTCCGGCTTGTTCATGTCTAGCATGTACAGGTCATTCTTCCTTGGAGCCCTCATCAGTATCCACTCTTCAGGTACTTTGAATCCTGGTTTCAGCACTAACGCCTCCGTATCCGTGAAAAGTACTGAGTTCTTCTTATCACAGATTTGAGATACACTAATGAGATTGTGGACCAGTTTATAAACGTGATAAACTTGATTCAGTTTGATAGTTGTAAGGTCTACCACTACTAGATCTATCTAGACGTGGATCCGTCAACGAGTGCGGAATCCTCGTTAACGTTAGACGGACAACCCTCAACTACGAAACACGGAGACTATCAAAGGCTGAACGAACGACACACGAACGATCCTACGAGCTGATTCTCTCCAAAAGAACACACACCAAGCTGATAAACTCGAGATCGCTTTATGCTTAATCCCTCACGAATTCTGCAAAAAGTCTGATAATATCTCGAGTCTATCCCAAATTATAGACCCTGATTCGAGTCTGTTGTGGGCCAAACTCGAATCTGGCCCAAGGCCCATTCGAGTCTATCCACAAAGACACTCTCGAATCTGGTCTACATTCGAATCTATGGCTACCTTCGAATCTATCACAGATTCGAATGCCAAGCCTTAACTGATTCGAATCTAACTCATTTACTCAAAAACCTAAGTGTTGAAACTTAAGTTTTTACTTATGCTTGAATTAAACTTTGATCTTTATGTTTGAACTTCTTGTAATATGTTACATCAAGTTCAAACATACAATCAATTACTATTAAACATATATAAACACATATATCAAGCACTCGTTAAACCACAATGTTGAATATTACTTAAACCACAATGTTAGATCGATTAGACTGCTATCGTCACACAGGGTGCACCAACAATAGTCCCATTAGTGACCACTCCAGTACCGGTGATATTTCCTCCTTTATTTCCAGCGAACGATACAAATCCCCTATTCCCTCCCTTGAAGTCTGCGAGTAGACTTCTTTCCCCTGTGTCTGGAGCAACCACTGTCAACAAACCACTTGTTGTTTGAACCTGTAGTTATCTCCTGCACATGAAAGAATAGAGGTTAGTTATCACGGGGAACCCAAGCCATGACTGACTTGGTAATACCATTCTCGTCCACATACTTGAACTCTTTCAAATACCCATCTCTCTTTTCAGGTGACTTGGGTTTTTGATTTAGAGCCTGTTATGGTGCAGAGTGATTTAAGTTCACTTTCGGCCTTTGTGTAGGCATTTGCTGTGGAGCTCTTGAATAATTTCGATTATAAGGCATTTCTGATTGATATCCCTGAGCTCTACCTAGTGTTTGATGTCTTACAAGAGTGTGTGGCATAACCAGAGTGTAAGCTCGTCTAGGTGTAGTACTCCTATAATTATGTTGTGGTCCTGATCTCGGTTGATTAGGGACTCTATTCGGGGAATTTGTCCTAATCACTTCGTTTGGTCGACCAGACACAGGTGTTTGTTTCACAGCAGATTTTGGTGTGGCTTGCACAATTTTCTCGGTATTTTGAGAACTACTTGTGCTTGCTACACTTGTAGAAGGTTTATGTTGTTTCGGCTTTCCAGTTTTAGGTGTAGAGTCTACCTTCCTATGTGGACAACTAGAAGCAACATGTCCCTTTTCATGACATCTAAAGAAAGACATTGTGTCAATCGACTTCTTATACGTGCCCTTTGACTTAGGTGTCTCACTGGTGTCTTGTTCTTTCGTATCAACTATAGTGACTGGTTCCTCCTCTTGATCATTAAAGTCAATTTTGGCTGCTCCTACAGGCTTATCACTAGAAGATGGCACAAATTTGACCTTCTTAATCTTAACATTCTTACTAGTCACCCTAGCTTCTTTATCCTTAACGATTTCAGACACAGGTTCAGGTGCTACCTCTGATTCAACTGGTTTTTCAGTCTTATCCTGAGGCTGAGGTACATAGTTATCATTGAAAGGTGGAGGACTCTCATTATCCCCTAAACCTACAGGTTTCTTAGACTGACGCTGTGCATCTAAGATCTTCCCTAGGTTCAATGATGAGTTCCTAAACTTTTCCAGTTTACTATTCACCTCGGCTACCTTAACCTTAGATTCAGCTAGCTCTACCTCTTTGATCTTAAGCTCTTAGGTCAGTGCCTCAACATGTTCATACATCAGTTCTATTCTAACGCACTGCTCACTCAGCTTGTCTTTTAGAACTATGACATCTTGTGCATCTGCCTTAAGTTTATTCCTAAGGTCTTCCTTTATATCTAATAGGCTAGCGTTGTCTGATTTTAAGGATTCATTTTGAGCAGTTATAGTTTGATGTGATTCTAGCACCAAGTTTAATCTATCATTAGACGTAGCACACAAAGCACATAAATCACAGAAAATAGAGAAGTTCATAATTACCTTGGCGTGATCTGATTCCAGGTTTAGGGTATAATGAGAGTCCTCCAGAATCGTCTAATCTTCTGACTTTTCTACCAACATAGGACTGCTATCATTCTGATTGATGTCTTTTGTTTCTTCCTCTGCTCCAGTACTTCTAGTCTTCGTTACTTCAGCCATAAAGGCTCTAGCATTGGACTCTGGATGTGTACTCTAGTCATATGTTCCATCGTGCTGTCTGTCAGATGTGACATTGGTTAACAGACCAGCTATGTTTGCCTGATTGCTTGAACTACCCTACTGATATCTCCCTTGAGATTGATTCTGATACTGGTTCTGGTAGTTCTCGACTTTAGGTCTTTAACACTCTCTAGAGAAATGTCCTAACCCTTGGCAGTTGTAACACTTAACTTTGGATTTATCAAACCCAATCTTATTGTTGCTGACATTGAGATTTCTGCTCGTCCTCTTGATGAATCTCTTAACTCGCTGAGTTTCCATGGTCAGTTGCCATTGCAGATCCATCTCCTCTAAATCATCAGGATCCACCTGATCATAATCCTCATCCCATAGCGCAGGATCGTTGATTTTATCGTGAATGCAATTGCCATAGGCGACCACAAATGAAGCCAATAGATTTAGATGGTCTTCAGCTGATTTTGTGCTCATCGACATCTTTGAATACCCTTGAGATTTAGATGTACATTGAGTTGTCTTTTCTTCCGGTCTAGAAAACCCTAAGATATCCCGGCTTACTGAGTCTTCTGTTTCAACCTGAGTCGATGTTTCACCCGAAAAGAATGCTGTAGCTGTCTTCACGTCAGTTGCCCCTGAAGGTTTGGACTTTCCAAAATACATATCCGGATCCTGTACCTGGTCATAATCCCGTTCCTTCTTCAGCAATTCAAAGTTATAAGCCCTCAGCGTTCCTATGACATTTTCTAGAGTTAGAGTATAAAACTTGTCTTCATCATGCTTTATCAGCGCCACATACATCTCCCATTTGGCTGGTAACGCATCTAGAATTTTGACAATCTTCTCTAACTCACTATACTCGACATCATGGTTGTCTAGCTCAGTTAATAAATGATAGAATCTGGTAATTGTCTCATCCAGCTTTTCGTTCTTCAAAACTTTGAATATCGCGAACTGCTGCTTGAGCATTTCCATTCTATTTTTCCTCACCCTAGGATTTCCCTCACACCTTTTCTCCAATGCATCCCACAATTCTTTTGCTGTGCGTTGATTGCGAATGTGTGTAGGATTTCCTGAGGTAAAGCCATTCTAATGATCGAGAATGCTCGGTTCTCGGCCTCATATAACTTCTTATCATCATCTTTCATCTTTTGATATGACAAGACGCGTTGACGACCTTCAACCTCTGTTGTAGGTGGAACGTATCCCTCGTCGATACATATCCACATTCTCATATCATTGAACCTTGCGAAGTCGGCGAATCTATCCTTCCACCAATCATAAGCTTCTAATTTCATCAACTTAGGTGGAGAATTTGCCTTTCCAACTTCGTGGTCCATTTCAATAAATCTTTGTAAGCTTGTCATTGTTTAAAAAATTCTTGAATTTAAAACTTAATTAATTTAATTCGAAATTAATTTAAATTAACTCTTTCGAACCTGAGTAAGTTCGGATTTAATTAATTTTAAACTTGTTTGGAATTAAATTCGAAATTAAGTTTGAACTTCAACTAAAATCAAAATAAATGACAAATTCGAAATCCTTGGTAAAATCGAAGGTCTAAATTCGAATATAGTGTGATTCAAATATAAGGCAAAGTAGAATTGGTTAAACACGAATGAAACCCTAAAGAACTTCGAAAGGAGTGCATTTTTATGACAAACTCGAAATTTCAGTAAACCCTAATACCCCCTTGATGTTCGAGCGCCGCAAGTTCGAAAAACGGCTAATACTTCGAATTTTTCAAGGTTTCAGATTAAACCAATATTTTTAAGAGTAAAAATATTGATTTTGATTAAAACTTGAACTAATGCAAAGTATTTTCCGATATCTTACTTGATAAACCCGAAAATCCGTCCAAAAGTGTGATGTAACCATCCAAAACCTCAAGAAACCACAGATGTTTCTAGTGAACACGAAGAACACCACGAACACCCTAATGTCTCTGATACCACTTGTAAGGTCTGCTCTCTACGGATATATCTTGACGTGACACCTTCCAACGAGTGCAGAATCCTCGTTAGTGGCTTGACGGTAAGATCACGCACACCGAAACACGGAGACTAGCACGGTGATAGACGAGCAACTGATCGTCCCAACACTGTGATTCTCTCCACACGAAACTCTCCGAATACTTGCAAGTTCGAGATCGCCTTTTGCTTAAACTCTCTGATCTCTTCGAAAGTCTCTGCTAAAAGTCACATAATTAATCAAATTAACCCTTAATTATACTGACAGGTTCGACTTTGTCTAGGACAAATTCGAACTTGGCCCAAGGCCTATTCGAACTTGTCCTCCTAGACAAATTCGAACTTAGGCCTAAACTCGAACCTTATCTTTCAAACTTATGTTTGAACTTATGTTTGAATTTATCTTTGTACTTTATGTTTGAACTTATTGCAATACGTTACCCTAAGTTCAAACGTACAATCAATCAATATCAAACATACATAATCAAACATATATATCAAACACTTGTTAATATTCAATATCAAGTAAATTGACTTACACAAAATGCTATCTAAACTTAGACTGCTATCGTCACACAGGATGTACTAACATGTTAAGATCAGAAAATAAGCACATGCATGTATTGGTTATGTGATTAATTGTGTCTATCATCATTTTGAGAGTTTAATTTAAAGACTAAAAACAAAACTCAGAGACTTTAAATGGTCTATGTTTTATTGTATTCTGCAGTTGAAGAATGAAGCCAAGTTTGGTCCTTAACCTTTGGCCTAGATTTTTAAATACTTTTATAATGTTTGCATGATCATGTATGTGTGTTGTTGTTCATTTAAATTGCAACAAATGCCTCTTAAAACTTTAAAAACACTACTGGAATTAAGTTGAAACAAGATGAAATGTGCATGTGTGTGTGCTTGCATGTAGTACCGAAACCATAATGCTTTCGGTAATAGTAATACCGAATGATGCCTGGGCTAACGAGACCCACATGAGTAGTTACCGAAACCTGAGAAATACTGAAAACCCATACGTAATACCGAAACCAACATCAAATACCGAAACCATGAGGTTTCGGTAATCACTATACCGAAATGTAGTTTTTAAAACAATTCCAGCAGTCTTTTTGTTCCATTTCCTTGTCATTTATATAAGTGAGGAATGTGTACATATGTGAGCTGTGTATATAACAGAAACAGAAAACAAAAGTATAAAGCAAAACAGTCACATCATTATGTGTGTGGGTGCTGTCGTATGCGACAGAAACATTTCAGCAGTCCAGCATTACATTTTCTTTCGTAGATATAGTATATATGTGTGTGTTGATCGTAGGTGACGGAAACAGCAGAATCAATTCTATTTTGTTTGTAATATAAATCTCGATATGGATGTGTATGTATGTGTGTAGCCTGTAGGACAGCAACCTTTCACGGCAACATTTTTATCATTTCCTTTTATTACATAAAAGTGAAGTAAAAGTGTGTGTATGTGCAGCTTGTGTACAACAACAATTTTTATTTCTTCTCTTTTGTTTCTAGCAGTGGTTGTGTTTATCTCAAATTCACAATAGCCATAGCAACATCTGTACACACATGTATTACATGTAATTAAGCTTAAGTGTAGTGTGTGTATGGTTCTGATTTGAGTCGAAAAGAGCGGGCCAAGAAGGCCATTTGGCCTTCGGCCATTGTCATATGCATTTTAGTGTGTTTATATATAAATAAGAAGCATAACACATCCTTAATTCATTTGATTGGGCTGCTGAAAGTTAAAGAAAAACAGAAAAGAATGTGATGTGAATTTCAAACAGAAACAGGACAACACCTAATATGTGTGTGTGTGTGTGTGTATATATATATATATATATATATATATATACATATATATATATATGTAAGTGTGTATAGCTTGTGAGTGTGTTATAGGTGTCTGTGTGTGAGCGAAATAAGAGTCAGATGTGTCCAATGTGTGTCAACGGCTTTAATTATTGAACTTAAATTAGGTCTCTAATGTGTGTGTTCTGTGAATTTTGTACAGCAGCAACAAGAACAAGATTAAACATATGTGCATATTAGGAGTGTATATAAATCTATCATGTGTGTATGATCATGGAGTAAAAATCGAATATATATGATGTGTGTAATCTGTGATTGTGGACACGTAAGACCCAAGATTTCTCAAAGGTCTAAAGACTAGGCCCCAGTAGCATTGCAATATCAATCAGGAAACTAAGATAATAATTAACAGTGTGGAATTTAAGTTAATTATAATCAGAGACAATTTTAAGTAATAGGATACAAACTTCTAGACTGTTACATCAAATCACATAATATAAACTAGCCCTGAACCCCAAAGCTCTGTCACCAGTCAAGTACCAAGGTGTTGAAACAGGTTCTAAAGCACTTCAAGCTCTGTCAGAGTCTTGACATATGAACTAGGTCCAGCCAATCCTTTGCCTTTACCTAAAAAATAATGCAACTATGGGGTAAGCTTATTTGCTTAGTGAGAATGTAGAATTTGACATTTAACTGCAATTATGAACGCGAAAAGCTCAGCACTGCACTTGGCTCATGCACAGCTCAGCTCTATTGCTCATGCACTGCACTAGGCTCATGCACAGCTCAAATCTTGAAGGGACATTGGCCAATTAAATGCTCTTTGAAATGCGTCTTTGCTCAGCTCCCAGTTATAAAACTGTTGTTGCTCTTGAGACTTTTAGACAAATTCATAAGGAATGCTCGGATAATGATAACACCATACACACGCATCATTAGTGGGGATCAGCCACGTTTTGGGCTAGCTACCAGTAATTGCTGTATGGGTATCATCAGAATGCTCAGCTCTAGCTACCTCTGTGCTTTCATAGTGTAAATCAGCACATCATAAGCCTGACATTAACCCAACACTGAGCAATAGTGGTGGTGTTAAGCTTAACAATCAAATGACTCATCAATGAATAGAAGCTAGAAGAAGAAATGCTCAACTGAACAAATCATAGTAAACATACTATGATAATGTGTCTATATGCTCAGGATCAGAATGCCAATAAAATCAGAATAAAGCAACAAAAGTCTTAATTCATATAATTTGCAGTTAAAGTAAAATCTACAACTCACTGTTACTGGTTAGTTGTACTTTCTGGCTCTGGCTCTGTTTCTCACAATCTGTAGTGGGTTAGAACCACTAACTGACTTATATCAGACTTACAGACAGCTTGCCACTTTGCTACAGTCTATATATATCGACACACATACACAATGAAATGATCTTGGCTGCTGGAACTTATATATATATATATATATATATATATATATATATATATATATATATATATATATATATATATATATATATATATTATGGTGATGTTTCTACTTTACACACACACACACAATCCTAATTTATGTAAAGAAAAAGGTGTAGGACTGTTGCATTGCTGGACTGTTTCGGTATTGTGAAGGGTTAAAAGAATGGACCGCACATACACGCTTTATTAACATAAAAAGGGAAAAAAAAGGCTACTGTGTTCTGTTTTCTGTCCATATATATCGACACACACATACAAAAATAGGAAAGGTTGTTGGACAGTTTAGTTAATTTAGGGAGTTTACTGCTGTTTTGCTTTGTTTCGGTATTGAGGATTACTGAAACCATCAATGGTTCGGTACTATCATAAAAGTTTCGGTTTCTTGATGGTTTCGGTAGGTTCTTTTGGTTTCGGTACTCTGTATTTCTCGGTATTAATCTTACCGAAACCTTGAAGGTTTCGGTACTCTTCAATGAGTTTCGGTACATGTCAAACAAAACACACTGTTAGATATTTAATTTCGATCTTGTGGATTTATTTTGTAATAAATATTTCTAGTTAATTTATCTTGTAATTAATTTCTAGTTTAGTTTCTTTGTTATTAAAGTTAAGGGGGCCAAAGTGTAATTCCCTAAAAGTTGGTTTATTCCCCTAGGTGTTAAATGACCTAGGGTTGAGTGTTAAAAGTGTGGTTGACATTTTGAAAATACACGGTCATTGCAGCCACCGCATATTATTATTCTCTTTGTCTTCTTCATCATTACATAGTCATTGTGTAATATTCTGTTTGTGTATGATTGTTTGAGTATTTATATACATTCTCGAGTGCTGATTATCTGGGAATCAAGTATAACAATTGGTATCAGAGCTCAGGAGGTGGATTTCAACTTCATTTTCTCGGATTTGCTGCTGTTCTTCGCTGTTCTTCACCATTATTCACGGTTTGATCTTCCTTCTTCAAAAATATTTCTATTCGCGTGTTTTTCTTTTTCTATAATCATCTCCTATACATCCCCTAGTGATTTAGAGCTGTTTACGTTCAATCATTACAAGATCTTGTCCATTTAAATCAGATTTTTAGTCTTGAAAAAACATGGGTTATCATCCCGGTTTGGTCCATTTTTGAATGATTTTTACATGTTTTGGTATATTTTAAAGACTTAAAGTGTTTAAAATAATTTTCAAATCATTTAGAAACTATTTTTAGGCCAAAAATCTGAAAGTTGTAATTTTCGATAATTTCTGAAAAACTCATTACTGCTCTATTTGGGACCCATTCCGGACCAGTTCGGACCCCATTCCGGACCATTTCGGACCTTAGTTCGGTCCACTTCGGACCATATTTAGGTGCACTTCGGACCACATTTTCCAAAATTCGGATCTAACTTCGGACCAATCCGAACTTCGGACTACCCGAAGTTGTGATCAAGTAATTTTAGAACATTTAAATTACCTTGTGCTTTCATTTATTCTTCCATTTTGGACCATCCAAACTTCGGTCCCAATCCGAATTCGGTATTCCCTTTTGAAAGATTTTTTTCCTAAGTGTCCGTCCGAACTATGTACTGTTCAACCGAATTCGATCCATCCGAATTCGGTCCATCGGATATTGGTCTAACAGACGTCGGTCCCATCTGAAACCACTGTTCATCCGAACTCCGTACCATCCGAAACCACTATTCACCCGAACTCGGTCCAATCCAAAATCATTAGTTGATCCGAATTCGTACCATCCGAGGTACTGTTCATCCGTAGTTCAGCTAATCCGAATCCAATTTCTACCTTGGAGATCTCATTCTTTCATATCAACACTATAATCATGTCTAGAGAAGTCCTTGTCCTCGGATCCGAGAACAGACCACATGTTCTGTATCAGTAGTGGAAGCCCCGATTTCTAAAGTTTGTCGGTATGCAACCAAATGGCAACCTTATGCTCCAGTCAATTTCCGAAGGCCCAGTTATCTATTATCGGGAAATTGCTACAAGACCCGAAGCCGACCCACCTGTTCTCACATCCAAATTTGAACGTGAACCTACAAATGAGGTAGAGCGAGACAGGCAACATGCTGACAAAAGGACTGAATATCTAATCTACCAAGTCCTACCAAGTAGACAGCAAGATGCCCGCTAAGGAAATGTGGGATGAACTAGAGGTTCAGATGCTAGGGGCCGACTTAGACGATAAAGCCAAAATTGAGGAGGCAAAGACCAAGTTTACCGAGTTTAGGGCCAAAGACGGGGAGTCACTACCGGCAACGTTCACAATATTCTGTGCAGTTCTAAACAAACTTAACAAACTGCACATAAAGAAAGACAAGGTTGACATCAACATCCAGTTCTTTGCTGCCTTAGCCCCTGAATGGCAAATTGCATGCCGAGCCATGCGACGAGTGTTATACATCCCCAATGTGTCTATCGATGTGGTTTTTAAGGAATTGAAAAAGTATCAGGGTGACGTAGTGTTAGTGCATCTTGTGTGACGATAGCAGTCTAAGTGTAGACAATATTTTTTAATAGTTCAAGTCTTCGTAATTGCATGTTAGTACATGTTTGATATATGTTTGATATGTGTTTGATATTGATTGTATATATGTTTGAACTTGTTTGTGATTGATATTTTACTTAAGTTCAAACATAAGTTATAGAACAAGTTCAAAGACAAGTTCTAGAATAAGTTCAAAGCCCTGGTTCGAACTTATTGGTGGACAAGTTCGTGGGCTTGGGCCTTCTCGAACTTGTCCAGAATAAGTTCGAATCTAATGGCTGTAATTAAGGTTTAATCAGTTTTGATTAAGGATCTTTGCAGAAATCTTTGTTCGAGGCGATTGCGAACTTGTGAGTGTTTGCAGAGTGTTCTTGGAGAAAATCACGTTTCGGGACGTTCGTGTTTACGTCTATCATCGTGTTGGTCTCCGTGTTTCGTTTGTGTGATCAATCCGTTAAGCCACTAACGAGGATTCCGCACTTGTTGGACGGTGTCGCGTCAAGATTGGATCCGTAGGTAGGTGACCTTACAAGTGGTATCAGAGCCATAAGGGTGTTCATCGTGTTCTTTGCGTTCATCTTAAACATTCTTGATTTCTTGGCGTTTGGACGGAAAAATCACATTCTTTATAAGTTTTTCGAGTTATACAAGCAAAGTAACAGAGAAAAGTTCTTATTCGTTCATTGTTTCAGTCGAAAACATAGTTTAAAATCTTAAAAACTTTGTTTTAATCTGAAAACTTAAAAAAATCGAACTTTTGGCCGTTTCTCGAACATGCGGCGCTCGAACATAGGGGGTATTAGGGTTCATTCGAACTTTTTAGAAATACGCTCCTCTCGAACTTGATTTAGGGCTTCCTTCGAATTTGACAGATATTCGAACTTGATATCATCGAATTTGTCAGATCTCGAACTTGTCAGAAAATTAAGTTCTATTCGAATTTGTCTGGATTCGAATTTGTCAGAAAACTCGGACTTGTTAGACCGTCGAACTTGTTAGTTTCGAACTTAATCACTTTTGAATTTAATTTTAAACGAATATAACCTTAAATTAATTCGAACTTACCTAAGTTCGAAAGGGTTTATTTTAAATTAATTTTAAATTAAATTATCTAAGTTCGAATACAAAAAGTTTAGATAGGATGACTAGTTTGCAAAAGTTCATCGAAATGGACCACGAGGTTGGCAACGCAAATTCTCCGCCAAAACTGATGAGGTTGGAAGACTACTATTGGTGGAAGGGTAGGTTTGCCGATTTTTCTCGTTTCAATGACATGCGAATGTGGATTTGTATCAATGAGGGATACATTCCACCTACACAAGAGTTTGAGGGCCGTAAGAGAGTTTTAACATATCAGAAAATGAAGAATGATGATAAGAAACTTTATGAGGCCGAGAACAGAGCATTCTCCATTATTCGTATGGCATTACCTCAGGAGATTCTACACACCTTAAGAAATCATCGTACTTCTAAAGAGCTATGGGATGCTCTCGAGAAGCAGCGTGAGGGAAATCCGAGGGTTCTCAAGGGAAGGACATAGATGTTGAAACAGCAGTTCGCAATTTTCAAAGCATTGAAAACAGAAAAGCTGGATGAGACAATAACAAGATTCTACCATTTATTGACAGAGCTGGAAAATCACGATGTCGAGTATCGTGAAATTGAGAAGATAGAGAAACTTCTTGATGCTTTACCTGCGAAGTGGGAAATGTACACAGTGCTTATATAGCATGATGAAGAAAAATTTAAAACTCTTACTCTAGAAGGAGTTATTGGTACGCTGAGGCCTACAACTTTCAGATACTTAAGAAGGAACGCGAATATGATCAAGTCGAAGATCCAGAGATGTATTTTGGAAAGACAAAACCTTCTATCGCAAGTGAACTGAAGACAGCTATAGCTTTCTTCTCGGGTGAAGCGCCTATCCCAGTAGAGGTAGAAGACACAAGTAGTCGGGAATTCTTAGGGTATTCTAAACCGGAAGATAAATAGATTCACTCAGCATCCACTTCTCAACATTATACAAAGATGCCTATAAGTGCACAATCAGTAGAAACTCATCTGAATCTTTTGGCTTCGTTTGTTGCAGCATACGGAAATTGTGTACAAGGAAAAAATTAACGATCCTGCATTATGGGAAGAAGACTACGATCAGGTGGATCCTGCTGACATGGAGGAAATGGACCTTCAATGGCAACTGGCCATGGTGACTCAAAGGTTCAAAAGGTTCATGAAAAGAACAGGCAGAAATTTGAATATAGGCAACAGTAAAGTTGGGTTCGACAAATCCAAAGTTAGGTGCTATAATTGCCAAGGATTAGGACACTTTGCACGAGAGTGTCAACGACCCAAAGTTGAAAACTATCAAAATCAATCTCAGGGAAGATATCAGCCTGGTAGTTCGGGTTATCAAGCTAACATCGCTGGTCTGTTGACAAATGTATCATCGGACAGACAGCTCGATAAGACTTACGATTGGAGTACTCATCCAGAGTCTAATGCTAGAGCCTTTATGGCTGAAGTGACAGAGACTGGGGATGATAGAGACGAAGAAGCGCAGAGGACACCGAACAGAATGATACAAGTCCTTTGTTGGTGGATGAGTCAGATAATCAGACCATTCTGAAAGTTTGCTGCACAAATGGCTAACGTGGAATCGGATCACAAAAAGGTAATTCTGAACTTTTCTACATTTCATGACTTGTGTGTTTTATGTGCTACTTCAAATGATAGGTTAAACTTAGTTCTAGAAACACATCACGACTTAACTGCTCAGATAGAATCTCTAAAATCAGATAATGCTAGTCTCTTAGATATTAAGGAAGATCTAAGAAATAAGTTGAAAGCAGATGCTCAAGATGCTATAGTTCTAAAAGACAAATTAAGTGAACAATGTGTCAGGATAGAACTTATGTATGAGCATGTTGAGGCTTTAACTAAACAACTTACCATTAAGGAGGTCGAGCTAGCATAATCAAGAGTCAAGGTTGCTGAGGTAAATAGTAAGCTGGAAAAGTTTAGGAACTCGTCACTAAATCTAGGGAAAATCTTAGATGCTCAACGGCAGTCTAAGAAACCAGTAGGATTAGGTTATCAAGAGAGTCCACCTTTCAACGATAATTATGTGCCTCAACCTCAGGATAAAACTGATGAACCAGTCGAGTTAGAGGTAACAACTGAAACTGAATCTGATAAGGACAAAACAACTAAGGTGTCTACTACTAACTCTAAGATTAAGAAGGTCAAGTTTGTGCAGTCTTCTAGTGACGCAATTCTAGGAGAAGCTAAACCTGAAGTTAATAATCAGCAAGAGGAAGTAGTCACGATAGTTGAAAACAAAGAACATGACACGAGTGAGACACCAAAATCAAAGGGCACTCATAAGAAGTCGATTGATAAGATGTCCTGCTTTAGATGTCATGAGAAGGGACATGTTGCGTCTAGCTGTCCGTATAGGAAAGTAGAGTCTACACCCTCTAAACCAGAGTCTAGACCTGCTGTAGGAAAGTCAGACCAATATCTAGTGTTGCTAGCACAAGTGGTTCTCAAAATACTGAGAAGATTGTGAATGTCACACCTAAGATAGCTGTTAGACAAGTACCTGTGTCGGTTAGACCAAATGAAGTGGTTAGGACTAATTCGCCGAATAGAGTCCCTAATCAGTCTAGGTTAGGACCTCAACAAGATTACAGGAGTACAACACCTAGAAGGACTTACACTCCAGTTAGGTCTCACACTCCTCAAAGACATCAGACACCAGGTAGAGCCCAGGGATATCAATCTGAAATGCCTTGTAATAGAAATTATTCGAGGGCTCAACTAACAAATTCCTACCCAAAGGCCAAGGGTGAACTTGAATCACTCAGCACCACAACAGGTTCTCAATCAAAAACCCAAGTCACCGGAAAGGAGAGATGGGTATTTGAAGGACTTCACGTATGTGGATGAGAATGGTATTACCAAGTGAGTCATGGCTTGGGTTCCCCGTGATAACTAACTTGTTTTCTTTCATGTGCAGGGGCTAACTATAGGTCTAAATAACAATTGGTTCGTCGACAATGGTTGCTTTCGTCACATGACTGGGGAAAGAAGTCCACTCACAGACTTCAAAGGAGGGAACAAGGGATTCGTATCATTCATTAGGAACAAGGGAGGACATATCACTGATACTGGACTGTTCACTATTGGGACTATCACACTTGATCAAGTGTACCATGTTGATAAACTTGATCATAATCTCATTAGTGTATCTCAAATCTGTGATAAGAAGAACTCAGTAATATTTACTGATACTGAGGCGTTAGTGCTGAAACTAGGATTTAAAGTACCTGAAGAGTGGATAATGATGAGAGCCTCAAGGAAGAATGATTTGTACATGATGGACATGAACATATCAGATTCGTCGATGGGAACAATATGACTTCTATCCAAAGCTTCAGAGTCCGAATCCATTTTATGGCACAGACGCATGGCACACTTGCACCTAAGGAAAATGAACTACATCACAAAACATTGTCTGGTGCAAGGTGTCCCATTGAAGAGCTTTCAGTTAGACTACAAGTGTGTACCGTGCAAGAAAGGCAAACAACACAAGAAGTCACACAAGTCAAAGACTCAGAACTCGATAGCTTCCACCTTCGATTTGCTGCATATGGAATTCTTCGGTCCTATCAACAAAAGGAGTATAGGTGGTAGTTGGTTATGTTTACTTATTACTGATGATTACTCACGTTTTTCATGGGTTTTCTTTTTAGGTACGAAGGACGAAACAGCTGGAAAGTTGATTAGGTTCTTAGACCAAGTCGAAAACTCCTACGGGGCGAGGGTAAAACATATCAGGAGTGATAATGGAACAGAATTTAAAAACACAGTAATTGGTGTATATTGTCTATCCAAAGGCATAGTGCATCAATTTAGTGCACCATATGAGCCACAACAAAATGTGGTGGAAGAACGAAAGAACAGGACTTTGATTGAGGCAACAAGGACCATGCTCTCGGATTCAAAGCTTCCTTCCATGTTTTGGGGGGAGGCAGTGAATACTGCATGTCACGTTTTAAATAGGGTTCTTCCTGTCAAATCACTTAACAAAACCTGTTATGAAGTTCTGAATAAAAGACCACCTAATTTAACAGGCTTTGAACCGTTTGGGGTACCGTGTACTTTATTGAAAACAAAACATCAACCTAAGTTTGGGGAAAAGGCTAACGAATGATACTTCCTAGGTTATGTCCCTAACTCACCAAACAAAAGGGTTTTTAACAAAACAAACGGTACGGTAGAAATTGTGTTTAACATCGATGTTACAAGTTATTCACATGAACCCCAAACAGGTCCTGAGTGGTTATTTAGTTATGACTTATTGTTTGAATCATTTAACATACCTTTTAGTGGAAATGCAGGTACAGTGGAGAATGACTTCTCGTCATTAAGTCTGAATGACGACTGTCAAGGTTTTCCAAAGTCAGGCATTCCATGAACTTCTGAGCCTACAACGACAGAAGATAGATCTCCAACAGAGAGTGAACCTGAGTTACCTACAAACGAGAATCAGACAAGTACTTCTAACTCTGAGGACAGTGATCATGAGGAAGAGAATGTACCGTCTGAAGTCGTACCCCCGTTAGGGTTAATAGGAACAAACATAGGAGATAATCTTAGGGTCGATGAGATTGAGACATCAAGGATAAACAAGGATCATCCAATTGAGAGTATCATAGGGAATCCTAATACCGGTGTGAGAACTAGGAGTAGTGTGAATAATAACACGGTGTTGTTATCGATGATCAACGACTCCGAGGCCTATCACACTTGTCTTTATTCTTGTTTCATCTCGCAAGTAGAGCCGAAGAATGTGCAAATGGCGCTGAAAGACAACTCTTGGGTTGATGCCATGCAAGAAGAACTGTCACAATTCAGAAAGCTTGAAGTGTGGGAGTTAGTGCCGCTACCTCGAGGAGAAATTTGCAATAGGAACCAAATGGGTTTTTAAGTGCAAGAGCGATGATCAGGGTATAGTTACTCGTAACAAGGCTATACTTGTGGTGAAAGGATTCAACCAAGAGGAGGGAATCGATTACAACGAAGTGTTTGCACCATTGGCAATGCTCGAGGCAATTCGTCTATTTCTGGCCTTTGCGTCCTTTAAAGGGTTTAAAGTGTATCAGCTTGATGTAAAGAGTGCTTTTCTGCATGGAAAGGTGAAGGAACTGGTGTACGTCGAACAACCGCCTAAGTTTACTGATCCAAAGTATCCCGACAGAGTATATCGACTCGATAAGGCTCTGTATGGATTGCATCAGGCACCAAGGGCATGGTACGAGACGCTGTCACCTCATTTTTTGGACAACGAGTTTGAAAGAGGGAGAATTGATAGTACATTGTTCGTGAAGAGAAAGGGAGAAGACTTTATCTTGGTACAAGTGTACGCGGATGACATCATTATCGGGTCGTCAAACGAACAGATGTGCAAAGACTTTGAGAAGGTTATCAAGTCAAAGTTTGAGATGAGTGCTATGGTAAAACTGAACTTCTTTCTGGGTTTAAAAGTTGAACAGAGGAAGGAGGGCATGTTTATCCATCAGATGAAGTATGTCTACGATATTCTGGAGCGCTTCAGGATGGAAGGAACAAAGTTGACCGCTCACTTTAGTACTCCGATTCAAGTGAATCACA
Source organism: Centrapalus pauciflorus (assembly GCA_020465985.1). Classification (NCBI taxonomy): domain Eukaryota; kingdom Viridiplantae; phylum Streptophyta; class Magnoliopsida; order Asterales; family Asteraceae; genus Centrapalus; species Centrapalus pauciflorus. Next base: position 81,400 of record JAANYP010005714.1, on the reverse strand, counting down.
ATCTCGGACCGGGTACAGAAAGTGATACAGATGTGGATCCGACTCTATATCGGGCCATGATTGGGTCACTCATGTATTTAACTGCTTCTAGACCTGACATTATGTTTGTTGTGTGTATTTGTGCTAGGTTTCAAGCAAATCCAAAGGAAATGCATATGAAAGCCGTGAAGCGGATTCGACGATACCTGAAGTCGAAACCTAAGCTAGGACTTTGGTATCATGCTGATGGTGATCTAGAATTGGATGCATACACGGATTCGAATTATGGTGGATGCAGCTTGCACCGGAAATCAACAACCGGAGGTTGTCAATTCATTGGAGGGAGGCTCGTATCCTGGCAATGCAAGAAACAGACTTCGGTAGTCGTATCAACGTGCGAGGCCGAATATGTAGCTGCCGGTAGTTGCTGTTCACAGGTTTTGTTGGTACAACAACAATTGCGGGATTACGGTTTGACTTACACTCATACTCCAATAAGGATAGATAATCAGTCTACAATTGCTATAACTAATAATCCAGTTAAACACAGTAAAACAAAGCACATAGACATAAGACATCATTTCATACGTGATTATGCTGAAAAGAACTTAATAAAATTGGTAAAAGTGGCAATGGAAGATAATGATGCAGATTTATTCACTAAAGCTTTTGATAAGTCACGCTTTGAGTTGTTAGTTCAACTAAATGGTATGCGTAATCCAAAGTAACTTGACCTTAGTAGATTTTCTTTCCTTTTATAGTAAGTTAGTAGCTTAATAGATTTTCTGTCGTTTATAGTAGGTTAGTTTATTAGCTTATCTTAAAAATGAAAAACAAAGAAAAAGAGAGAAAATTATAAAAATTTCAAAAAAAAAAGGAATATCGAAAAATGAGTTAGGTCTTAGAGTCACAGGTTCAAAGTGACGGAAATTATCACAGTCTAAACAAACGCTAAGTGATAAACTTTCACACATAATACACCATAAATTCTAAGTGATGTACAATTTCTTGTTTGATGTGTTGGTAAGCATAATACACAAAGGAAATCCTTAGAGCTAATAAAATAATCAAGAAAAAGTCATATGTGTAACTAACTTAGATGTACGACCAAATGATCTTAATTTCTTTGTTAGAGACATACAGACAATGATTCTAAATGAGGTATGCAAATTTTCTGGGGGATGTATAGCAACATTAAAATACATCTTAAAGCAAAGAAAAGAAAAAAATTTTGAAAACAAGATGGAGTAAAAACAAGTCGCTTTGTTGTACGTAAGTACAGACCTGTCACCGCTGTCTTGGTAACTTAAAAGGAAGACAAACTAAGACACTCTGTTGTATGTAAATACCAAACTGTGTCCAACGTTTGCCTTTTAAAGAAAATTTGCAATACCAAAAATTTATAATCATTGTGTGTCTGCCTTGATCATAGAAGTATATCTAAGTATGGGACACGTAAGGTAGTTTCTTGATAAATAAAAAGGCCAAGGGAGTTTCCAAAGTGTTAAATGTTTAAATGGAAAAACATACCGACAATCGACTTGGAATGTATATCACGACAAACAACCAAAGGAATAAAAAATTCCTAAGTGTGAAAGTGAAATACTGAAAGTGAGTTTGACATCGCTATCTGATTGAACCTTCTTTGACTTTCTCGCAAAAGTATTTTGTTAGTATAGGTCGTAATTTTTAAAGTACTTTTGAGTAGTTTTAATTTTATTCTTACTTTATTTTATTTTATTTTAGTTCATTTTATTTTATTTTATTTTTATTTTACTTTAAGTAGGATAAAGGTCAAAGTTACTAGGATGCATTTTTGGTTGAAGAAACAAATATTGCATGAAAATCTGTTTCTTATAGTGAATGATTTTGCAAAGTTTGTAAAATTCTGTTACATGAAAAAGTTGGAAAAGTTGGATTTTATTCAAGAATTTTCAAAATTTTCAGTTAAGTTCGAAATCCAGTCAGCTGGACGTTCGAACTTATACTAAGTTCGAAGGTAGTTGATATAAATAGGTCAATAGTACTTCATTTAAGACACCTACCCTCGAATTTGTGTTCTCGAACTTGTGCACGGTGATCTCGAACTTGTTCTCGAACATACCGATTTTCGAATTTCCGTCCTATTCCTCGAGGTTTTACCACTATTTCTCGAACATAGACGTATTCTTGGGTATATTGATCATCATAATACTAAGTAAGTGTAGTTTAGGACATTATTTTGGAAAAAATCGACCATATTTTATATATATGTTATTTGAAACTAGGTGATTTCAAATCACAAGTTTTTAATGATAAAACTTCAAATAATTGATGAATAACTTCGATTAGAACCTAATAGGACTAGATTATATGGTTGATTAAGTCAAATTGGGTTAAAATCATGGTTTTTAAGTTGATAGTGACCGACTTCGAATTTGTTCTTCAGGTTCGAACTTGTCATAAAGTTCGAACTTGTTGAAATATCTATAAGTTCGAAGTCAGTCAAGTTCGAATGGATGCCTCGAATTTATTTAAGTTCGAATTCATTTTTTTCATTTTCGAATTTGTCTAAGTTCGAATGTGTTGGACTTCGAACTTAACCAAGTTCGAAGTTATGCAGATTCGACTTTAACAAATTTTATTTTATTTTCATTTCTAATTTTTGATTGGTGATTTTGTGTGTAGATATGGGAGACCATGTGTTTTATAAAAAACATAATATGGTCATGGCTGTGGATCTACAGTTGCCAGAGGCCCAGCCCTATCGTCAGATGATCGAAATCCTGACGCAGTCCCGAGTTTCCTATGCACTCACTCACAATTTGCAAATTACCTTGACGTACGTGAGACAATTTTGGGAGCATCTTCAGGTAGACTGCTCGGTTACCCCTACAATGCTTCGTACAAGAGTAGGTGGTTAACCAATTGCGTTTTCGGCTAATACGTTGAGGCGGATTCTACCACTGGGCACTGAGGACCAAGAACCAGGTCTAATAGATTTTCCTTTACCTATAAGGCAAGCGGCCTTTTTGAGAATGGGATACGCGCAAGATATAACGAAAGCTTCTTACGTCAAAAGCGGACTGATTGGAAAATGGAGGTACCTGATTCATGTTATCATGGTGTGTTTCATGCCGAAGAAGGCAGGGTTCGACACTATGGTGTCAAAGCTGCAATCTGCTATGATTGCCTTGGTATACAACAAGAGGTTCAGCTTTTCAGAGATGTTTTTCGGGGAATTTGTGCACCAGATCACAACTCCGGCAAGGGAACGATTCTTAATGTATCCTCGTTTTGCTATGATGATTATTCATCCTTTCTGGCCGAATCTACCGCCACTACCAGACCAAAGTGGTGTTGCCTTGATTGACAAGCGCATTTTGCTGACTGCCAGACCCATAATGCTAGAAGTGCTGAGCAGGTCAGGCCTAAGGTAGCACCGTTGTTTGCGCAGTTATAGATCCGGATTTTGTTGCTCCGGAAGGAGAAGATTGGATTGGTGAAGCCCCTCCCCAAGAACAGCAGCAGCAGCAACGGAGAAGAGCACCGGCAAGTAGAATTCCAGTTGCTAGAACCACTCCCCGCCCACAACCAGCCACTGAAGCTGCTGGGCTATCTATTTCGGCTCCACAATATGACCAGCGGGAGAAAACTCTGGACGAAATTTGGGCACAAGGAAATGATGCGGAGCAAGATATTGCTGAACAACTGGTTCAGGACGTTTTAAGGCCTCCAGCTGATCTACATGATATTTTCAAGGAAATAGATGAATATCAGCCGTCTAATGCTGAGTTTGTAGACACAGAGGTCCAGGCCGAAGAAGAAGGCGCTAGGGAACAGACATAGGCTGAGGGTCACGTCGAGACCGCCTCCGAGTCTGATTCCGAATCAAGTTCTGAAGGAACAGAGGCTGAACATCCGGATATCACAATCGGAAGATATGGATCTAGGTTAGTTGTTAGCAGAAGGAGATTGACAAGGCCAACAATTAGTGATGAAGAGGCTGAAGAGTCCGAGTTTGAATCAAAAGAAGAAGCTCCTCTTATCCCTAGACATAGAGCAAAGAGGCATAGATTCATTCAGGGAGCTCCATCCACCTCTGCTACTCCGCTTGTGTCAACTCCCGCTTCATCCGCATCAACCGCAGCTCCATCAACATCCGCCTCCACTCCATCCACCTCGACTTCATTCACAGAAAATCAGCGGTTCACAGAGTTGAAGGGAAAAGTGGACTTCCAAACAGTCCAAATATTCCAACTCTCTCAGGCTGTAAAAGAGTTGCAACAGCATAATGCACGTTTGGATCTAGAGAATGCCGCATTAAAGGCAACTGTGGCAAATCAACAAGCTGAGCTGAGGACTCAACAAGCCAAATTCTGACAATGCATACTCTCATTGAGCAAATAATGAAAGATATCCGAGCTCAGGGGGAGAGTAGCTGCAAAGATGATGAGTTGAGAAGGGTCAGGAGAGACAATAAAGAAGGCGTTGATCCAGATGCACAGAAAGAAAGTGAGCTAGCAGATCTTTCCCAAAAGACCGCTCAACAAGCAATCGTTCAGGGGGAGCCTAGTTCTTCAAGCATAGGAGGAGGTGAATCTCGAGACAAAGGCAAGGCTCCAGAGGCAACAGAGCTAGTTGATCAGGAGATAATCGGAGCCTTGGCCGATCTTGAAGATGAAGAGGTTATGTTGATTTTGAGGATGAGATAGAGGAGCTTGAAGAAGGGGAGTTCGTCCCAGAAGATGTTGCAGACTGGAAATCTGATGATAGGGTCTTGGTTGACGAAGAATATGAGGCAAATGAGATCATTATTCAACAGTATCCTATCACAGATACATACACTACAGCTAAACAGAATTTGATAGACATAGATGCGTTTAAAGATGCTTTTAATGTTGAATCAGAGAGTGAAGAGCCTAAAAGGGAACTTACAAATGATGAGAAAAGACAGTTGTGGTTTCAAAAGGAAGAGAAAAGAACTGAGTTAGCTGTGAGGAAGAAGATGAGACTGCCTAGTCCAGGAAAGTTGTCTGGAGGCATTCTTAGCTGGTTCTTCGATAGAGAGCTACAGCTCTTTGTGCTGAAGAGACGAGATGGGTTGCAATATCTTAGGAGAACGTTGAAAGTATTTAATACGCTGCCTAAATGCGAGGTGAATGAGCTGGCATGGATGAATCTAATCAACCTAGGAGATGACCCTTATACTGAAATGGTTGCTAATATTATCAATGCGGATATGCCTCTCCTCCGCGTGAGATTATAGATGAAGAAGAAGCAGCAATTCAAGAACAGATAGCCTTATGGACTAATCGTCTACAACATAGACGTTTCTCCAATAAGACGAACAATCAGCTCCACTACGACACCGGTCCGCGGAGGTATTCAAATGCGAGTTGACAGAAGAGATGATTATCAAAGGAATGACAGAGATGACAGGCAATATGATGACAGACGGAGACACTGCATAATCCACCAACGTGTCTGATGGCCACATCTGAGGATCCAGAATGCTCTTCATCAGATTCTGAGGCACGAGAGGTACATTTCTTTTACATTCCAAAACATGTAAATAATTTATCTGTTTATAGAGAATGTAACTTGCACACATATATACTTGATTTAGAAGCTAGATTAAATGCTGAAACGGACTAGTGTGTCAAGGCTGAACATCTAGCCCAAACATTAAAAGAGTCATCTGAATTATATCAATTGAAGTGGTTAACTAATCATAATGTGATAAAACATATGCTAATTGAAAAGGTAGATGTTCAGGACAGGAAGACGTATGTAGAATCTTATATGGATAGGTTATCTAATGAAAAGCACTCATTAAAAGAAGAAATATCACTTCTATCAAAACAATTAGAGACGGTAAGTATGGAAAACATAGATAGCTTAGAAAAATACAAAATTATAGAAGAAGAAAGAATAATTTTGTACTCTCGAATAAATACCCTTGATGATGAATTCTTTAAAACGGGGTAAAACAGAACAAACCGATTCATATGAACCAGCCCAAAGAGACTAGATTTTACCATTCTAAACAAGGAATTGGTTTTAAAAATCCTAAATATTTGGAAAAGACTCATCAAGTTTTACCTTTCTTTTATGACATGAATTACATGGGTCCTGGACTTAAATCTTTCTTTTTCGAGTCATCAAAAGAAGTCTAAACCCAAGAGGATGAGAAACGTAATGGAAATAAAGAAAAAGAAATATCTTTTAAATATGAAGAACTAAACGAGAGTTATCCTTATAGAGTACCTACTCTAGAGGAAGACTTCTTGTCTAGTTATTCTGATGCTCAAATGAAAGAAGAACCAGTAAAACCAATCCCTCACCTTCACATTCCTACAAAAGTTCTTCAACATAAAATTAAAGTTTTAGAAAAGGAATTAAAGTTTTAGAAAAGGAACTAAAGTCAACTCGAAAGAAAGCTCTTGATTATCAAGAAGCTCTTCTTAAGAATGAGGAAAAATTGGTAAATCAAAGTTTTCAACAATCTGTAAAATTAACTGTCTACAAAGAAAAATTTGACATGGTTTCACAAAGCTTAAAAGATCATTTAAAAGAGCCAAGAGTTTCTTGTCCTACCAAAATCCCACTAATGTCATCTAACAACGGTAAAGCTAATATTGAAAATTCTTCTATCAGTTTTAAAGGTGAGTGCTCAAAATATTTTAAAACTGAGGTTTCGAAGAAGACTCAGATTCAATCCAAGTCTTCTAAGAAACCCACTCACCAAGAAAAACAAAAATTTTTAAAGTCTAAGTCTTCCATGCATACTGACTCTCGTTGTGTTGTTCTTACAGATCATGTGAGAAGAGTGCCAAAAACAACCATGCAAGATTTTACAAGTTTTTTTTTTTGAAGAAGGTTGTTATGCCAAATGATTTTGTTTCTAGAGATAGGTTGCATGTAATCTCTGAAAACATTGATTGTAATGATGTAACGAATTCTAATGCTTGTTTGAAGTATTCTTTTAGTGACTTGTTTAAATTATGTCCAACTCGTTTTAGACGTCAAGTACCTGAAATGAATCCTTTTGTGCCTTATCCTGCTAAAAGAATTCGTAAAAAGAAAATAAAAAATGTTGCATCATCGGCAATCACAATAAATGAGACTTGTACTTTGCATAGGCCCAAAACCAAAGCAAAAGTCAAACAAGTCTTAAAAAGTCAAAAACTGAAGGTAATTTCATCGCTTAAGGTTCCAAAGTCTGATAAATCCAATTTTCAATGGATTACAAAAGGCTATGCATCTGGTCCACACATAACTGCAAAATGGGTTCCTAAAACTGTAAACGTGCCATATCACCTGGAACTCTTAACACAAAAGGACACATATTAAGATGGGAACCCAAAGTTATATGATCTTAATGCATATGGTTCTTGGTTACTACAGATCAAAACACGTACTTCAATGAATTGGCTTCTAGTTATCATAGGCTAGGACCCGTTCTTCTGCTTGTCGGTTGTGCTTATACCGACACGTTTAGCTTCTGTGCACATAGCTCAGGACCCAGTCTAATATCATCATGTTTTCTGAACATCTCGGTTCAAAACACGGTTTGATTGTTAATTTAAGATGGATCAGTTTGAATGCTTATAGATTTCATTATATGATTATTTGTTTTTCAGGCAAAATCCATCTGGTATATGGATTCGGGTTGCTCCAAGCACATGACCGGCAGAAGAGAATTGATGTCTAATTTAGTAGAACAATATCTTGGGACAGTAAAATTCGGGAACAGTCACCATGCTCACATAAAAGGATACGGGGATTTAGTCTTAAATAATCTAGTCATCAAGGATGTTGAGTATGTTGAGGGATTATCACGTAATCTGTTTAGCATAGGTCAGCTCTGCAATAAAGGGTTAAAAGTAACGTTTAGGGCGAAGAACTATAGTGTTAAGAGTATGGATGGCAAAGAAATTTTATCCAGTTCCCGTAACTCTGACCTTTACACCATAGATGTAGCAAAGATTATGGATAAGGATAACATCTGTCTTCTGTCAAAAGCCTCGTCAAAAGACTCTTGGTTGTGGCATCGTAGGCTATCTCACTTAAACTTTAAAAACATCAACAACCTGGCTTCTAAACAACTGGTGAAAGGACTCCCAGAACTGAGATATGAAAAGGATCATCTGTGTGGAGCATGTGAGAAGGGCAAGATGAAAAGATCCTCTCACAAACCAAAACCCGAACCATCATCAAAGAAAGTGTTGGAGTTACTACATATGGACTTATGCGGACCCAAAGCATAAATGGAAAGTGATATGTGTTGGTTATCGTTGACGATTACTCACGATATACTTGGTTAAATTCTTGCGATCCAAGGATGAGACATCTAAAGAAATCATCGATTTTATAAAAAGTGTCAAAACCCAACAGCAACTGTCCGTTCAATCAATCCGATCTGACAACGGCACGGAATTCAAGAATTAGGTGGTAGAGGGCTTCCTTCGATCCAAAGGTATTCAGCATCAATATTCTGCTGCTAGAACACCACAACAAAATTGAGTTGTAGAAAGGCGTAATCGTACCCTTGTGGAAGCTTCACGTACAATGTTGACTTATTTAAAGCTACCTCCGTTCTTGTGGGCCGAAGCCGTGTCAACGGCTTGCTACACGCAGAATCATTCCATAATCCATAAGCGTTTTATTAAACTCCATATCAACTCTTCTTGAATAAAGTACCTTTTATCAAGTACTTACGTGTATTTGGTTGCAGGTGCTACGTGCTTAATGAAAAAGACAACCTCTGGAAATTCAACGAGAAAGCGGATGAAGCGATCTTCATTGGATACTCATCCAACTCGAAGGCATATCGTGCATTCAACACACGAACCAGGACAGTCAACGAAAGTGTGCATGTCACATTTGATGAATTGGCTGAACTGGCACCCGAAGTTGATCATTCAGGACCACGCATTACACCAATGCCTAGAGACTCTTCTTCTCAATCTACTTTGTTGGGAAATATTCTAAGTAGTTCAAACTGTTAGTTAGACTTCTCAGGCTGTTAGTAGAATTTCTATGTAAGTACAAAGTTCATGCTGTTAGTTGAAGAAGTTCGAGCTGCTAGTATAAAAGTTCATGCTGCCAGAGTAATTTCACTCAAGCTGCTAAGAGATTCAAGCTGCTCAACAGTTTCATAAACAGAAAGTGCTGATATTCAGGAAAAGATATTTGCACGAAGATTCCAGCATATCTACTATCAGAGAAGCCAGAGTCCGTCGAGGAAAAAAAATCAGAAAGCATTATAAATACATAGAATAGGTTTTTCTATTGTAATCAAGTTTCTGCATATTCAAGTTTGTAATTGCTTTTTATTTTAGTTTTCATAAGCCTCTAAGGTTGTAACCCTAAGAACAATTTGTGTTCTTCGTCTAATCAAACAGATTAGAGGTGATTGTAATCATTCTGATTCAGCAATACAAGCCATTTTGTTTATTCCTTATGTTTATCTGTTATGAATTCTGAAAGCTTTTATCAAAATAATTAAGTGTTATTCCGCAAACTTCTTAATTAGACTTTGATTTAATACAAGATTATTGCTTTACACTCTGATCAATTCAAATCAGTTAATCTTAGGTAGTTAAGTTCAGATCCTGACAAGTGGTATCAGAGCCACAGGTCGTTCTTTGTTTTTCAAAGTCGAAAGCTTTCTTTTAAACTTTTAATCTTTTGCAATGGAATTTGATAATAGCAGCAGTGGATCTGGGCAAGGACTCAAAGTGCCTATGATCAAGCCCACTGAGTTTGAGATGTGGAAACTCAGGATTCAACAGCATATTCAATTTATTGATTATGCCATATGTGAAGCTGTTGAATTTCCTCCTGTAGTTGATCCAGAACTTGATGATGAGGGAAATCCCGTCAAAACTCCTCCAAAAACTGAACTTGAAAGAAAGGCTAGAATGAATGAAGTGAAAGCTCTTACACTTCTACAAATAGCCATTCCTAATGCTTATCAACATCAGTTCAAAAAGTTTTATACTGCTCATTATCTTTCGATTGCTTTAGAGAAAAGATTTGCTGGTAATGCTAGTACCAAGAGAAATCAAAAGGATCTTTTGAAACAGCAGAATGAAAACTTTTCTGGTGGCAAGAATGAAAACCTTACTGAGATTTTTGACAGGTTCAACAAACTGATAAGTGAATTGGAAAGTGAAAAAGTCAGCCTGGATCAAGATGAGGTCAATAGAAAGTTTCTCAGATCTCTTGGAGAAGAATGGACAGTTTATGCTGCTCAATGGAGAACAAAAGACACTCTTGATGAAATAGAACTGGATGATCTGTACAACAGTCTGAGAGTGTTTGAGACTGAGATTGACACTAAAAAGAAATCTCTTTCTTATAATCACAATACTGCTCTTCTGTCATCTGAAAAATCTAATTGCAGTGATTCCTTTTCAGGTGGTGATGGCAACTCTACTGAAGCCCACTATGAGGCTTTTGTTGCTAATGATGGACTGTTTGCTCTAAATGCTGAAGATCTAGAACAGATTCATCCAGATGATCTAGAAGAGATGGATCTGAAATGGCAACATGCAATGCTGACCATGAGGGCCAAAAGGTTTCTGAAAAGAACTGGCAGAACCACCTTTCCAGCCAGAGTAGAAGGCAAACCAGCTTTTGATAAGTCAAAAGTTGAGTGTTTTAAATGTCACAAACTTGGTCACTTTGCTAGAGAATGCAGATCTCAAGGTCAACAGTCATCAAGGCCTCAGCAGACTAATCAGGCTTCATCATCACAAGCACTTGTCTCTCAAGAAGACAATGTGTTTGACTGGAGTGATTACACAGAGGAAGAGTTTCAAAATCAAGCTCTAATGGCAGAAACATCAAATCTCCTCCACTGAACTACCATCTGAGGTAAATTCTAAACTCTGCTCTCAAACATGCAAAAATATGGTTAAAAAGTACAGAGATCATAATGAGAGCATGTGTAAAACTGTAGCTAAGATGGAAGAAAGGAGATATGAATACATGCAAGCAATAGAAGATCTTGAAAAACAGATCAATGACTATAAGGATAATGAGATTCAAATGGGACATGATAGAACATATCATGATTGGGAGAAAAAGGAGCTAAATAAGAAAATAGAATCCCTAAATAAAAAGGTAGAAGAGACTGAACAAAAGTTGTTAGAGGCTAATAAGAAACTAGAATCTGTCAATATAGATCTAGGTAACTTCAAATTGGCAAATCAAAAGCTGGAACACCTAATGGAAGTCCAGTTTAAAGACAGGGTAAAATCTCAGGTTAATCCCAAAGAAGGTATAGGATACAGAGCTACTCCACCCCCATACAACAACAAATACATTCATCCAATGAGTGAGGTTGCTGATAGGCTTGTCAATGAACCATTAGATGAGTCTATGACTACTGTAGATCCTGTCCTTGATAACAGTCCTGAATCTAAAGAAGATCAGATTCAAAATAGAGACTGTGAGTGCACAGCAGTTGAGAAAGAACACAAAACAATGAGTGCACCTATAGAAATCCAAGTCCCCAATAAGAAAGGAAAGGAGAAGATGAGTGTGTGCAATGCTGCTCCACATGTTTTAACACTGCATCTTCTTCAAAGAATAATAAAAAGGATAAAAATGTTCCAGTCTGCTCATGCCAAAAGCATGGTGTCCAAAAATTTCCCAAACAACAGTAGGTAAGGGGAAATCAGAGGAACAAGAACCAGAAATTGTCCAATAAAACTGGTTCTCCAATTCAAACACTCAAAATATGTTTTCATTGTGGCAGAAAGAATCACTTGGCCAGAGATTGTTTTTATAAACCATCTGTTGTAAAACAGACTGTGATTCATCAAAAGACAAACTCTCAAAATTCAAAAAATTCAAAGGCCAAACCTCCTACTCCATCAGTTCCAAAGAAAACAATTGATCACGGGTTCTCAAAAGTTAATAAGAAACAGTCCACACACCAAAAACAAGTTTTAGCTAAACCAAAATTAAAACTTAAACAAATATGGTGTGTTAAAGGTAAAAACTCAGGTGAACCTGTTGACACAAATGTTGCAACTGCCAAGTCTAAAGTTGAGACTGCTAGTGCAAATTCTCAAGCTGTTAGCACTACAGACTCAATTCAAACTGGTAGGCTCAAAGTTGGGATTGGTAATGGATCATCTGAGACTGTTACTGAAAAGGTTGGACAAAATACCTGGATACCTCATGTGATAACTAAGTACTCTCCACAAAATCCATCAGTGGATCTTACTAAGTATAAGAAATCAAAGACAGTATTTAGTTATGTTAATGCACAAGGACAACCCAAAACCAACTTGGTTTGGGTTTACTCCACTACTAACTAAGCTTTTAATTGTGCAGGGCAACCACAGGTCACCTCATAAAACAAGATGGCATTTGGACAGTGGATGCTCTAGGCACATGACAGACAATTCTGAGTGCTTGTCAAATTTCAAAGGCTTTGAAGGAGGATTTGTTGCATTTGGAGGCAACTCCAAAGGAGGTAAGGTTACAGGTAAAGGTACTATTAATGCAGGCAACATGACTTTTAATGATGTTTTGTATGTTGAACAGCTTAAGTATAATTTAGTGAGTGTCTCTCAAATCTGTGACAAACAAAATATTGTTTTGTTTACAGATTCTGAATGCATTGTCCTTTCAAAAGATTTTAAAATTCCTAAAAATCTTGTTTTACTAAGAACACCAAGAAAGGACAATGTATATTGTTTGGACACAGAACTTTTATCCAAATCAAGTACTTTAAGCTGTTTGATATCCAAAGCATCATCCAATGAGTCTGCTCTTTGGCACAGAAGGATGTGTCACATGAACTTCAAATCCATGAATGTTTTAGTCAAAAAGAATCTGGTAAGACGTTTACCACAAAAGGAGTTCATATGTGATGATCATTGTGTAGCATGTCTTAAAGGCAAGCAACACAAAACTTCTCACAATGCCAAAGAAGTAAATTCAATCTCATCTGCTCTTCATCTGATTCATATGGATCTATTTGGTCCAACATCTGTTTTGAGTTTGAATAAAAGGGCTTACTGTTTAGTCATTGTTGATGATTTCACTAGATTCACTTGGGTTTACTTTCTTAGGTCTAAAGATGAAACTGCTGAGCTAGTCAAGTCATTTATTCTTAAGATAGAAAACCAATCCAACTCAAAAGTCAAGGTGATAAGATCAGACAATGGAACTGAGTTTAAAAATCATATTCTAAACAGTTTTTGTGAGTCCAAAGGTATTTCTAGGCAATATAGTGCACCAAGAACACCACAGCAAAATGGTGTAGCTGAAAGAAAGAACAGAACATTAATTGAGGCTGCTAGAACCATGCTAGCTGATTCAAAACTGCCAATGACCTTTTGGGCAGAAGCAGTCAACACAGCCAGTTATGTTCTAAATAGGGTTCAGATTGTTCAATCACAAGGGAAAACTCCATATGATTTATTCCATAATAGAATACCCTTAATAGCCTTTTTCAAGTCATTTGGCTGTCCATGTACCATTCTTCACACTAAGACTCACTTAGGGAAGTTTGAAAGTAAGGCTGAAGAAGGTTTCTTTGTAGGATACTCAAGTCAAAGCAAAGCCTATAGAGTATAACAGTGTGTCTAAAACCATTGAAGAAAGTGCCAATGTGGAATTTAATGAAAATACTGCAAATGTCAAAGGCACTGGTCCTGATTGGTTGTTTGATTTAGATTCACTAACAAATTCTCTGAGCTTTGTTGAGTATACTGCAAAAGCTGATGCAAACAGGATTGAAGCTGTCAACACAAATTCTTATGCTGTCAATGCAAATTCTCATGCTGGTAGCACAAATGATCAAGCTGTTGGCACAAAGTTTCAAACTGCTGCAGATTTAAACAATTGGGATGAGTATACAATTATACCACTTCTGTCTTGTGATCCTCCAGGGGTTCTGAATGCTCAACATGATACAAATTCAGACACTGAAGTGCAACTCCCAAGTCAAGAACAGCTCCAACACAAAGGGAAACAGTCCCAGATTCAAGTCAAGCTGTTCCAGAAGCTGAACCATCCACTGGTCCTGATGGAGATGATACAAATCTTGGATCCTCCTTTCAGACAGATAGAGAGCCTACACTCAGGGTTCACAAGTATCATCCTCTCAATCAAATAATGGGTGATCCACGTACACCTGTGCAAACAAGGAAAATGGTTCAAAATGAGACTGCTGCTGCTGAACAAGCAGTTCCTGAATTTAGTCTAGCTGCTTTTGAACATGCCTGTTTCATGTCTCAGCTAGAACCTAAAAAGGCATCAGAAGCTTTGAAAGATTCATCCTGGATTGAAGCAATGCAGGAAGAGCTACTACAATTCAAGATTCAGAATGTATGGACACTTGTTGATCTTCCTAAAGGAAAGAGAGCCATTGGTACAAGATGGGTGTTCAGAAACAAGAAGGATGAGAGAGGGATAGTCATCAAGAACAAAGCAAGACTAGTAGCACAAGGGTACACTCAAGAGGAAGGCATAGATTATGATGATGTATTTGCTCCAGTGGCAAGAATTGAAGCCATCAGACTGTTTTTGGCTTATGCAAGCTTCAAAGGTTTTAAAGTGTATCAAATGGATGTGAAGTCTGCTTTTCTATATGGCACAATTGAAGAGGAGGTCTATGTATGTCAGCCTCCTGGTTTTGAGGACTACAAGTATCCAGACAGAGTCTACAAGCTAGACAAGGCTCTCTATGGACTCCATTAAGCTCCTAGAGCATGGTATGACACTCTGTCATCATACCTTCTACAGAATGGGTTCAAAAGAGGCACTCTGGACAAAACACTATTCACAAAGTCCATCAAAACTGAGATTCTGCTTGTACAAATATATGTTGATGATATCATCGTTGGATCATCAAATGACAGTCTGTGCAAAGAGTTTGAGGCTTTAATGCACAAAAAGTTTCAAATGAGTTCAATGGGAGAACTCACTTTCTTTCTAGGATTGCAGGTCAAGCAGAAGCCCACAGGTCTCTTCCTAAGTCAATCAAAGTATGTTAAAGACATACTGGAAAAGTTTGGGTATCAAGATACCAAAGTTGCAAGTACTCCTATGGATCCTCACAAGCAGCTCCTTACAGACAAAGATGGCATAGATGTGGACATTCATTTATACAGATCTCTTATAGGATCTCTTATGTATCTAACATCTTCTAGACCTGATATTATGTTTGTTGTTTGCGTGTGTGCTAGGTTTCAATGTTCTCCAAAGGACTCCCATTTAGTTGCTGTTAAGAGAATCTTTAGATATCTCAAAGGCCAACCACATTTAGGCCTCTGGTATCCTAAAGACTCTCCTCTTGAACTAACAGCCTATTTTGACAGCGATTATGGAGGATGCAACATTGACAGAAAATCCACAACTGGTGGATGTCAATACTTGGGAACAAGATTGGTCTCTTGGCAGTGCAAAAAGCAAACAACTGTCTCCACTTCATCTACTGAAGCAGAATATGTAGCAGCTGCAAGTTGCTGCTCCCAAGTGATGCGGATTCAAAATCAACTGAGAGACTATGGTATGAATTTCCTATCCACTCCCATTTATATTGACAATTCAAGTGCAATTAGCATTGTACAAAATCCAGTGAAAATTTCCAAAACCAAGCATATAGAAATTAGATTTCATTTTATAAGGGACTGTAATGAGAAGAAATTAATCCAAGTTACCAAAATTCATACTGATGATTAGTTAGCTGATCTATTTACAAAACCATTTGATGTAGGAAGATTCACCTTCCTAGTATCAAATATTGGTATGGTTAATATGGATTAATTTGTTTATACATATGCTTGATTAAGGGGGAGTCACTGTTTCATTAGCAGTCGCCTAATTTTCAACTAACAGCTTGAGTATTTTCTCAAGCTGCTAGTTCATTTTCTCGGACTGTTAGTTGTTTCAGTTGATCTGTCAAAGTGTGCTGTGTAATATGGTCATTTTCATAAGTGTGTGCGCGGGTTTAGATATTTTTCAAAACCTTTAAAGGTTCCAGTTTCCTCCAAATGTAACTACCAGTTGCAAAATATCTTCCAGAACCCTTCTTGATTCTCTGAAACAATTCCCACGCACATCACTGAAACCCTAAATTCTTCGTTCATCAATGGAGTTCGTCAAAGAACACACTGTTTACCCTAATCTCTAAAACACACTGATCTTGAACCGTTCCATGACATGATGGACTTCCTTCGAAGTTCCCATATCCATCATGCTCTTCACATCAATCCCACTATCTACATATCTCACATAAAACAGTTCTGGAAATACGCCTCAGTCAAAACTGTTAATGGAGTCACATCTTTGACATCCAAAATTGATGGCAACACTGTGTCTATCACTGAGGAAAACAACATCTGCATCTTCAAGATGCCTCAGGTATATTAGACCTCTCTCTTACTGCTTTACATAATGGTCTTCATGCCATTGGATATAGGGGCCCTGCTGAATCTTTTACTTTCTTTAAAACAAATTTTGCCCCTAAGTGGAAGTACCTTGTACGTATTATTCAGCAATGTATAAGCCCAAAAAGAGCTGGTTGGTCAGAATTTTCATCAAACATAGCCACTGCCTTAGTGTGTTTATCAACTGGCCAACATTTCAATTTTTCAAATATGATTTTTCAGGGTATGCTAAGGCATCATGCCCTTAAACATGGGAAATTTTTGATGTATCCTAGATTTTTGACTGAGATTATTGCAAGAACTTGCAGTAATTTCAATGTACATAAAAAAATTCATGTTTCCCATAGGCACTCTTTACCTTCAATAAAACGTCTTCTAAAACAAAGTGCCAATGTTTTGACTGTTGATGTCCCATTGCCTTGTGCAATGTTGGACATCATTCCAAGAAACAGAGGAGAGGGTCCTGAGAAGGCTCAGCCAATCATTACTGCTTCACCCCCAGGACCCCAACCCACTCCTCCTGATACTCATATGCCTTCTGTTCCTATTGATAAGCCCACATCCCCAATCATTCTATACAAAAGGAAAAGAGGTCCAGGAGCTCCTTCCTCCTCAGCCCTCATACAAGAGCCAAATAACCCTGTGCAGGAGGACACTTCTGCACAGAATATCCAAAGGGCACCCATTGAGGACACTCTCAACCTCAATCAGGAGGTAGACATCTCAACAGAGATTGTCCATATGGGTTCTGTGGCTGACACTACTGTTGCTTCTGCACAAGAGGCACAGGACAGTGCCAACATCACTAAGACCACACCCATGGCAACAGAAGGTGTGCAAGCACCATCTGGAAGTCCCCAGTACCAAGAACAGAGGGGCCCAAAGGTTTCTACTTCTGGTATTCATGCCAGTGATAGATCACAAGCACCACATTCGTTTGCTGATCTTGAGGCTAGTCTGCAACTCATGTTATTAACGGATCCTAAGCTGCAACCTATTGTAGCAATGTTGGAATATCATCAGTCCATCATTGCTGCACAGGGGGCACAAATACTTGCACTCAGGCAGACAGAAGCGGCTCAAAATCAAAGAATGGATTATCTCCATAAAGGGTTTACCCTCTGTGGGAATAAGATCATTAAATTAGAGCAGGTGATTCGAACCCAAGTGGCAAAGGTTGTAGGTCCTCCTGACCAAACCAATGCTTCCAAAAAGGGGGAGAATCAGGAGATCCCTCAATCAGTCCAAGCAGCTCCAACAGTCGAAGCAACTCCAACAGTCCAAGATTCCAGGCTAGCAGTCCCAACAGCTTCTCAAGCTGTTAGCCTAGAAACTCAAGCTGCTTCTACAAGAGCAACTGGAGTGGTTATAAGAGAAGGAATTCAGGCTCCCATTAGTTCAGTCCAAGCTACATCTTCTGCTACAAAAGATAAGGGCAAGGGTATTCTTATTGAGTCTCCAAAGCACAAATTTTCTACCAGAGAAGCCCAGATTGCCTTTGATGCTGAGATTGCCAAAAAGATAGCAGAAGAACAAGATCAGGCTTTAGACCAGCAAACCCATGCCCCAATGCAAGATAATGAAACCTTAGGAGATTACCTAAGAGGGTTTGTGGTCAAGCAAGGTGAAAGGAAGAGGAAGATGCCAACAGGGCATACAAAGGCTGAGCATAGAAGATTTTTGATTAATTTTGCCTTTTCAGCTGGCATCCCAAAGAATATGGCTCAGTCCATGAGCACAGAAAGGTTGCAAGATATCCATGACAAGGAAATGGAAAAACGTAAGGCAGCCAAAGTCTCCCAAGAAGTCCAAAGATCACAAGATTCAGCTCAAGCTGCTATAAGTAATGTTCAAGCTGCTGCCAGTGATCCTGCTCCTTCTGTTCAAGCTACTCCTATTCCTCAATCAGAGTCAATTTCACAAACAAAGCTTGATCAGGTTAAAAAGGTGCTGTTTGAGCATCAGCTGCAAAAAGTGATGGAGATAGAGAAGTCCCTTGACCAGCATGATTTCTCAAAACCTCTTATTACTTACTGGTATGCTAAGCCAATGGATAACATTGACTTAAGATATCACTTTGTAGTAAGAAGAGAAACTGGTCATGAGGAAGAGTATAAAAGTATGATGCATATGGTCCAAGGGATGACCAGAGATGAGTTAACAAGAATGTATCACGTTGGGACTGCAACTCAAGTCAGATCTTCCCTCCCACAAGTAAAACAAGCCATTAAAGATTTGCAGAGCATTTTTGATCCTGAGTCAATAAGGAAGGATATAGAAGATCCAAGGAGATGAAAATTGTACAAGTTGATCTGTTTGTCAAATCAAAGACTTACAGAATCAGGTTTGCAAATGGATCCTGTGTATTCTTCAATTTTGAATTCTATGATCTTCCAAAGGCTATGTTACTTCAAATGAGGTCAGTAAGAATATATTGTGATAGAGAAGATTTGAAGAGAGAATTTTTGAAGGCAGTCAATCAGGAACTTGCACAGTTGTAAGTTTTTGAAAGCCTTGGTTTGTAAATAACAGTTTACTTGTTTTATTTCCTTATTTGTCTAGAACTTAAAGTCTTGTGTAAAGAATTTAAGTTAGGGGGAGATTCTTGGGAAATATTCTAAGTAGTTCAAACTGTTAGTTAGACTTCTCAGACTGTTAGTAGAATTTCTATGTAAGTACAAAGTTCATGCTGTTAGTTGAAGAAGTTCGAGCTCCTAGTATAAAAGTTCATGCTGCTAGAGTAATTTCACTCAAGCTGCTCTGCTCAAACTGCTAAGTGATTCAAGCTGCTCAACAGTTTCATAAACAGAAAGTGCTGATATTCAGGAAATGATATTTACACGAAGATTCCAGCATATCTACTATCAGAGAAGTCAGAGTCCTTCAAGGAAACAAATCAGAAAGCATTATAAATACATAGAATAAGTTTTTCTATTGTAATTAAGTTTCTGCATATTCAAGTTTGTAATTGCTTTTTCTTTAAGTTTTCATAAGCCTCTAAGGTTGTAAAACCCTAAGAACAATTTGTGTTCTTCGTCTAATCAAACAGATTAGAGGTGATTGTAATCATTCAGTTCAGCAATACAAGCAGTTTTGTTTATTTCTTATGTTTATCTGTTATGAACTCTGAAAGCTTTTATCAAAATAATTAAGTGTTATTACGCAAACTTCTTAATTAGACTTTGATTTAATACAAGATTATTGGTTTATACTCTGATCAATTCAAATCAGTTAATCTTAGGTAGTTAAGTTTAGATCCTGACACTTGCGCAACCTCTTTTTGTCACTGATTTCTGAAAATAGCTATTGATTCCATTTTTCAAATGTGGAAATTATGCATTCATGTCGCCGACATGTTGGTCCCGTACGTAACCTCTTTCGGTCCACCAGTGTTAGCCCCTTAGTTCTCTTCAACTATTGCGCCAAATTTTGCTTATGTTGGAGTTTATTTCTTTTCTGTGATTCTAGACTGAAAGTTTTTACACGTGATGTTGATAAATTTCTTGTCCATTATAGGTTAAATGGTGAGATATCCTCTAATTGTTTGTTGCTTATGTAGTCCACACGTTAAATGTTGTACACAGAATAAGCTCCTTCTGCTTGGTTTAATTTTTCTCTGTGCGGTTTGGTTGGAATCATGACAGCTTACATTTTTTTTGGATCACTCAATATTACACCAACTACAAACACAAGCCTGTACCCAAATTAGCTCCTTCCAGCTCAACAGGCCATGAGACTAACATCATAGTGGGCATTAGCTTAGCTTTATAATCTACTGAATTGTATTGGCTTTCTGGTTGGGCCAAACCTCAACATTGCTTGATGAGGCTAGAATTCCAACTGGTGGATAGTTTAGTATAGGAGTAGCAACAATGGGTATGCTTAGTACTACTGCCTATGTTCTCACTATAAATATGTTTGGCCCATAGCAGATAATGCTGGTGGAATTGTTGAGATGGGTCAGCGGGCATTCGTTTAGGGAACTAATAAATTTTAAAAATTATTCGTTTTTTATTAAATTCATAATCGTTATATGATACTAATAAATCTAAAAATTATTCTTCATGTCCATGTGAGGTTGGTTGCCCCAGATTTGCCCCAAGTATTAGGCTTCAGGTTTAGTGAATTATCAGAACAATGAATTATATCCTTTTTGTGTTTTTTTGCAAGCGTAGAATGACTAAAGTTGAATAATGAAGGTACAAATTTTACCACCATACATACAAAGGTAAGTGCCATTCAACTTCTAGATATGCAGAGTTCCTGTTTTGTTTATATCCTTTTTGTGTTTTTGTTTCATTTATTGCCATGAGTTCCTGTTTTGTTTTGTTTTTTTAACAACAAAACTATTTTATAATTTTAAAATTCTTTTATTTATACTCGTTTATAGGCCTGTCAAATGTTTATTTCAGCAACTTCTGATATGTGACATTCAAGAGCTAAGAAGGTATGCAATTCAAATTACATATCCAGATTTTAATTAGCTCATCCATAAATTACATATTCATACTTTGTTTCAACTATTATGTTTTTTGCATGACAATTCTTCATATATGTGTTTTTTATCTACAGAATTTTTTTTATATTTAACCAGAATTACATAACTCTGATGTAGAGTTAAATTCATGCATTTGGTGATCCATTTTCTTCTCTCTATTTGCTAATATTGTGTTGGGAAATATTCTAAGTATGTCAAACTATTAGTTAGATTTCTCAAACTGTTAGTAGTATTTCTGTGTAATTACAAAGTTCAAGCTGTTAGTTCAATAAGTTCAAGCTGCTAGTACAAAAGTTCAAGTTGCCAGAGTTAAAAGTTCAAGCTGCTCAACTGATTAACAACAAAAAGTGCTGAAATTCAGGAAGTGATATATATTTCAAGATTTGAAGATCTTCCAAGCATATCTACTATCATAGAAATCAGAGTTAATCAAGGAAACAAATCAGAAGGCTATATATATAGATAGACTAGGTCTTTCTATTGTAAGTCTGTACGTGAAAGTTCTGTAATTCTGTACTTCATTGTAATTGCTTTCTGATAAAGTTTCTCAAGCCTCTAAGGTTGTAAAACCCTAAGAATAGTCTGTGTTCTTCGTCTAATCAAACAGGTTAGAGGTGATTGTAATCAGTGATTTTGGCAATATAAAGGATTTGATTTTAGTTATATTTATCTGTTATTTATTCTGAAAGTTTTTCTTAAAACAATTAAGTGTTATTCCGCAAACTTCTTAATTGGACTTTGATTCAAAACAAGGTTATTGGTTTACACTCTGATTTATTAAAACCAGTTAATCTTAGGTGGTATATTGATCTTGACAAGTGGTATCAGAGCCATGTTTTGTTTGTTATTCTTTGTTTTCAAAGTCAGAAACTTTCTTTGTTTTAAAAAATTTATTTTTCTGCAATGGAGTTTGAAAATAGCAGTAGTGGATCTGGGCAAGGACTCAAAGTGCCTATGCTCAAACCCATTGAGTTCGAGATGTGGAAACTCAGGATTCAACAGCACATTCAATTTATTGATTATGCCCTATGGGAAGCTGTTGAAAATCCTCCTGCAGTTGATCCTGAACTAGATGCTGAGGGCAAACCCAAAAGAACACCTCCAAAAACTGAGACTGAAAGAAAGGCTAGAATGAATGAAGTGAAAACTCTTACTCTTTTACAAATAGCCATTCCTAATGTTTATCAACATCAATTTAAAAAGTTCTATACTGCTCATTCTCTTTGGATTGCTTTAGAGAAAAGATTTGCTGGCAATGCTAGCACCAAAAGGAATCAAAAGGATCTTTTAAAAAAGCAGTGTGAAAACTTTTCTGGTGGCAAGAATGAAAACCTTTACTCAGATTTTTGATAGGTTTAATAAGCTAATAGGTGATTGGAGAGTGCTAAAGTCAGCCTGGATCAAGATGCAGTAAACAGAAAATTCCTCGGATCTCTTGGTGAAGAATGGACAGTGTATGTTGCCCAATGGAGAACCAAAGACACTCTAGATGAAATAGAGTTGGATGATCTTTACAACAGCCTGAGAGTGTTTGAATATGAGATTGAAAAGAAAAAGAAATCATTTTCTTACAATCACAACACTGCTCTGCTGTCATCAGCATTAACTGATAAATCAAACTGTTGTGATTCTTTTTCAGGTGCTGATGGTAACTCTTCTGAAGTTCATTATGAAGCATTTATTGCAAGTGATGGAATGTTTGCTCTAAATGCTGATGATCTGGAACAAATCCATACAGATGATTTAGAAGAGATGGACTTAAAGTGGCAGCATGCTATGTTGACTATGAGGGCCAAAAGATTTCTGAAAAGGACTGGCAGACCAAACTTTCAAGCCAGAAGAGAAGGCAAGCCAGCATTTGATAAATCAAATGTTGAGTGCTTTAAATGCCACAAGCTTGGCCACTTTGCTAGAGAGTGCAGATCCCAAGGTCAGCAGCCACCAAGACCCCAGCAAATCAATCAAACTTCATCCTCACAAGCTCTTGTCTCTCAAGAAGACAACGTCTTTGACTGGAGTGATCAGACAGAAGAGGAGTTTCAAAATCAAGCTCTTGTGGCAGAAACATCAACTGTCACTTCCACTGAACTACCATCTGAGGTAAATGCTAAACTCTGCTCTCAAACATGCAAAAATATGGTTAAAAAGTACAGAGATTCATAATGAGAGCATGTGCAAAACTCTAGCTAAGATGGAAGAGAGGAGATATGAGTATATGCAGGCTATAGAAGATCTTGAAAAACAGATCAATGACTATAAGGATAATGAGATTCAGATGGGACGTGATAGAACATATCATGAGTGGGAGAAAAAGGAACTGAATGAGAAAATAGAGACCCTAAATAAGAAACTAGATGAGGCTGAACAGAAGGTGTTAGAAGCTAATAAGAAAATAGAATCTATTAATATAGATTTAGGTAGCTTCAAGCTGGCCAAACAAAAGCTAGAACACCTAATGGAGTTCCAATTTAAAGATAGGGTAAAATCTCAACTCAATCCCAAGGAAGGTATAGGATACAAAGCTACTCCACCCCCATACAACAACAAATACATTCATCCCATGAGTGAAGTTGCTGATAGGCTTGTAAATGAACCATTAGATGAGACAATGAAAACTGTAGATCCTATCCTTGAAGACAGGCCTGAATCTAAAGAAGAATTGATTCCAAATGAAGGCTGTGAGTGTAAAGAAGTTGAGAGCAACTCCAAAACAATGAGTGCACCTATAGAACCTCCTACTTCCAGTTTCATCAAAACCCACAGTGTGAAAGGAAAAGAGAAGACGAGTGTATGCAATAATGCTCCACATGTTTTTGTACCTTCTAACTATAACATTGTATCTTCTTCAAAAACTAATAAAAAGGGTAAGACTGTTCCAATATGCAAATGCCAAAAGCATGGTGTCCAAAAGTTTCCCACACAGCAGCAGGTGAGGGGAAATCAAAGGAACAAGAACTAGTTATGGTCCCACAAAACTAGTTCTCCAATCAAAACAGTCAAAAGATGTTTCCATTGTGGCAGGAAAAATCATTTGGCCAGGCATTGTTCATATAAACCATCTGTTACAAAACAGATTGTGATTCAAAAACAGGCGATTGTTCAAAACTCAACAATTTCAAAGGCCAAAACACCTGTCACACCAGTTCCAAAGAAGACAGTTGATCACAGGTACTTAAAAGTCAACAAAAGACAGCCTACACACCAAAAACAAGTTTTAGCAAAATCCAAAGCAAACATAAAAAAGGTATGGTGTGTTAAATGCAAAAACACAGATTAAACTGCTAATGCAAGTGTTGAGACTGTTAAGTCAAAAGTTGGAACTGGTAGTGCAAATTCTGAAACTGTTAGCACTCAGAACCCAGTTCAAACTGCTAAGTCTAAAACTGGAACTGGTAGTGGATCTTCTGAGACTGTTAATGAAAAGGTTGGAAATAACATCTGGATACCTCATGTCATAACTAAATACTCTTCAAAATCCACCAGTGGATCTCACTAAGTTTAAAAAGACACAAACAGTGTTTAGTTATGTCAATGCACAAGGACAACCCAAAACCAATTTGGTTTGGGTTTACTCCACTACTAACTAAGCTTTTTTTGTGCAGGGCAACCACAGGACCCAACATAAGACAAGATGGCATATGGACAGTGGATGCTCTAGGCACATGACAGGAAACTCTGAATGCCTGTCAAATTTCAAAAGCTTTGAAGGAGGGTTTGTTGCATTTGGAGGAAATTCCAAGGGAGGTAAGGTAACAGGTAAGGGTACTGTCAAAGCAGGAAATATGATCTTCAATGATGTTTTGTATGTTGAACAGCTGAAGTACAATTTACTAAGTGTGTCTCAAATCTGTGATAAACAAAATATTGTTTTGTTCACAGACTCTGAGTGCATTGTCCTTTCAAAAGATTTTAAAATACCTGAAAATCTTGTTTTACTTAGAACACCAAGAAAGGACAATGTCTACTGTTTGGACCCAGATCTTTTATCCAAATCAAATACTTTAAGCTGTTTGATATCCGAAGCATCAAAAAATGAGTCTGCTCTTTGGCACAGAAGGATGTGTCACATGAACTTCAAATCTATGAATGTTTTAGTCAAAAAGAACTTGGTAAGAGGTTTACCACAAAAGGAGTTCATATGTGATGATCATTGTGTAGCATGTCTTTAAGGCAAGCAACACAAAACTTCTCATAAGGCCAAAGAAGTAAATTCAATCTCATCTGCTCTTCATCTTATTCATATGGATCTTTTTGGTCCAACATCTTTTTTGAGTTTGAATAAAAGAGCTTACTATTTAGTCATTATTGATGATTTCACCAGATTTACATGGGTTTACTTTCTTAGGACTAATGATGAAACTGCTGAGCTAGTCAAATCCTTTATTCTTAAGATTGAAAACCAATCAAATTTAAAAGTTAAGGTGATCAGGTCATACAATGGAACTGAGTTTAAAAATCATATCCTAAACAGTTTTCGTGAGTCTAAAGGCATTGCAAGGCAGTTTAGTGCACCTAGAACACCACAACAAAATGGTGTAGCTGAAAGGAATAATAGAACTTTAATAGAGGCTGCTAGAACCATGCTAGCTGATTCCAAACTGCCAATGACCTTCTGGGCAGAGGCAGTAAATACAGCCTGTTATGTGCTAAATAGGGTACAAATTGTTCAGTCACAAGGGAAAACTTCATATGAGTTATTCCATCAAAGGATTCCCTTAGTAGCCTTCCTAAAACCTTTTGGCTGTTCATGCACTATCTTACATACTAAAACTCACTTAGGAAAGTTTGAAAGTAAGGCAAAAGAAGGTTTCTTTGTAGGTTACTCTATTCAAAGCCTATTAGGTGTATAACAGTATAACTAAAACCATTGAAGAAAGTGCCAATGTTGAGTTTAATGAACATACTGCAAATATCAAAGGCACTGGTCCTGATTGGTTGTTTGATTTAGATTTACTAACAAATTCTCTGAGCTTTGTTGAGTATACGACAGGAACTGTTGAATACAGTGTTGAAACTGTCAGCCCAAATTCTCATGCTGGTAACACAAATATTCAAGCTGTTGGCACAAAGTTTCCAACAATTGCAGATTCTGCTACATGGGATGAGTATACTGTACTGCCACTTCTATCCTGTGACCCACTAGGGGTCCTGATTGATCAACAAGACACAAATACAGAGTGTGAAGTGCCAATCCCAAACCCTGAAGTAACAACTCCATTCATTAGGGAAACAGTCCCATTTTCTGATCAAACTGTTACTGAAGCAGAATCCTCAAGTGGTGCTGAAGGTGATGATACAAATCTGGGAAGATCATTTCAGACAGAAAGAGAACCCACACTCAGGGTTCACAAGTATCATCCTCTCAACCAGATAATGGAAGACCCACGCACTCCTGTGCAGACAAGGACAATGGTTCACAAGGAGTCCACTGATGCTGAATCAGCAGTCCCTGAATTCAGTCTAGCTGCCTTTGAACATGCATGCTTCATGTCACAATTGGAGCTAAAGAAGGCATCTGAGGCTCTGAAAGATCCATCTTGGATTGAGGCAATGCAAGAAGAACTTTTGCAATTCAAGATTCAAAATGCATGGACTCTAGATGACTTGCCTAAAGGTAAGAGGGCAATTGGTACAAGATGAGTTTTCAGAAATAAGAAGGATGAGAGAGGTGTAGTGATCAAGAACAAAGCAAGGTTGGTAGCTCAAGGATATACTCAAGAAGAAGGAATAGATTATGATGATGTCTTTGCCCCAGTAGCAAGGATAGAAGCCATCAGACTGTTCCTAGCTTATGCCAGCTTCAAAGGGTTCAAAGTGTACCAAATGGATGTGAAATCTGCATTCTTGTATGGTACAATCGAAGAAGAGGTTTTTACGTGTCAACCTCCTGGATTTGAGGACTATAAGTATCCAGACAGAGTCTACAAGTTAGACAAAGCCTTCTATGGACTCCACCAAGCCCCAAGAGCATGGTATGACACTCTGTCTTCAAATATTCTACA
Organism: Centrapalus pauciflorus; assembly: GCA_020465985.1. Lineage (NCBI taxonomy): Eukaryota > Viridiplantae > Streptophyta > Magnoliopsida > Asterales > Asteraceae > Centrapalus > Centrapalus pauciflorus. Next base: position 54,518 of record JAANYP010005714.1, on the reverse strand, counting down.
AAATGGATTTAAGAGAGGTACTCTGGACAAGACATTATTCACAAAGTTCATCAAATCAGAGTTTCTTCTTGTTCAGATCTATGTTGATGATATCATCTTTGGATCAACAAATGACACTCTGTGCAAGGAGTTTGAAACTTTAATGCATAAGAAGTTTTAAATGAATTCAATGGGGGAACTAACCTTCTTTCTAGGATTGCAGGTCAAGCAAAAATCTTCTAGACTTTTTATAAGTCAATCAAAGTATGTGAATGACATCCTGGAAAAGTTTGGATACAAGGACACCAAAGTGGCAAGTACACCAATGGACACTCATAAGCAGCTTGATGCAGATAAAGATGGAGTGGATGTGGATATTCATTTATACAGATCCTTGATAGGTTTCTAATGTATCTCACATCTTCTAGACCTGATATAATGTTTCCTGTTTGTGTTTGTACAAGGTTTCAATGTGCTCCAAAGGATTTCCATTTCTTTGCTGTTAAGAGAATCTTTAGATACCTCAAGGGCCAACCACAATTGGGCCTATGGTACCCTAAGGACTCTCCTCTTGAACTAACAGCTTATTATGACAGTAACTATGGAGGTTGCAACATAGACAGAAAGTCCACAACTAGTGGATGTCAATATCTAGGAGCTAGACTAGTCTCTTTGCAACGCAAAAAGCAGACCACAGTCTCCACTTCATCAATCGAGGCAGAATATGTTGCAGCTGCCAGCTGCTGTTCCCAAGTAAAGTGGATTCAGAATCAATTGAGAGACTATGGTATGAACTTCCTATCTACTCCCATTTATATTGACAATTCAAGTGCAATAAGCATTGTGCAAAATCCAGTGAAATTTCCCAAAACCAAGCACATAGAAATTAGATTTCATTTTATAAGGTACTGTAATGAGAAAAAGTTAATCCAAGTTACCAAAATTCATATAGATGATCAGTTAGCTGATCTATTTACAAAACCATTTGATGTAGGAAGGTTCACCTTTCTAGTATCAAATATTGGTATGGTAAATATGGATTAATTTGTTCTTCATTAGTCTTCCTTATTTTATGAAAAAAATACTTTCAATGTTCTTAGTTAAGGGGGAGCCACTGTTTCATTAGAAAATGCTTAATTTGCAATTAACAGCTTGAGAATATTCTCAAGCTGCTAGTTCATTTTCTCGGACTGTTAGTTGTTTCACTTGGTCTGTCAAAGTGTGCAGGGTAATTCAGTAATTCTTCATAAGATTGTGCGCGGGACTAGATATTTTTGAAAAGCCAAAACCTTTAAAGTCCCAGTTTAGTTAGATTGGAACTACCAGTTGCAAAAATATCTTCCACAATCTTTTCATCTTCTCTCTGAGCGATTCACACACAGTCGTTCAAAACCCTAAACCCCCGTCGTGATTTCTAATGAAGTTTGTCAAAGAACACAACTGCCTTCCCTACTCTCTCAAACACACTGAACTCCAACCATTCCATGACATGATGGATTTCCTTTGTGGTTCCCATATCCATTATGCTCTAACTGTCAATCCTACCATATACGTCTCACACATAGAACAGTTTTGGAAATTAGCCACTGTCAACATCATTAATGGAGTCACGTCTTTTGCATCTTCAAGATGCCACAGGTATAACTGATTTATCCCTTACTGCTTTACATGAAGGACTTTTTGCTATTGGGTATAGGGGCCCTACTGATTCTTTTACCTTCTTCAAAGCACATTTTGCCCTAAATGGAAATATCTTGTGCATATTATTCAGCAGTACATCAGTCCTAAAAGAACTGGTTGGTCTGAATTTTCTTCGAACATTGTCACTGCCTTAGTGTGCTTATTAACAGGCCAACAGTTTAATTTTTCAAATATGATTTTTCAAGGCATGTTACGGCACCATGCCCTAAAGAATGGGAAATTTTTGATGTATCCACGGTTTTTGGCAGAAATAATTGCAAAGTCTTGCAATAATTTTAAAGTACATAAAAGGATGCATGTTTCTCATAGGCACTCTTTACCTTCTATCAAAAGGTTTTGAAACCAAGTGCCAATTTTCATAATGTGGATGTCCCATTGCCTTCTGCAATGCAGGACATCAATCCAAGAAACAGAGGAGAGGGTCCTGAGCAGGCTCAGCCATCAAAAACTGCTTCACCCCCAGGACCCCAACCCACTCCTCATGATACATACACTTCCAGAGCCAAATAGCCCTGTGCATGAGGACAATCCTACACAGAATATCGAAAGGGAACCCATTGAGGATACTCCCACCCTTAATTTGGAGGTGGACATCCCATCAGATGATGTTCATATGGGTTTTGTGGCTGGTACTACTGATGTCTCTACACAAGAGGCGCAGGACAGTATCAACATATCTAAGACCACACCCATGGCAACAGAGGGTGTGCAAGCACCATCTGGAAGTCCCCAGTACCAAGAACAAAGGGGCCCAGAAGTTTCTACTTATGAAATTCATGCCAGTGATAGATCTCAAATACCACTATTTTTTGAAGATCTTGAGGCTAGTCTGCAACTAATGGCTTTGACGGATCAACAACTGAAACCTGTTGTAACTATTTTGGAACATTACAAGTCCATCATTGCTGCACATGGATCTCAAATCACAGCCCTACAACAACTCACAAGCTCTGAACAACAACGCCTTGATCAGTTTCATCTTGGCTTCACTCTGTGTGGCAACAAGATTATCCAGCTCGAGAAGATGGTTCGATCCCTACTTGCAAAGGTTTTTGGTCCTCCTGGACAAACCTATGCATCCAAAAATGGGGAGAATCAGGAGATCCCTCATCCAGTCCAAACAGCTTCAACTTCTCCACCAACAGCTTCAGTTTCTAGGCTAACAGTCCCAACAGTTTCTCAAGCTGTTAGTCTAGAAGCTCAAGTTGTTCCAAGCAAATCAAGTGGAGTGGTTATCAAAAAAGGTTCTCAAGCTCCTGCCCCAGCAGTCCAGTCCACAGTATCAGCTTCCAAAGACAAGGGAAATGGTATTTTAATTGAGCCTCCAAAGATCAAATTCAATTCTAAAGAAGCCCAAGTTGCCCATGATGCTGAACTGAAACCTGTTGTAGCCATTTTGGAACATTATAAATCCATTATTGCTGCACAGGGGTCTGAAATCACAGCATTGCTACATCTCACAGCAGCTCAACAATAGAGACTTGATCAGTTTCACCTTGGGTTCACACTATGTGGTAACAAGATCATACAGCTTGAGAAGATTATTTGAACCCTGCTTGCAAAGGTTTTTGGTCCCTCTAATCAAACCAATGCATCCAAAAAGGGGAGAATCAAGAGATCCCTCATCCAGTCCAAATAGCTTCAACCTCTCCACCAACAGCTCCAATTTCTAGGCTAACAGTCCCAACAGTTTCTCAAGCTGTTAGTCTAGAAGCTCAAGATGCTACCACTAGAACATGTGGTGTAGTCATCAGAGAAGGTCCTCAAGCTTCTGCCCCAGCAGTCCAACCCACAGTATCAGCTTCCAGAGACAAGGGTAAAGGTATTCTAATTAAGCCTCCAAAGATTAAATTCATTTCTAACGAAGCCCAAGTTGCCCATGATGCTGAACTGGCAAGGAAATTAGCAGAAGAACAAGATGAGATCTTAGACCAGAAAACCCATGAACCAATGGGAGATGATGAAACCTTAGGAGATTACCTAAGAGGGTTTGTGGTCAAGGGTAATCAAAAGAAGAGGAAAAGGCCAACAGGGCCTTCAAAGGCAGAACATAGAAGATTTTTGATAAATTTCTCTGCTACAGCTGGAATATCAAAAGTAATTGCTCAATCATGGTCGACTGAAAAACTTCAGGCTTTATACGACAAAGAAAAGGAGAAGGAAAAAGCCTTTTATCAAGTCCAAGTTCCACAAAAACCAGTTCAAACTGTTGCTGATGCTCCTCAAGCTGAAACCATTAAACAAGCAAAGTTTGATCAGGTAAAGAGAGTGCTGTTTGAACAACAGCTGCAAAAGCTATGGAAATTGAAAAGGTCCTGGATCAGCATGACTTCTCAAAACCTCCAATTACTTATTGGTATGATAAGTCTTTGGATGACATTGATTTAGGATATCATTTTGTAATCAAAAGAGAGGCTGGTCCAGAGGAAGAATATAAAAGCCTAATGCATCTGGTACAGAGAGTGACTAGAGATGAACTGACCCAAATGCATCATATTGGAGCTGCCAGTCACTCTAGGTCACCAATTGTATGGGTTCAACAAAATTTGAAAGATCTTAGAAGCATTTTTGACCCAGAGTCTACCAAAGTATATATAAAAGCTGTCAAGGAAATGAAGATTGTACACCGACCACAAAAGCTGTCAAGGAAACTGAACCTGTCCAGAATTATATCATATCATATCAGTAGCTTTTAGCTTTAAAACTTTGTTTGATCTGATTCTGATAACTGATAACTCATCAATCGTTTCGTTCATTTTCTTTGTTTCTTTGAATTCTCAAAAGATATTGTGACGCCCTCAAATTTTGATAGCATAATTGAATCACCAGGATCAACATACAACCCAATGAAGAACATGATAATTGAAATTGAATACTTAAATTAGATTTAAGCAGTTCCACACTAAAGCAATGAAAGTACATGTCTACAGTGATTAAGTCTAACTATTACAACATCATAATTGTTTTAAAGTCATGTAACAAATCCCAGCCCAAAGTTACAACATCTGTATACCAATAGTTCTAAGACTCCGGGATATTGAATAGAAATTTTGCTTAGGTAGAAGGTCTAGCTACACCTTTGCCTTTGCCTGAAAACATTGTGAGTCAACAGTAAGCTAATTTGCTTAGTGAGATAACAGATTATGCAAACAACAAATATTTCTAAACAAGCATTGCGTAACCATGGGCAGTGTAAGCCCCAATTTATGTGTAAACAGGCAGTGTAAGCCTCGTAGTATGTGAAAACCATGCAGTGCAAGCATGGGGTTGGCAGTTCAAATGCTGATCGGGGATGTGTCGAACCTGACCAGGATAACGAGTGGGATGATCAGTCCCCGACAGTGGCCTGCTGTCAGCCCAGTCCAGGTCGCATCAGATTGTGAAGTAATGATCATGCAGTGCAAGCATGATGTAAATAGATGCACTTTCAAATGAACGCTGGCTACATGTGTGTTACATGTCAAGTACGAGTGTGCATCATAACAACAAAGTAATCATGAGTGCCAATTGATGTAATGAACAAAGTGAACATGCCATTGAATATGTAAACGTATGAATGCAAAGGCAATAAATGTTAGAATGATAATCTATTACTCACAGTGATTGGTTTAGTGTGTCGTGTTTCTGAATCAATGTGTGTTAGACAACACCACAATGATCTGTCAAGTAAGTGTAATGATGATTTAGTGTCAGTAATTGCTTAAAACTTAAAATTCTGAAAATTAAGTATAATTGGATATGAATTCGGACCACATCCGAATTCGGATGGTCCGAATTGAAGATGGTCCGAAACAGGGGTAAGGCCCGAATTTGGCAGGTCCGAAATAAGGTGGTCCGAAATGGTTTCTGGTCCGAATTGCTATTGGTCCGAAATGAACAGGTCCGGACTTGGATGAACAGGACCCGAATTCGGATGGTCCGAATTCGGTTCATCCAGATCCGAGTTCATACTTAGTAAATTTCCAACATTTTCCAGAAATTATATTTGGATCATTTTTGCATGTTTTAGTAACTAAAATAGAAGATATGAGCTTAAATACACTATTTCAACTTATTATGTACCAAATATCCCACATTTGTGTCTATTTTTCTATAAGTCTCGAAGAACACACACACTAAAACACACACTAAATCCAAAATCATACTTAGAGTGTGAATCTGATTCTGAAATTTGGTATACTACAACATACATGCTCGATTTTAACATTGGAACATTAATATCCAACATGCATTAACATCTCGAATCATAATCTTATGATTCGGTTCTTGTAAAAACCGAACCAAAAACTGCATGAATCTCAAGTTTGAGTGAATCTTACATCAAATTGCTTGTTGTAGCAGTTATAGTTCCTAAATTGCAACTTGAATCCAACTTTTGCACTTGAAATTGTTGATTTCTTGTGTGTTCCTTGGATTGAAGCCGAGAGAGAGAGTGAAGAGAGAGAAATCGGTGAGTGAGAGAGTAGAGAGAGTGTGTGATTTTGAAATAATGAAAGGCTTCCCTTCTTTTATTTTCTATTTCTCTCTATTTGCACATTATACCCCTCAACTTCGTATATTCTTATTTAACTGATAATATGATCAAAATTTGTTTAAATTGATATAATATTCTATTAATACAATAATTGAGTCCTTAAAATTGTAATATACAAATAATTGAAAAGTAGGGATGTTACAGCATGGGCTCCACCACGCCTATACTTCGTCCGCGAAGTCATGCTGCGCTAAACAGACTTGGGTACTTAGTCTTCATGTCTTCTTCCGATTCCCAAGTGTGATTAGCTCCCTTATGATGCTTCCACTTGACTAACATCATTTTGACCTCTTTGTTCCGTAGCTTCTTGACCTTTGTTTCCAAAATGCACTCCGGCTCATCAACGAACCTTAGTCGTTCGTCAACTTTAATTTCTGAATGATCAGTCCATGGTTCCCTCTCGGGCACCAGACTCTTTCTTAAGTAGCACACATGAAAGACCGGGTGAACACCTGACAATTCCTCCGGCAACTCCAAATGATAGGACTGATTACCAACTCTTTCTAGTATCCGAAAAGGTCCTATAAACCGAGGAGATAGCTTTCCTCGCTTAACAAATCTTGTAACACCTTTCATCGGATATACCTTCAAGTATACCCAGTCATCCTTCTGAAACTCTATCGCTTTATGACGGCGATCGTGGTAATTCTTTTGTCGATCTTGCGCCGTTTTCATGTACCATCTAATGAGTTGGATCTTTTCATTGGTTTCTTGTAGCAAAGCTGGTCCGGCGATAGGAGTTTCTCCTGTTTCCCTCCAACAAGTTGGAGTCCTACACTTTCTGCCATACAGGAACTCAAATGGTGCCATTTTGATTGTGGAATGGTAACTGTTGTTGTAGGAGAATTCAACCAATGGGAGGTGATCGTCCCAGTTACCACCCAAATCCATGACACAGGCTCTGAGCATGTCTTCCAGAGTTAAGATCGTTCTTTCACTTTGCCCGTCCGATTGAGGTCTATAAGCAGTACTCATTGCGATACGAGTACCAAGACCGTTTTGCAGAGCAGCCCAGAAGTTGGAAGTGAATCTACTATCTCGGTCAGAGAGAATAGACTTGGGCACACCATGCCTAATGATGATTTCGTTCAAGTAGATCTGGGCAAGACGGTCCAGTGAATAGGTTTCCCGAATGGGAATGAAGTGAGCAGATTTTGTCAGACGGTCAACAATGACCCAAATGGCATCATGTTGATGATGTGTATTGGGCAGCTTTGTTACGAAGTCCATAGTAATATGGTCCCACTTCCATTCCAGGATAGGAAGAGGTTGCATACTACCATAGGACTGTTGATGTTCTGCTTTGACTAATCTGCATGTTCTGCACTTCTCTACAAATTGACCAACATCTCTTTTCAACCCTGGCAACCAGAAATCAGCTTTTAGGTCGTTGTACATTTTTGTGCTACCAGGATGAATTGAGAATTTAGATTGGTGAGCTTCTTCAAGAATTACTTCTCTCATGTTCCCGAACTTAGGAACCCAAACTCTGCCGTACACACCTTTGAGTCTGGTTCCATCATCTTGCATTAAAGGTATTTGAATTCTAACATCTTCATTCTTTACGTTCTCCTCTTTTAGAGCCTGCAGCTGAGCAGCTCTTACATCGTCTATGATTGTTGATGTCAGTCTTGTGGAAGTTAAGGCATAACAATGCGCCTTGCAGTAAGCTTTTCTACTTAGGGCGTCAGCCACTACGTTGGCTTTCCCTGGATGGTATAGAATCTCACTGTCGTAATCTTTGATCAGCCCCATTGACCTTCTCTGCCTCATATTCAAGTCCTTCTGACTGAATATATACTTTAAACTTTTGTGGTCGGTGTAGAGCTGACATTTGGTTCCGTACAAGTAGTGCCTCCATAGCTTGAGAGCGAAAGTCACAGCAGTTAACTCCAAGTCGTGAGTGGAGTAGTCTTTCTCATGTGGTTTGAGCTGTCATGAAGCGTATGCTATGACATTTCCTCTTTGCATCAGAACAGCACCCAAACCCATGCCTGATGCATCTGTGTACACTACGAAGTCCTCGTTCTCTTCAGGCAGGGCTAAACCTGGTGCTTCACTTAATAACTTCTTAAAATTATCGAAAGCAACTTGCTGTTCTTCTTTCCAAAAGAAGGTTGCGTTCTTGCGAGTAAGCTTTGTAAGCAGAACGGTGATTTTGGAGAAGTCTTTGATGAATCGGCGGTAATAACCAGCCAATCCCAGAAAGCTACGAATTTCTGAGGCTTTGCGGGGTGATTCCCAGTTCTGGATAGCTTCAATCTTTGCAGAATCAACAGCAATCCCAGCACCAGATATCATGTGCCCCAAGAATTGGATCTAAGTTGTATGTTTAGGAGGAACAAGTTAACAAAAGAGTTTATAATTGAGTATAGGGATCATGAAATTGTTTGGAATGTTGAGACGTACCTGCCTCAACCAGAATTCACATTTCGAGAATTTGGCATAAAGTCGCTCTCGCAGATGTGTAGCATGATCCTCTTTGGTCTTTGAATAGACGAGAATGTCATCGATGAACACGATGACAGATTTGTCGAGCATTGGCCGGCAGACTCTGTTCATGAGATCCATGAAAGCAGCCGGTGCATTGTAAGACCGAATGGCATTACCAGAAACACGTAGTATCCGTAACGAGTTCTGAAAGCCGTCTTTGGAATGTCATCTGGGTGTACTTTGAGCTGGTGATATCCCGAACGAAGATCAATCTTCGAGAAGTAGCTTGCGCCCTGTAACTGGTTGAAGAGATCATCAATCCGGGGCAATGGGTATTTGTTTTTGATTGTTACTTTGTTGAGTACGCGGTAATCGATGCACATACGTAATGTGCCATCCTTCTTTTTAACAAACAACACAGGAGCGCCCCATGGAGAAGAACTTTGGCGTATGAAACCCTTATCGAGCAACTCCTGTAATTGTTTCATCATTTCCTGCATTTCAGCAGGGGCTAAACGATAAGGAGCCTTTGCTATTGGAGCAACTCCAGGATTGAGGTCAATGCGGAATTCCACTTGACGATCAAGTGGCAATCCCGAGATATCTTCTGGAAAGACATCTGGAAACTTGGAAACAACAGGAACGGTGGAAGGAGATTGAATTTCAGCCTTTGCATCGACATCGTAGGCTAAATATGCAGAACAACCCTTGGCAACATGCTTTCGGGCTTTTACAATTGAAATAAGGCATAAGTCGCCTTTATGTCTATCACCATAAATGCAAATATCTCGGCCCTCGGGAGTGGTAATCTTGATCATTCTTTTCTTGCAAACGATTTGGGCCTCATTGTGAACCAACCAATCCATTCCTACTATGACATCGAATTCCCCGAACTCCAAGGGAATTAAGTCTATGTTGAACACTACATCTTCAACCAGCAATGTGCAATTCCTATATACTTTGTCTGCTTTAACTAACATGTTGCTAGCAGTCTCTATGTCAAGTACAAATTGCAGTTTTGAAGTAGGCTTATTGAATTGACGAGCAAATGAAGTGGAGACAAACGAACGGTTGGCTCCGGAATCAAATAAGATGCGTGCGGGAATGGAATTAACAAAGAACGTACCAGTGACCACCTCCGGGTCATCTTTTGCTTCTTCAGCAGTGATTTGGAATGCCCTTGTTGGAGCCCTTTGAGATTGATCCCTGCGAGCAGTGGAAGCTGCAGAAGATCTTGTTGTTGACTGTTGAACACTTTGATCTCGTGGGGGTTTCGGGCAGTCCCTTGCAAAGTGGCCAAGTCTGTCGCAGTTGTAGCATGCATCATCTTTTCGAGGACAATACTCCCAGTGATGGCCTTTCTGCCCACAGCGAAAGCAGTACATGTCTTGAGTCTTGCACTCCCCAGAGTTGCGCCTTTCTGCATCGCCTGCAGTCTCTCATTTCCGAACTGGCCGAAAAGGCCCTTCCCTTCTTTGGTGATGAAGATTGTTGATTAGATTGAGGAGAGAATTGGGATGATCCAGACTCCCGCTGCCTTTCTGGCGGCAACGGTTGAGTCGGTGCTGCAGCAGTTGAACCGATGACATATCCAGATAACAGAACAATTTGCTCCACATTTCGAGCAGCCTCCAGTAACCCAGCAAAAGTTGTATACCGAACCCCACTCATGGTTCGGCGAATCTCATAGTCTAAACCGGCCTCAAACCGGGCTATCTTTCTTTCCTCTGTGTCGAATCTCATGACTGCATCTCTTGCAAACATTGCGGTTGCAAAGCGGACCATGTCCTTTTCTGCGCAGTCGCTGATTCTGAAAGTTCGTTCCGCGGTGGTGATCCATTCCAATGCTGTGACAGCATCTCCAGTTCCATCAAAAGTAACAGCCCCGTTACTTTTGAAGTCCTTAAATCTACAACCCCTTGACTTGTTAGAAGACCCCGTGTCTCCTTGTATTTCCTCTTGATTGTCTTGTTGTTGCTCTTTGTTCTTCCTTTTATCCGCTTTACGCTTCGCTTCGACCTCATCTCTGGCCCTTAATTGGTCGACAAATGACTGAGCCTGCTCAGCCATTCTTTTGGATTGTAACTCATTGTTATGTTCCATGAGAGCTTGCATCATCTGGAACATTTGCTGAGGAGTCATATCGTCTCCTGACATGTTCTAAAATATAACAATTTGTATTTAGAACATTTGGTTGTAAGTCCTAAGTTTACAGTTACCCTTTATTTGTCCCCGTGTGCATGTCAATCTTATCTTATTTCATATCATTTCCTAGGAGTCCATTCTAATATCATAACCTAAGTTTGAGTCCAAGTCCTCGCAGACACTTGAAACCTCAAACTAATGCTCGGATACCAAACTCTGTGACGCCCTCAAATTTTGATAGCATAATTGAATCACCAGGATCAACATACAACCCAATGAATATCATGATAATTGAAATTGAATACTTAAATTAGATTTAAGCAGTTCCACACTAAAGCAATGAAAGTACATGTCTACAGTGATTAAGTCTAACTATTACAACATCATAATTGTTTTAAAGTCATGTAACAAATCCCAGCCCAAAGTTACAACATCTGTATACCAATAGTTCTAAGACTCCGGGATATTGAATAGAAATTTTGCTTAGGTAGAAGGTCCAGCTACACCTTTGCCTTCGCCTGAAAACATTGTGAGTCAACAGTAAGCTAATTTGCTTAGTGAGATAACAGATTATGCAAACAACAAATATTTCTTTACAAGCATTGCGTAACCATGGGCAGTGTAAGCCCCAATGTATGTGTAAACAGGCAGTGTAAGCCTCGTAGTATGTGAAAACCATGCAGTGCAAGCATGGGGTTGGCAATTCAAAAGCTGATCGGGGACGTGCCGAACCTGACCAGGATAACGAGTGGGATGATCAGTCCCCGACAGTGGCCTGCTGTCAGCCCCAATGCAGGTCGCATCAGATTGTGAAGTAATGATCATGCAGTGCAAGCATGATGTAAATAGATGCACTTTCAAATGAACGCTGGCTACATGTGTGTTACATGTCAAGTACGAGTGTGCATCATAACAACAAAGTAATCTTGAGTGCCAATTGATGTAATGAACAAAGTGAACATGCCATTGAATATGTAAACGTATGAATGCAAAGGCAATAAATGTATAATGATAATCTATTACTCACAGTGATTGGTTTATTGTGTCGTGAATCAATGTGTGTTAGACAACACCACAATGATCTGTCAAGTAAGTGTAATAGTGATTTAGTGTCAGTAATTGCTTAAAACTTAAAATTCTGAAAATTAAGTATAATTGGATATGAATTCGGACCACATCCGAATTCGGATGGTCCGAATTGCAGATGGTCCGAAACAGGGGTAAGGCCCGAATTAGGCAGGGTCCGAAATAAGGTGGTCTGAATTGTGTATGGTCCGAAATGGTTTCTGGTCCGAATTGCTATTGGTAAAAAATGAACAGGTCCGGACTTGGATGAACAGAACCCGAATTCGGATGGTCCTAATTCGGTTCATCCAGATCCGAGTTCATACTTAGTAAATTTCCAACATTTTCCAGAAATTATATTTGGATCATTTTTGCATGTTTCAGTAACTAAAATTGAAGATATGAGCTTAAATACACTATTTCAACTTATAACATGTCATTATGTACCAAAAATCCCACATTTGTGTCCATTTTTCTATAAGTCTCGAAGAACGCACACTAAAACACACACTAAATCCAAAATCATACTTAGAGTGTGAATCTGATTCTGAAATTTGGTATACTACAACATACATGCTCGATTTTAACATTGCAACATTAATATCCAACATGCATTAACATCTCGAATCATAATCTTATGATTCGGTTCTTGTAAAAACCGAACCAAAAACTCCATAAATCTCAAGGTTGAGTGAATCTTACATCAAATTGCTTGTTGTAGCAGTTATAGTTCCTAAATTGCAACTTGAATCCAACTTTTGCACTTGAAATTGTTGATTTCTTGTGTGTTCCTTGGATTGAAGCCGAGAGAGAGAGTGAAGAGAGAGAAATCGGTGAGAGAGAGAGAGTAGGGAGAGAGTGTGATTTGGAAATAATGAAAGGCTTCCCTTCTTTTATTTTCTATTTCTTCCTATTTGGACATTATACCCCTCAACTTCGTATTTTCTTATTTAATTGATAATATGATCAAAATTTGTTTAAATTGATATAATATTCCATTAATACAATAATTGAGTCCTTAAAATTGTAATTTATAAATAATTGAAAAGTAGGGATGTTACAGATATATATATATATATATATATATATATATATATATATATATATATATATATATATATATATATATATATATATATATATATATATATATAATTATGTTGCTTTATTGATCTTTAATCATTATTTTAAAATATCAAAGTAAGACATTCGGATTCGGACTACCCGGACTCGGACATCCGGATTCGGACCATCCAAGTTCGGATCAATCCGGATTGGGCCATCCTGATTCGAATCATCCGGACCGAATTAGGTCGTTCGAAGCAGGCATTATCCGAAGAAGGCATCCGAATTTGGGACCATCTAGAATATTATAAAAGCTCATATTTTTAATTAATTTGAACGATCCAACCTGAAATTTTTGTTTCTATAACTTCTATTAACTTAAACACATGATTATCTACTAATAACTTAAACATGCAACCATCAAATTCCATGTTTATAATCCTAGGTTTTGGTTTTTCATAAAACCGAACCAAAATTCACAAAATTTTGGATTTTAATCAAGTATTACCTCAAATTCTTGCAGATTATTGATGCTTGATGATTGTTGTAACTCCTTGACTTCAATTCTTCAATTTAATGCAAGTTTATGAGAACTCTTGATGATTTCTTGAAGGTAGCCGTATGTAGAGAGAGAAAGAAGAGAGAGGTTGATTTTTCTTAAATGGTGTTAAATGACCATTAATTGAGTTTATATACTTCATTTTAGCTTTATGTGAAATTAACCCCTTCCACTTTTGTATTTTACATCTCTTTTAATTTTATCATCTAACCATTTATAATTATTACATATTTTATATCATATTTATTTAATTAAATTCAAAATAGATAATGTAATAAAATTACATTATTAGCTTAAAACAGAAAATTAAAGCTGGACCAAAAGTTAGGTTATTACAGAATGGGCTCCACCACACACAAACTTAGTCCCCGAAGTTAGCTTTGTTCGAACAGACTTGGATAGGTAGCTTTTGTGACACCCTTGCCACAACAACCACCGTTTACGAAACACCCAGGATTAATCATCAAACACAATTACATAATGATCTGATAACCTAATTAAGTGCGGAAGCATTAAAATACATAATTAAGGCAGTGCAACAGTGTCAAACACCCTACGGTGCTACAAGGTACCAAGTCTAAGTCTACACACCCAATTAAATTATTACAACATCCAGAATATATTACATTACTGTCCCAAAGCATAATTACCGATTTAGTAGTAGGAACCTTCCAAGAACTTCTCACACGACCTAACTAGAAGGTCCAGCTGCAGATTTTCCCTTTCCTGTAAAAATAAAGCAACTGAGAGGTAAGTGAATGCTTAGTGAATACACAGATTACGCATTTTATAAATCTTTATGAAGCCCCAAGGGTAACACCAATGACAAACATCGTATACCCTCTTCGTACACCAAGTACGGAACCAGAGCCGCAGCCCCTTCGAGCCCAAAGCTCGGCATAAAACATACCATCTGAGACAAACGTACGATCGGGGATGACATACTGCCTACCAGAACCTCGGAGGGATCAGCTCCAGGTCATATAGCGCAGTAACATCAGAGTAATCGATGCGACCCATCGGTCCATCACTAGATGCACAACAATCGAACGGACATGCAACAAGTATGAATGTGCATCTAAATCTACGCAAGTTAGCAGAATTCCAAACAATAAATGAAGCAACAGGTCTCAGCAGGCAAAGCTAACATAAAACAGATATAAACATGCGAAATCTAATGTACTCACAGTGGGTGCGTTAGTTAATTTCAATCAATATTATTTCTCCTCGGGCTTTCAACCGGATCCACAAAGTACCCCACTGTGAGTTAAACTACACCACAAGGGACCTGTAAGTCAGTTGAAAAAGTACCACGTGTCAATATCTTGTTTAATTTTCGTAAAACCTTAATTTTATAAGTTTTGCAATATTTGATCCCCATGTCGGATCCAAGGTAAATTCCATTCCAACTTCGGGCCATATCCGAATCCAGTCCTCATCCGAATTTCCAACACTTGGAATTTATTTTATGTGTTGACTATGTGTATCATTGTAAATATTCGAGTTTAGAGAGTGGGTTTCAATTTTTAAGCATCATACTCGAATTTAAAGGCTAAATTCGAACCCCATTCGAATTTAGGGGCTAAACTCGAACCCATTAGGGGTTAAATTCGAACCCCATTCGAATTTAGGGGATAAATTCGAACTTCATCTCGAATTTAAGGGTTAAATTCAAATACATACTCGAATTTAGTACAAAAATCGAGTTTGTTCTTGCATTTCGACTTTGTTCTTGGTATTCTCGAGTTTGTTCATCTTTACAGCTTTAAAACATACCTTTCTAAGTCTAAAGTCACGAATATGTTAAGTATTAAGCCTAGTTTCGATTATATTATGCATACTCTATCATATTCTAGCTAAAACTAAAACTAAATCAGCTTTATTCATGCAAGAAATGACAAACTCGAATTTCATGTCTTCAAAACCGAAAGATAGAAACTTAAAAGGGTCGATTCTTACCTCAATTCGTACAAAATCACGAATGCAACCGTAGATTGTTGTAGTACTCCTCGAGATCTTTCCGATGACGTATTGAAAAAACTCGAAAATCGGCCGGTCGGTTTGAGAGATAATCTAGAGAGAAGGTAGAGAGAGTGTGTGTAGAGAGAGAGAGTAAATGGTGAAATGAAAGGCTTTTAGCCTTTTTATTCCCATCTTTCCCATTTTGCACATTTCACCCCTCAACTTAACCGGTTCCATAAAATACTGATTTATTCTTAATTTTATCATTACTAACTTTTATAATTCATAATACTCCATAATAATAATTATTAATTCTCAAACTTCGTAGCTTCTTAAAATAGCAACAAACTTTTAAATATCCCAAATACTTAATCATTGCTCATATTTCAACTTAATTATAATTTATCCGTCTAATTAAATCTTAAATTACAGTAATTGAATTCGAGGATGTTACAACATGGGCTCCACCACGCTCTAACTTCGTCCTCGAAGTTATTTGACTTCAAACAGCTGCGGATATTTCCTTAACATATCAGCTTTCGTCTCCCATGTATTATTGGCTCCCTTATGATGCTTCCAACGTACAAGCACCATTTCGATTTCTTTGTTTCTCAATTTCTTCACCTTAGTATCTAACACACACTCTGGCTCCTCAACATACCGGATCCTTTCATCAACTTGCAGCTCGGTGTGGTCAGCCCAATCCTCATTCTCAGTAGTAAAGGATTTCCTAAGGTTCCCTACATGGAACACCGGGTGTATGCCCGACATTTCTTCAGGCAACTCTAACCGATAAGACTGGTTTCCAACTTTTTCAACAATCCTGAATGGTCCGACGAATCTTGGAGCCAACTTTCCTCTGAAACGAGTAACACCTCTCATAGGTGATACCTTCAGATATACCCAATCATTTATTTCAAAGTTTATCGGTTTGTGTCTCCTATCGTAGTAACTTTTCTGACGATCCTGGGCCGCCTTCATGTTCTGCCTAATCAACTGTATCTTCTCGTTTGTTTCTTGAAGCAACGCCGGCCCAGCAATTGGTGTTTCACCAGTTTCTCTCCAACACGTAGGAGTCCTACATCTCCTTCCATACAAAGCCTCGAACGACGCTTTCTTTATCGTTGCGTGATAACTGTTATTATATGAAAACTCTATTAGTGGCAAATGATCGTCCCAATTGCCACCGAGATCTAACACACACGATCTCATCATGTCTTCCAAGGTAAGGATTGTTCGTTCACTTTGGCCATCGGTTTGCGGATGATAAGTCGTACTCATAGCGATCCTTGTTCCCAACCCTTCTTGCAAAGCCGACCAGAAGTTTGAAGTAAATCAGCTATCTCGATCCGATACTATGGACTTAGGCACCCCATGCCTAGAAACGATCTCGTCCATATAAATCTGAGCCAACTTCTCCAGCGAATAATTTTCTCTAATCGGCATAAAGTGGCCGACTTAGTCAATCTATCCACAATTACCCAAACTGCATCGTGTTGACGCCTAGTCTTCGGCAGCTTTGTAACAAAATCCATCGTAATATGTTCCCACTTCCATTCCGGAATGGGAAGTGGTTGCAGACTGCCGTATGGTTGCTGATGTTCGGCTTTCACCAGCCGACAAGTTCGACATCTTTCCACATACTGCCCTATGTCCTTTTTCAATCCCGGCCACCAGAAGTCTGCTTTCAGTTCGTTGTACATCTTTGTACTTCCAGGATGTACAGAAAACCTAGACTGGTGTGTTTCTTCGATGATAACCTCCCTCATACCCCCAAACTTCGGCACCCATATCCTCCTGTATATCCCTTTCAATCCCGACTCGCTCGTTTCCATATTTTTAATATGTGCCCTTATATCCTCAGCACCAATATTCTCACCCTTAAAGGCTTCCTCCTGAGCAGCCTTAACATCATTTATAATGGTAGACGTTAACATAGTAGACGTCATCATGTAGCAACAATCTTTAGCATAAGCTTTTCGGCTCAAGGCATCGGCTACTACATTAGCCTTTCCGGGATGATAAAGGATCTCACAGTCATAATCCTTTATTAATTCCATCGATCGTCTCTGCCTCATATTGAGTTCTTTCTGGCTGAAAATGTACTTCAAACTCTTATGGTCCGTGTAGAGTTGACACTTAGTACCGTACAGATAGTGTCTCCATAACTTCAATGCAAATGTGACCGCTGTCAACTCAAGATCATGAGTTGAATAATTCTTCTCATGCTGCTTCAACTGTCTTGAAGCATAAACAATTAATTTCCCGCGCTGCATCAGTACAGCACCTAACCCCAACCTCGAAGCATCTGTGTAAACCAAAAAATCCTCATTGCCCTCCGGTAGAGCAAGTATCGGTGCTTCGTTTAATGTTTTCTTCAAAATTTCAAAAGCATCCTGCTGCACAGCTTCCCATACAAACGGTGCATTCTTCTTGGTTAATGCAGTCAAAGGAACTGCAATCTTAGAAAAATCCTTTATGAACCTCCTATAGTAGTCCACCAACCCCAGAAAACTTCTAACCTCAGTAGCTGAACACGGCGGTTCCCAGTTCTTTATCGCTTCTACCTTAGCCGGATCTACCGAAATTCCAGCTCCAGAAATCACATGTCCTAAAAACTGTATCTGTTGCAGCCAAAACTCACACTTCGAAAATTTAGCGTACAACTTCTCTTTCCTCAACAACTCTAACAGTTCCCTTAGATGTTCAGCATGCTCAGCCTCAGACTTAGAGTACACCAGAATGTCATCAATAAACACTATTACAGACTTGTCTAACATCGGTCTGCACACTGTATTCATAAGATCCATAAAGACAGTCGGGGCATTGGTTAACCCGAAAGGCATAACCAAGAACTCATAATGCCCATAACGCGTCCTGAATGCTGTTTTAGGCACATCCTCTTCTCGTACCTTCAACTGATGGTACCCCGACCTCAAATCAATCTTAGAAAACACGCTTGCCCCATGCAACTGATCAAATAAGTCGTCTATCCTCGGTAGCAGATACTTGTTCTTAATGGTCAACTTATTCAGCTCCCGGTAATCAATGCACATTCGCATTGTGCCATCTTTCTTCTTCACAAACAATACCGGAGCTCCCCACGGTGATGAACTCGGTCGAATGAAGCCCTTGTCCAACAACTCTTGAAGCTGTGTCATCATTTCTTTCATCTCAGTTGGGGCAAGACGATAAGGAGAACGAGCTACCGGTGCAGCTCCAGGGATCAAGTCAATTTTAAATTCCACTTGTCTTTCAGGCGGCACGCCAGACAAGTCTTCCGGAAACACATCCGGGAATTGTGAAACAACAGGCACATCGGCCAAAGTCCTCTTCTCAGCCTTAGCATCAATCGCATATGCTAAGTAAGCGTCACACCCCTTTGCAACAAGCTTTCGGGCTTTTGCAATAGTCAGCAAACACAGATCCCCGCTTCTCCTATCCCCATATATACATATCTCACGCCCCTCTGGAGTAGTTATCTTTATCATACGATTCTTACACACTATATGGGCTTCATTCTCAATCAACCAGTCCATCCCGACTATCACGTCAAACTCACTGAACTCAATAGGAATCAGGTCCAAATTGAAGACTACATCCTCAATTACTAACGTGCAGTTACGGTATACGTGATCTACTTTGACTAGAGTATTGCTAGCAGTTTCTATATCAAGTATAGCAGATAATCTAGACAGAGGCATGGAAAGTCTTTGTGCAAAAACAGTGGAAACAAACGAACGATTTGCACCTGAATCAAATAAAACTCTTGCTGGCATAGAATTTACGATAAACGTACCCGTAACCACTTCCGGGTTTTCCCTCGCCTCCTCTGCAGTAATTTGAAAGGCACGAGCCGGTGCCCTTTGTGACTGACCCCGGCGGTTAACTGAACCACCACTTGAACCTCCAGAAGATCGTGTTGATGATGGAGCAGCAGCTGCTGGAGCATTCTTCCTACAGTTCCTACTATAGTGTCCCCACACCCCACACTTATAGCAAGCATCTCCTTTCCTTGGGCACTCACTCTGAAAATGGCCCAGCTCCCCACAGCAAAAGCAAGCACGTCCATTAGTGCACTTGCCAAAGTGCTCCAGATGACACTTATTGCAATATTGCGGCTCGGTGTTGATGGAATAAGCACGAGCGCGACCACGATCAGAAGAACCAGACTGTCGGCGATAAGACTGCTGAGGCGAATACTGTGAAGTCCGAGAAGATCCTGAATATCCTCCCTCACGTTGGCGCTTCGGCGGCGACGGTTGTGTTGGGTTGGTGGAAGCAGCAGCAGACCCAATGGAATAACCCGACATAATCAGAATTTGCTCTACATTTCTGGCAGCCTCAAGTAAACCAGCAAATGTAGGGTAGCGAACGTTGCTCATGACCCTCCTAATCTCAATATTCAGACCAGCCTCAAACCTGGTCACCTTCCTTTCTTCGGTATCAACTTGATGAGGCGCAAACATACTCAGCCTCGTGAACTCCACAGCATATTGGGACACAGTCTTAGTCCCCTGCATCAACGACATAAACTTTGCCTCCAATCTTCGACGCTCATCAACTGGACAGTATTGCTGAGTAAATAACTCTGTAAACTCAGCCCAAGTCATCACAGCCACTTATTCCAAGGTTAAGGCGTTAACCATGGAATTCCACCACATGATTGCGTCGTTAGTGAACATCGCAGTAGCATACCGAACCATGTCCTTCTCAGCACAGTCGCTGATTCGGAATGTTCGTTCGGTTGCCGTTATCCATTCGAGTGCGGCAACAGCGTCTCCCAATCCCCTAAACTCCACAGCCCCGTTTCCCTTAAAGTCCTTGAAACGACATCCTCTGGGTTTGTTAGATGACCCAGTATTGTCCTCTTGTTCCTCATTGTTGCCCCCTTCCTTTTCCTTGTTCTTTCTCTTATCCTCCCTTCTCTTAGCCTCGGCCTCATCTCGAGCCCGAAACTGTTCTTGAATCATCTTGTTCTGCTCAGCCATCATGGCTAGCATCATCTCCCTTGTTTCTTCAGGTGTCATTCCTCCTCCAGACATGTTCTGAAAATATAAAGCATATAACTTGTTTAGTAACATGTCATTAATTTAAAGACACCACTCATTCGTCCCGTATGATAGTCAATCTCTTATAATTACTAGATCGTAACCTATCTTAGTTCAGATCATTACTTAAACCACTACATATCATTACCTAATGTTTGAGATCAAGACCTCACGGACACTTGAATCTCAAACTACTGCTCTGATACCATTCCGTGTGACACTCTTGCCACAACAACCACCGTTTACGAAACACCCAGGATTAATCATCAAACACAATTACATAATGATCTGATAACCTAATTTAAGTGCGGAAGCATTAAAATACATAATTAAAGTAGTGCAACAGTGTCAAACACCCTACGGTGCTACAAGGTACCAAATCTAAGTCTACACACCCAATTAAATTATTACAACATCCAGAATATATTACATTACTGTCCCAAAGCATAATTACCGATTTAGTAGTAGGAATCTTCCAAGAACTTCTCACACGACCTAACTAGAGGTAAGTGAATGCTTAGTGAATACACAGATTACGCATTTTATAAATCTTTATGAAGCCCCAAGGGTAACACCGATGACAAACATCGTATACCCTCTTCGTACACCAAGTACGGAACCAGAGCCGCAGCCCATTCGAGCCCAAAGCTCGGCATAAAACATACCATCTGAGACAAACGTACGATCGGGGATGACATACTGCCTACCAGAACCTCGGAGGGATCAGCTCCAGGTCATATAGTGCAGTAACATCAGAGTAATCGATGCGACCCACCGGTCCATCACTAGATGCACAACAATCGAACGGACATGCAACAAGTATGAATGTGCATCTAAATCTATGCAAGTTAGTAGAATTCCAAACAATAAATGAAGCAACAGGTCTCAGCAGGCAAAGCTAACATAAAACAGATATAAACATGCGAAATCTAATGTACTCACAGTTGGTGCGTTAGTTAATTTCAATCAATATTATTTCTCCTCGGGCTTTCAACCGGATCCACAAAGTATCCCACTGTGGGTTAAACAACACCACAAGGGACCTGTAAGTCAGTTGCAACAGTACCTCGTGTCAATATCTTGTTTAATTTTCGTAAAACCTTAATTTTATAAGTTTTGCAATATTTGATCCCCATCTCGGATCCAAGGTAAATTCAATTCCAACTTCGGGCCATATCCGAATCCAATCCTCATCCGAATTTCCAACACTTGGAATTTATTTTATGCGTTGACTATGTGTTTCATTGTAAATATTCGAGTTTAGAGAGTGGGTTTCAATTTTTAAGCATCAAACTCGAATTTAAAGGCTAAATTCGAACCCCATTCGAATTTAGGGGCTAAACTCGAACCCATTAGGGGTTAAATTCGAACCCCATTTGAATTTAGGGGATAAATTCGAACTTCATCTCGAATTTAAGGGTTAAATTCAAATACATACTCGAATTTAGTACAAAAATCGAGTTTGTTCTTGCATTTCGACTTTGTTCTTGGTAATCTCGAGTTTGTTCATCTTTACAGCTTTAAAACATACCTGTCTAAGTCTAAAATCACGAATATGTTAAGTATTAAGCCTAGTTTCGAATATATTATGCATACTCTATCATATTCTAGCTAAAACTTAAACAAACTCAACTTAAAAGGGTCGATTCTTACCTCAATTCGTAAAAAATCACGAATGCAACCGTAGATTGTTGTAGTACTCCTCGATATTTTTCCGATGACGTATAGAACTCGAAAATCGGCCGGTCGGTTTGAGAGATAATCAAGAGAGAAGGTAGAGAGAGTTTCTAGAGAGAGAGAGAGTGTAGAGAGAGAGAGTAAATGGTGAAATGAAAGGCTTTTAGCCTTTTTATTCCCATCTTTCCCATTTTGCACATTTCACCCCTCAACTTAACCGGTTCCATAAAATACTGATTTATTCTTAATTTTATCATTACTAACTTTTATAATTCATAATACTCCATAATAATAATTATTAATTCTCAAACTTTGTAGCTTCTTAAAATAGCAACAAACTTTTAAATATCCCAAATACTTAATCATTGCTCATATTTCAACTTAATTATAATTTATCTGTTTAATTAAATCTTAAATTACTGTTGAATTCGAGGATGTCACAACAAATCAATCGAGTTTACTGTCAAATTGAATTTGATTCAAGTTTATAAGTAAACTTGAATTTCATTCGAGTTTATTAAAATTGAATTTAATTCGAGTTTCACATTAGACATATTCGAGTTTCTCAAAGGACCAATTCGAGTTTCTCAAAAGACCAATTCGAGTTTCACATTAGAGTTGATCGAGTCTCACTATAAAACTCAAGTTTCTGAACATAATTCGAGTTTCACATAGGCTATTTCGAGATTCATACAAAACTCATTCGAGTTTCATACAAAACTCATTCGAGTTTCATACAAAACTCATTCGAGTTTTACTTAGCCTAATTCGAGTTTCACCATACATCATTCGAGTTTTATAGAAAGCACATTCGAGTTTTATAGAAGAGTAATTCGAGTCTCATACAAGTATCATTCGAGTTTTTGCAATACATCAATCAAATTTTACAAAACATCAAGTCTATTCAGTGTTTCATTCGTTGATTGTTGCTACTAACAAGTTATCGTGTTGTAGATTTCAGTTGATCATTTGATACTAATCTGTGTTTCAAAGTTTGATCAAATTTCAACTGTTGATCAACATTTTCAATCTCAATCAAAGTTCATCACATCTTGGACAATTTCCAAAATATCAGTCAAAATATCAAAGGACGCTCTAGCAATGGGATCAGAAACCAAACCCCCAATTCTATACAGGGGAGAATACGTTCAATGGAGGGAGAGGTTTCTAGAATTCATCAGCTTTCATGATCTATCAGAAGAGATGTTGAAATCCTTAAAAGAAGGACCAGCCACATTCATGGAAACAATCCCTGGAGTACCAACCGGTAATCCCCCGATTCCACCAAGGACAGTCGAGGTTACCAACCTGACAGAGGCTCAAAAGAAAAGAAAACTAGGGGATAAAACTGCCAAGAAATTACTTCTGATTACCATCCCCAATGATATTTACACATGCCTCACAAACACAAAAACTGCCAAATCAATATGAGATGAAGTGTGTAAACTGATGAGGGGATCTGACAGAGCTGCCACAAACAGGGCTAGAAACAGCCTAATGACGTTTGAAAATTTCAGATCCCGTGAAGGAGAACTTCTGGAAAACACTTACCTAAGGTTTGTGAGTTTGGTAAGTGAAATGAAATGAAATGGAGTGACAAAGTCCAATCTGGACATAAATGTCAAGTTCCTAAACGTTCTGAACCCTGAATGGGAGAAATATGCTATGATTATCCAGCAAACAAAGGATATTGAAGAAATGGATTTTCATATGATATTTGAGAACCTCAACAACTACCAAGAGGTTGTGTTGAGGAAATTATCAGGAAATAAGAAAGCCGAGAAAGAAACTGCAGGTCCATTGGCATCACTGGCAGAGAAGAAGTACAAATATAAAATGAAAAAGGAGAAAAGAGCAGTAGTCAGCAGTACATCTTCCAAATCAGAATCCTCTGATTCATCTGCAGATTCTGAGATCGAAGAAATGAAAAAGCAGATGGCACTTCTAACAACAGCTTTTCAAAAGAAGTTCTACCTTAAGCCAACCAACAATAAGATGCGCTACAAGACAGGCTCGAGGAAAATTTAGAAGAAGGACAAATATGAAAAATCTGGAGAAAGCAGTGGAAGAAAGACTGACAAATATGAAAAATCAGACAAGTCAGCAAAGAAAGATTCAGAACAGAAATGTTACAACTGTGGAAAACCAGGTCATTATGCCCGGGAATGTAGACTCCCAGTAGTCAAAAACTCAGACTATTATACGAGAAAGGCTCTCTTAGCCAAAGAAAAAGAGTCTGGAAAAGCTCTTATGGCAGAGGATGACCACTGGTTGCAATTATCTGAAGATTAAGATATTCTGGATGAGGATGCTCATATTTGCCTGAAATCAGAGGTTCTCAATGAGTCAGAATTGAGTGAATCAGCCATGATAGCTGAGGATGAAGTATGGGTTGGTTTAACCGATGAAGAGGATGAAGAAAGACAATATTCTGAGGAGGAAGAGACAGAAGAAGTTGCGTTGATGGCAACTGGAAAAACTGATGTAGAGGAAAATGAAGATTCCGAGTCAGACAGATCAGATGGTTCAGACAAACCGGAGGTACATTCTAACTCTGACTCTGATTTTGATGAATCTTGTGTACTAGAAGAGAAACTAACTCATATGGCCTTTATGCTTGAAAAGTTTGAAAAATTATTAAAGGCGGAAACGAAAAATGCTCATTCTTTGGAAAACAAACTTCGTAATGAACATAACTTAGTTTTAGACTTTTTCAAAGATAAAGCATTAGCCTTACGAGCAGTTTCAGATTTACAAGATAAGGAAAGAGAACTACAAAGCAAAATACTAGATCTTAATCACAAAATATCTGACTTACAAGAAAGACTGAGAATAGCAGAATTAGAAGCTTCAAACTTTTCTGTAAATATCATGCTATTTTTGAAGAACGAACTAAACTTTATGAGAAAATAAAGAACATGGAAGATGAATTTATCAAAAGAGGGCAAACAGATCAAACCATTTATTTAAATCAACCAAAAGACACAGAATTTTATAATTCTAAATCTGGAATTGGTTGGGAAAATCCAAAGTATCTGACAAAAGCAATATCTAATTCACCAACTTTATATGATATCAGATACATGAACATAGGATTGAAAATGGCGTTTATGAAGGCATATGATGAAGTAGAATCTAGTGAAGAAACAAAAAGATTACGATCAGACAAAATGCAAAATTCTATTGATTATAACAGAATACATGAAATAAGTAATAATACTGATAATAAAGAAGAGTACATTCAAACATATTCTGAAAAGGATTTGTCTGAAGTACCTACTCAATCTCAAAATTTATATCTGCCATCTTCAATTCTAGAAAATATAAATTCTGATCTAGAATTGAAAATTAAAAATTTTGAGACAGAGAATAGAACTCTCAAGGCTGAACTACAAACTATGGAACAAAAGTTACAAAATTAGCCTAAAAACAAAAAGTTGTCTGATCCACCATCTTCAACTTCTCTAGATTCTATAAATTCAGAAAAGGAATTTGATCTGTTTATGCACTCTGACTTTAATTCCTTATAGGAAATGTTTGTTAAAATTGATGAATTTGTCAAACCTTTGCATAACAAACAATCAGATGGTCATAAAAAACCTGTTAAAATTCTGCAAAGAATTTCTTCAGACTCAATTAAATCATCTGAAAATTCACCAATTTTACAATAAAAGAAGGAGAAAACAAAAGTTATTTTTAACACTCCTAGCTTTGAAAAAGGTGAATCATCTTCAACAAAGAACTCCATTGCACTCAGAGTTCAATCTTCAAAAGGTAAGAGAAATTTACAGAAGAAACAAGTGTCTAAGTCTACTAATTCTCATGTTTCTTTTATGTCAGATATCATTGTGAATGGGTCAAGAAAACAAGTTTGGAGAAAGAAGAAAAGAGAACAGAAAAACAAGAATATAAAACAAGAGTGGCGCGTGAAGAACAATATTGTTACAGATAGAAATAGCAACATTGAAAACTCTGTCTGTAATAATAAATTTATTAATAATTCTTGTGTCAAATTCTCTAGAACAGACTTAATTGCTTTGAACTCTACTGCTTGTAAACCTTTAATTGTAAAATCTGATAAGCTCGTCTGGCAACCAAAGAAAAAGGACCCATGTTCTAAACAGAAAAAGGTTCCACAGAAAATCATTTCAAAAACAGTTCCACCACGAATTGTACAAAAGTGAATACCTAAACGAACTGTTCAAATGTGGGTACCTAAAACAATATCAAATGTTAAGCAAAAAGCCATATCTGTTGAAAAATCAAATAATACTTTGCATGATTTACCTAAAACAAATGTACCCAACTACAAGTGGGTACCTCATGTATTATTTCGTCTTATAGGTAAACCATGTTTGGTATCTTGACTCTGGATGTTCCAAGCATATGACCGGACAAAGAGACATACTCACGAACTTTGTAGAAAAGTTCTGTGGGACGGTCAGATTTGGAAATGATCAGTTTTGTCCGATCAGAGGATACGTGAGTCTCACATATGACAAAATTACCATTCAAAAGGTTTTTCATGTTGATGGTCTTAGACATAATTTGTTTAGTATTGGACAGTTGTGTGATAAAGGATTAGAAGTCAATTTTAAAGCCAATCGGTGCAGCATCAGATCCGGAGAAGGTAAGGAAATATTGGCAGGAAACAGGAAAACCAATTTGTACTCCATTGACTTAGCCTCGATTAATCTGAAGAAAGATGTCTGCTTACTGTCAAAAGCTACATCTAAAACAGCATGGCTATGGCATCGTCGCCTTTCACATCTGAACTTCAATGAATTAACCAACCTAGCGAAAGGAGGGTTAGTTAAAGGGCTACCAACTCTCAAATTCCAAAAGGAGCAGTTGTGTGCCGCATGTGAAAAAGGAAAACTGACAAGAGCTTCACGCAAATCCAAAACCGAACACTCATCCACGAGAGCACTGGAATTACTACATATGGATTTGTGTGGACCAATGAGAGTACAAAGCCTTAATAAGAAACGATACGTATTGGTGATAGTTGATGACTATTCATGATACACATGGGTTTTCTTCCTGAGGTCCAAATCAGATGCAACCGAAATTATCATAGACTTCATACGGAAAATACAAGTGAAGTTGCAACTCACAATTCAATCAATCCGCTCAGATAACGGAACAGAATTCAAGAACAAATCGCTTGACTCATTTTTGAATTCTGTAGGAATTACACATCAGTTTTCAGCTGCTCGAACTCCATAACAAAACGGTGTCATTGAAAGAAGAAATCGGACACTAATGGAATCAGCTAGGACGATGCTGGCGTATTCAAATTTACCGTTATTCTTATGGGCAGAAGCAGTTGCAACAGCCTGTTTCACACAGAATCGTTCAATCATAAATAAAAGATTCGGAAAGACTCCTTATGAATTGATTAATAAACGAATACCTGATATTAAATTTTTCCATGTCTTTGGTTGCAGATGCTTTATTCTAAATGACAAAGATAATCTTGGAAAGTTTAATCAAAAGGCAGATGAAGGAATATTCATCGGATATTCAAAGGAGTCAGTTGCTTTCCGTGTGTACAACAAGAGAACCAAGATAGTCAACGAGAGCGTGAACGTCAAATTTGATGAAGGAGTGGTGATGGCTTCTGAACACACCAGTTCAGGACCCGAACCTAACACGCAAACTTCATTGGAGTCATCTGAACAAAATGCTGAAAATTATGAATTACATAAGTTGTTTGAGAATTTTTATGAAGACTATTTTGAGAAGCCCAAAACTAATGTTCGAAATTTGGTGCCTGACAGGATTACTGAAGATCCCGTCGTAGTCTCTAATCTTTCTCATCAACAAGTTTCAGAAGAAACTGGAGAAGCCTCAACAACAAATGTGCAATTGTCAACTGAGATTGCACAACCCATTGAACCTCCAAATTCTTCTGAAACCCCCTTAACTTCTGAACATTCAGAAGCTCCTAACTCAGATATCCCACCTACTACATCTGAAGTAACCCCCGACCAACATATCTAGATCGTAATCCCAATCAAGACCAAATAGAACCATTTCCACACACTTTTAAGTGGACGAGAAATCACCCAATAGAAAACATTATTGGTGATCCATCCTCTTCAGTCCAAACCAGAAGGGTCATCATAAATGAGTGTCTATTTTCAAATTTTCTAAGTAAAATAGAGCCCAAGAATGTAAAAGAAGCACTTCTGGACGCTGATTGGATTGTGGCGATGCAAGAAGAACTGAACCAGTTCGAACGGTTAAAGGTCTGGAGACTTGTTGAGCGCCCTAAATACAAATCCATCATAGGCACGAAGTGGATCTTTAAAAACAAGAAGGACGAACATGAAGTAATCATTCGGAATAAAGCTCGTCTCGTTGCCAAAGGATACTGCCAACAAGAAGGGATTGACTACGATGAAACGTTTGCACCAGTTGCACGAATCGAAGCGATTAGAATGTTTTTAGCTTTTGCCGCTCACAAAAACTTTACAGTTTATCAAATGGATGTTAAAACTGCGTTTTTAAACGGGGAACTAACCGATGAAGTATATACATATCAGCCCGAAGGTTTTACTGATCCTTCGAAACCTGATCATATGTAGATGACATAATATTTGGGTCTACAGATCCGGAATTTTGTAAGAAATTCGCATTTCTAATGTCCCAAAAATTCGAAATGAGCATGATGGGAGAAACAAATTTTTTCTTAGGATTACAAGTTAAACAACTGGCTGATGGTATTTTTATCAATCAGTCAAAATATATACAAGACATGTAAAAGAAATTTAACATGGTTAATAGTACTCCTATGAAAACTCCCATGGCTCCGGATTCAAAGTCAAAACTCGATGAGGACATTTCGGGGAAACCTGTAGATGTGACTCACTATCGAGGTATAATTGGGTCATTGATGTATTTAACAGCTAGTAGACCGGATATTATGTTTGCTACATGTGTGTGTGCAAGATATCAGGCAAATCCTAAAGAATCACATTTAACAGCTGCGAAAAGAATTTTAAGATATCTCAAGGGAACTCCAAACATTGGTTTGTGGTATCCTAGAGAATCTTCATTTAATCTAACTACTTTTTCTGACGCTGATCACGCAGGTGATAAGATGGACAGAAAAGTACGTCAGGGGCAGTACAGTTCTTAGGTGACAAACCCGTATGCTGGTCATCCAAGAAACAACATTGCGTCTCATTGTCTACAGCTGAAGCAGAATACTTTGCTGTATCTTCTTGTTGTTCTCAGGTGTTGTGGATGAAGAGCCAACTACGCGATTACGGGTTTACACCAAAGAAAATACCCATCTACTGTGATTCTCAGAGCGCAAAAGCTATTGCATCAAATCCGGTGCAACATTCAAAAACAAAACACATTGACATTCGGTACCATTTTATAAAGGATCATGTAGAAAATGGAAATATAGAATTATATTTTGTGCCTACTGAATATCAACTAGCAGATTTGTTTACCAAAGCGTTAGATGAAAAAAGGTTTAATTTTTTGGTATACAAATTAGGTATGTTGAATCGTTAAGATTTAATAATTCAGTAGTTGCACTTTATAATTTTAAATTTACATTTTTTTTATTGATTTTAATCTGATGTTAAATTCTTGAATCTTAAAAGGTTAATATTCTTTGGAATTTAACAAGATCAGGATTGTCAAGTGCAGGGGGAGCAGAAAATGAATTTATCTGATTTTGAGAAAATCTGATACAATTTATCTGATATTTTGTAGGGGGAGCTGATTTGAGAAATAAGATATACATTTGAGGGGGAGCAGCATTCAGAAATAAAAGGGGGAGCATTTTTATATTTTTTAAAAAAATTTTTTGATTGTGAGAATTTTAAATTTTTTTTGTTGTTTTTGTTTTGAGTTCAATTTTTTTTTCTTTCTTTCTTTTTTCTTTTTTTCATATATCTGCTTTAAAATTTTTTTTGTTGTTTTATTTTTTTGGGTTGTGTTGAAATTTTTTTTGAAACAATAGAAAGTGTTGGTGTTTTTAAATGGATTTTTATTTGGTGAATATGGGTCGACATTTTCATAATTGAAATTCAAATATGGGTCGGGTTGTGGATCATTTGAATTTTTGAAATCCAACTATAAAGTTGAGATTTGAAATTCAGATTAAACTTTTCGAAAACTCACACTATTCACCGTCTTCTACAAAGCTTACTTCACCATTAAGAAATATCAATACTTTCGATAGATTCAAGAAATTAGTTCATTATTCTGTGAGTAAAATCGTCTATTTCTGTCTTTCATTTCAATATTAGCATCAATATGTGACTGTTCGTGTTTATGAACATATTTTCAATATTTTTTTTGGTGTATTTTGAGTGTTAATGGTGTTCATAATTTTTTGTTCATAAAACTCAAATTAATTATGTGGGATGTTTCGGCTTATCAATGTAAACATGAATCTGAAATTTCATGGTTCAAATCAAACCACACACACAGAAATTTGGTTTTTACTCTCAAAAACTTTCGTGTTCTTCTTGTTTCTGAATTTTGAAGTTTTAACAACTTTAATGTTGTTTTTACTCAAAGTTCAGTAAAATGAAGTTGTTTAAAATGACTTTTCGAATGAGGAACAAGTTTTAAATCACTGAAAATATACGTGGAATTAATTTTTGAATCTTCAGTGTATAGAGGACTTGAAAATAAATTCATTAGGATTTTCTTGATTAAAGGCTTCAATCGAGAAACTTCTTAGTATCAATCGAGTTGAATCAAATGATACTCGAGAAACTCCAAGAGTTATTCGAGTTGAGTGCTATGATATTCGAGAAACTCCAAAAGTTATTCGAGTTGAGTGTTATGATACTCGAGAAAGACCAAGAGTCATTCGAGTTGAGTACAATGCTACTCGAGAAAGACCAAGAGTCACTCGAGTTGACTAAAGTGTTATTCGAGAAACTATGTGTGATTCGAGTTGATTTAGATTAACACTTTGAAAATTTCAGGACAAGTCTTGATAGACTTATGGTCCATTCGAGTTGACCTCATGCTATATTCGAGGAAATTCCTTATTCATTCGAGTTGGACTAATTGAACAATAGAGAACAATAAGACATTCGAGAACCTTCATGTTATATTCGAGTTCACTTCATGTGTCATTCGAGTTGTTTTAAAGACATATTCGAGTTGTTTCATGTTCTGTTCGAGTTTATTCCAAGTTATATTCGAGAAAGTCTACCATTCATTCGAGTTTCTTTATAGACTGAGTCGAGTTGTGTCATGTATCATCCGAGACTAATAAAGAGTTAATCGAGATAGATGTAGTTACATTCGAGTTTAAAAGAAAATTTTTCCTAAGTGTTAAATTTTTTTTTAATGTTTTAAGAAAAATGTCACATTTGTTCAAGAAATTGTTATAAATTTGTGTTTTTCTAACATTGGTCTCTGAACGATTGACTCTGGAATCCTTTCAATAATGATTTATTATTGTTTGGAATCCCGATGCCTTAAACAGAAAATCACAAGTTTTTATAATTTCTGATGAAATGTTTTATTTTTTTTACTTTGAAGGATTTCATTTGTTTACCTGTCTTGTCTAACATGATTTTTACTTGTTTACAGGTTTCAAATGGCATCTCCAGATCATTCTCAGAATTCCAATTCATCTGATTCCCATTCATCATCCAATCATACACTCGTATCTACACCCGTTCGTTCAACCTCTGTAGCTCGACCCTCACCTTCAACCATCATCCCCGATAACCAACTGGTCAAACCCAAACATTGCCTACCCTTCAAAGATAATAACCATCGTTTGGATACCAAGGTTATCAAAGTCAGTCACCCTATAATCGTAGATATTCTCAAAGGCCATCCTTTAGGTTATCTTCTTTAGTATAAACCTTCTATCCCACAGGTCCACCTACAACAATTTTGGCATACAGTCAAATTTGTTCCTGCTGATGGCAATCACCACTTCAAAGTAACCATAGACTAGTTTAAATCCAAAATCACTCTTGCCAGACTTCGTCACAACCTATTTCTTCCAAGACGAATAGACACAGTTAACTTTCCTGAGTTGGCTGATTTTGAAGATTTTGTATCAGATGAGGAGCTGGTTCATGATTTGATATGCTTGGGTTACTCAAAGCCACTTCCAAAAAGCTCCAAATTTCATCGAAATGGCTTAAATGGCGAATGGTACACACTATTTAGGATCATCAATAGGTGTATGACTTCTAAGCATACAGGCATAGACAGATGTAGCATTCACTGTCTACGAATATTTCATGGAATTGCTTTCAATAAGCATTATGACTATGCTCAGTGCATCTGGGAAGACTTAAAGGAGATTGTACTGGCCAAAACAACAAATAGAGCAAGGAAGTTTGTTCCGCTCCAAAGATTCATTCAAATCCTAATCCGAGGAATTCTAAGAGCCAATGAGAATATACCGAAGCGAGCAAATTCACAACGATGTCCCGACTATGTAATGATGAGTTTACACGAGGTGCCGGATTCTCCGAATGCGAATATCATGCCGATTCCGGAATCGTTGTTGAAGTATGCAGATCAAGAGAGTGAGCATGTAAAGTTGTATAGGATAGATCATGCTCCAATAGAGACCCAAGAACCGGGTTCTCTTACCCAAGGAGTAATAGGACGAGAGGAACCTCAGCACGGGGCTGAAGTTCAGGGTAGCCTACAAGTGAGCGAGGGAGCTGAAGTTGTAAGGGGAGGTGAGGAAGAGGCTCAGAATTCTGATTCTGAGAGAACTTTATCAGATATTCAAGAAGGAGAAGATGAAGGTGATGATGATGATGATGATGGTGCTGATGATGGTGATCATCATGAGGGCGGGATTGTTATGATGGATATATTGAGTATTGCACAGGAGAGTGTGAGGGATACCTTAAGCCTAGAAAGCCGGGGTTTAACCACATCTGCTGTTAGCTCTCCTATGAAAGTTAGCATTGAAGCGGTCAGTATCCCACTGACAAGTGCACACCCAACCATCCACTCAGTCTCCTCTCAACAGGAGATTGTTTCATTTGAGCACCGGGATGAACCACATTTTCTATCCGAAAGTCATTTGGACTTGATGGATATTGAAATCAGTACACATCTACCCGATTGTACGACATCTATTCATTCACAGGGTATAGATCCTATACAGCTTAGGACACTTGAGTCGACTTCATCAATTGAAGTAAGTGTGGCTGAACTTCGTGTTCCCACCGGAACATCCTCAGCTACGGAAGCATTTGTTGCTCCGTCGCTTGAAGAGGGTGGAAGTCCAGTCAGAGCGACCACATTGCCATCTCTGAGTACTGGCCACACAGACGTGCTTTTCACAAGTTCGACTGTCGTGACAACTGGAAGTCTAAGTGACTCAGTGGTGACTCTATCCCCATTTGTTACTGAATCCTCGTTGAATCAAGCTTTGAATGCAGCTGTTGCCGGAGTGAATACACATGTATCTGCTCAGTTGTCTGAAGTGATGGCACAGATGTCAAATATTCATAAATTTTTTAAAGGGAAATCAGTGGCCGAGGAATCAATCAAACAGACTGAATCCAATCAAGCACTGGAGGAGTTGAAGGAAGAGCTGAAAGAATTCGTGTTTGAACAATTTGATGAAATGAGGGAGCGAATGATAAGTTTGGAAAGCACGGTGATAACTGCTTTGGGAAATTTATCGGAGAGAGTTGCGGCTATTGAAGAAACGTGTAAGGCACAAGCTTCCTCATCTAAAAGAAATCATGATGAGGACTCCGATGATGCTCCTCATGAGGGGGATAAGAGGAGAAAGCTTGATGATCCTACACCTGGGGTTTTAATGATAACATACCCGGAGAAAGAAGCAGAAGTCAAAGAGAGAGAAGCATGGAGCACAAAAGAATCGGCTGGTGAACAAAGTGAGCTGGGATTGATTCTTTATGAAGATGTTCCAGTTCCTTTGAACATTCAGTCTGATATTTACAATTTTGAATAGTATAATGATTCTGAAGATGATGTTCAAGTTAAGGAACATGAGTTAAGGATTCAAGGTGTAGAAGAAGAGAGAGAGGAATATATTGAAGTTTCTGAGGATGATGATGTAATCACATTAACTATTGAGTGTTCTAACAAATCAGTCTCTCTTCCTTGGTAGTTGTTTTTTTGAACCAGTAATAGGCTTGAAAGCTCTCTTCCATCGGTCTTGTGGTATTCCATCGCAAAAGGGTTTATGTTATTTTTTTCTATACAGGTTCTTCCATCTATCAGTGTTATTCTATCAATACAGGCTCTTGTGTTATTCAATCTATACTGGTTCTTGTGTTATTCAATCTTGTTGATTTTCGAGGAGAAAGGATTAAAGAAGAAAAAGGGTTAGTCCGGGAGATATTGAAAGAGACCATTTCGACACCGACGGTTGAAAAGCCTGAGGTTGTAATTCAAGTTAAGGAAGAAGCTGAAGAGTTTCCTGTGGAAAATGTTGTTAGTCAAGAAAGAGTTGAGTTAAATGAGGTTGAGGTGATGGAAAGATTCTTTAATGAATATGTGTTGGCAGATGAGTCTCAAAAGCAACATAGGCTCAGGTTTGAAGCACAACAAGTTGTTCAAAGAGAAATTCAAGATATGCTTACTTTGCTGAATAAAGATGAGATTCGCAAGAACAAAGTAAAGACATTTGAGCTTCCAGCTAAAAGATCAGCAGAGTTTATAAGGAAAAGGAACAAAATGCCATATATTGAAGACATTCTGGAGAAAAGAATAATTTGCAAGAGACAAACACCATGTTCTTTCCTTAAGTTGGTTAGGGTTTTAGAGCCAAACATGCCACATCTAGTCAACTATGCTAGTTTTCTGAGGAACAAGACACAAGAAGTTGACAAAGTGAAGAGTGAGTTCAGGATAGTTGATCTTGTTAAAATAGAAAAAGACAGATTCGTTAAGATTTTCTATCCAACATTCACTATTACGAGAGCTGATGGAAATAATTATACTTTCACTGAAGCTGATATGTTCAATATGCACCTAGTCGACATTGAAGATCTATTTGATGAATTGTGCAGAAATAAGAGAAATGAACACTGCAGATTTGCCTTGAAGACAATTTTTCACTTCATGCATACCAAATTGGTATTGATGTCAGTGCAAGATCTGTAGATAGGTGTTGAACGAGGGATGAGGAAGATAAACATGACAGCTCCACATAGAGATATCAAATTTGCTGTAGAATTGAAAGAATATCAAGTTATCATGGTAAAGCATCCAGCTGTTATGTACAAAGACAAAAACAAGAAGCTAAGGGCTATGAGGAGTGTCGAACTCAATAAGTTTTCAGATGGTACACTAAACAAAGTGTTGAGTGGTTTAAAGGGAAAGCTTGCGTCTGATAAAAAGAGAAAGACAAAGAGAGGAGCCTTATCTGTGAATGACCGAAGACTTATGGTAGAATTCATTTCAAAGATTGAATGGAGGCTCTCTGATCGGAAAAGCATAAGAAGGTTTCAAAAAAAGCTTGGATTGGCAATTTAAAGACTTTGCACTTTCCATCAAAGGGGGAGATTGTTAGAATACATTGTAATTGATGGAAGTCAAAGTGTATGGTTTGTTTTGTAATTCATTAATAGTTGTGAAAAATATGTATATATATAGAAAGTTTAACTTTCAATGTAATAGATCTGACAATTCACTTTTTGAAGAAAACGGTTACTGACATTTGGAAGATCATCTCATCATTTTGTAATCAACATTCTTGCAATAGAATCATTCGGTTAGTTTTAATCATTGTTATTGTTCTTATTATTGAATTGTTAATTGATTGATATAGAAATTGTAATTCACAGAGACCGAAACAACATCAGTGTGTGTGTGCGCTGTGATATTTAAATCAAAAACAATATTCCTTTTAAGCTTAAATTTTGATTGAATGCATATATATATATATATATATATATAGGGGTGGGTTCAATGGAAAACCTATATGCATCGGAAAACCAGGGAACCACTTTATAGCCATTGGATCAGGTGATGCATGACGCAGAAAGTCGATGCATCACGCGAGAATTTGATGCATCACGCGGAAATTTGATGCATCATGCGGAAATAATGATGCATCACGCAGGAATTGTGATGCATTTGTGGTGGTGCACGGAGGTTTTCCAAGGTTTTCCGATGCATGTTGGTTTTCCGTTGAACCTCCCTCTATATATATATGTGTGTGTGTGTGTGTGTGTGTGTGTGTGTGATACATGTATTTACAATACATGTATTTACAACAACAACATGTGGTGATGTGAATCCAAAACAAAAAATAAAAGCAGTAAAGCAAACCATCATCTATTCCCTTTCCTTACATGAATTGAATGAGTATGTGTGCTGTGTATGTGAAGTATAAATGGAAAACAAGGATTATAAGATGTATATGGTGCTTGTAAATCAACTAAACAAGACAAATCATGGAAACATGCAAGTAAATGTATAATGATGTAATAGTAATATTCAGAAGCATGTTTATGTATAAAATGTAAATGAATAAAATGTTCATGATAATAAGTCTTAGTTTATATTTTCTATAAAGGGATTATGATTTAAATTCATCTTTAAACATGTGAATATGTAATTAGTATAAAGTGATGACATTTAGTTGGGAATAAAGTATCTATGTGTTTAAAACTTAAATAAGCTTTCATATTTAAAGCAGGAGTGGGATAATCATACTTATGTTTATCCATTAAGATCCCATGAATAATCACAAGTTGAATATAAGAACCTTCGATTGAATGCGTATTGATATAAGTTGATTATGCATATCATGATATAACATGCATTCATATGGGTTCAAATTGCAAGTTTAGTCAAAGAAAGACCAAATAAGGTCATAGTGAATGTTGATAAAGCCATTAAATCATGTTAAGGCTAAATCATAAGCTTTAATGCCTAATTATGAATACAACAAAAGTCTGAGATGACATGATTAGTGAAAAATGCAATAAGTCCATACATAAGCTACAGAAAGTCAAAGAATACATAAATAATACATAATTATGTGGTGTAAAGCCAAAAAGCTTATGTAAATTGATTTGTAATGCAATTAACAGGTTCAGCTAAATCTGAACTATGTTATAAAGTCAAAGTCTGTAAGGCCAAGCCAGAAAAGTCAGGTTAAAGCAATTAAAGCCAAGATCAGTTAATAAAGTCAAGCCAAAGTCAGAGAAGCAAGTCAAAGCCAAAGTCAGAGCTAAAGTCAGTAAAGTCAAAGCTAAAGTCAAATCCTGAGATAACTCAGGTGGTGGATTCAATCCGCTTGCGAAAGTCAAAGTCAACAGTCATGCAATAAAACAGTAATTGTGAGTTATATATATAACTATATACATGCTTGTCATCCTGTGAGACATATTGTTGTTCTAGCTTTATTTGAAAGTCTTATTTGCTCAGCTAGAATGTGACCTGTGCACACCTTGGTACGGTGATGCCTTGTGGATCATGATAGCTTTTAATACATCATCATGCACACTTGTATTTACAGTCTGAATTAGTCTTGGATATATTATTGTTGCTATCTTGATTCATTACTTTGAATGCTTTCAGTCAATTGCCTTGATATCAATGCTTTCATATGCTTCCGCATAATTCAAGTATGAGAAAGTCCATGTCAGTCTATGATTAAGTCTACTCCGATGTTTGCCCACGTTGTCT
Source organism: Centrapalus pauciflorus (assembly GCA_020465985.1). Classification (NCBI taxonomy): domain Eukaryota; kingdom Viridiplantae; phylum Streptophyta; class Magnoliopsida; order Asterales; family Asteraceae; genus Centrapalus; species Centrapalus pauciflorus. Next base: position 16,699 of record JAANYP010005714.1, on the reverse strand, counting down.
TACTTGTAGCTAGCCCAGTATGTGGTTGATCCCCACAATTAAAAGCGTGTGTGTGGGATTAAACATCGTCTGATTTTAAGTCCTATGTCTCACAATGTCTGGCTGATAGCGGCAGTCATGTCAAAATCGTGCTTAAAGTCAAAGTCAGAGCTTAAAGCCTAAAGTCAAAAGTCAAGTCTCCGCTTAAAAATTCTCATGGCATGTTAACTATTAAATCTATAATCTCACTAAGCACTTCTTACAGTTGTTGTTGAATCTTTTTACAAGTTTAATCAAAGGAAAAGGTCCAGCTGAACCAAGTCCTTAGGATCTGCAAGCTCGAATTTAAAGTCATTAGACCACTTCTTGATCTGCTATTGGTATTGATTGAGGACAATTATGGTGGTGGTTGGGTAGTTGTTGAGTATGAATCGTGGCTATGTAATAGATTAGTGACCTTATGCCTTATTAGTTTTGATTTAAACTTGTTGTAATCTATTCCTAATTTCTGTAATTTGACTTAATTCCGCATTTTATTAATTCTATCTTAATTGTGATTGATGTTGTATTGCTCCTTGGGACCTAGTCATTCAGGACTGTCCCGTAAGGGGAGGTCTTGACATTATTTGACATAAACTATAATTTTTATAAACTTCTAAATGCATACAAATGATAATAAGTTTTTTTTTTTACTTTCTATTATATTGTAGTTATCAATTATTGAAATATGAATATTCGATTTGAATTAATTTTTAAATCTTATTATATTATATGTAAATCTAAAAAGATATGATTTAGATATCACGTGTTTTTCTAGGATATGATTTAACGTGTAAATTGTTGGATGATGACACATGCCTTCACGAGAAATAAATAAATTTATTTATTATTTTTTTATATTATAAATTATAATTAGGATTAAAACATGTAATATTTAATTTAAAGTTTAAAAAAATTGTTTTATAAATTAATTACATAAATTTAGATAAAACTTCTTAGGTAAATTAGATGTTAAATTAGGAAGCATCTAAAATCATTAAATTATATTAGTAATCTTCTTTTTCCTTAAAAAATCAAGTATATAAATTAATAAAAAGAGTTATATTAGGCAAACTGAACGGGAAAAGAAAAATTAGGAGAGCTGATGGAGTGACACATGTCACAAATTATTTTAAAGGGTAAATTACAAATTTCGTACCTGTCGTTTATTATAAATTATGGATTGGGTCCTTTAACTTTGAAAATTACAATGACAGTCCTTGTGGTTGAAGTTTTGTTACGGATATGGTCTTTTGGTCATTTAAATTAACCATTTTACCCTTATTAGTTTAATAATTAATACTAATGTTGTTTTCATTATTATTTCTAGTACTATAAAATAATAAAATAATTCAAAATAATTTTAAAAATCAGTAAAATTAATTTAGTGTTGAACACATGAAAATAAATAATAAAATATTTTTAAAAAGACATACGAATAATAATTATTATTAATTAAAAACTAAAAAACAACGTTTTGAGTTTAGATTTTTTAAGATAAAATGTAAACCTTTTGTAAATCATAAAATAAATTATTATTATTAAGTATTAATTTTTATCCTTTTTACGTTAAATGACTTTTAATAAGGATTAAAACATCTATAAAAACATATAAATTTTTATTTCATCATTTTGATAATTACAAACTAAGAACAAAAACATTTTGACTTTAGGTTTCCTTATTGATTTTTTGTTGAAAAATTAAACGTTTTCATGAATAAGAAAACAAAAAAAAATTCAAACATTTTGACGAACAACAAATAAATTTGAAGTTTTTGAATTTTTTGATAGTTTTCTATAACTTTTCAGAAAACATTCAGAAAAATAACTTTTTAAAAATTCTAAACTTTTCAAAACAATTAAAGTTTTTCAAAATCTTTTAAGTTTTTTAACCTTTTTTTTTCAAAATGTTTTTAAACGCTTATTAAAAGTATTAAAAAGTTGTTTATGTAAAAATTTTAAAAATGTCAAAAATGCTTTTAATACTTTTTGACTATTTTTACATTTATTTTTTTGTTTTAAAAAGGTTTACTTTTTTTAAAGTAAAAAAATATAAACTCAAAACGTTATTTTTTATTTTTTGATTAATAATTATTATTATGAATTTGTCTTTATTAATAACTTATTATTCAAATTGATGTCTTTTATATAATTTTTTAGACTAGTCTATTATTTAATAATAATAGAAATATCAATAAAAACAACACTAATAATAATTATTGAACAAGGAAGGGCAAATTGGTCATTTTAAATGGCCAAAAGACCATATCCGTAACAAAACTTCAACCATAAGGACTGTTAGTGTAATTTCTAAAGTTAAAGGATGCAATTCATAATTTCTGATAAACCATCGGGATGAAATTTGTAATTTACCCTTTGTTTTATTAATATACTAGTTTATTACTGGCGTATTACGCGGATATTTTTAAAAATAACTTTTTATAAATATCTATAATATAATAAATTATATGAATAATAGAATTTGTTTAATTTTAATTAATAAAATTACATAAATGGTCTCTGTGGTTTATATAAAATTACGGTTTTGGTCCCTGAAAGAATTTTATTACACCACAAGTCACTAAAATCGGAAAGTTGTAACATTTTGGTCCCTAAAACTAACGGCGATTAACTTGAGCCGTTAGTTTCAGGGGCATTTTTGTCCTTTTGAATTTCAGGGACCATTTATGTACATATCATACTTTCAGGGACCAAAATGTTACAACCTTTCTATAATTTAATTTAATTTTCATAGTTTTCATATATATATATATATATATATATATATATATATATATATATATATATATATATATATATATATATATATATATATATATATCTTTTTCTTTTTATAAATTAATTATCCAAATATAACACCTTTTGTTTTAATTATTAATTTTTATTTGTATATTTATTGTTATTATTAAGGTTAGCTTTTTTTTATGTATTACTATAGTTATTTATTTAAGATTATATATGATATACATAGTTTTTTTTTCAATTATTTATTGAGAATCCAAATCTTTCTCTATTCTTTTTTTCATTTAAGAAAAATAAAAACTAGTTGTAGTTTTTTTTGTTCGGAAAAACTAAATCGAAATGATTTATTTCTTTTCTCAATTCAAAAAAGTTCAAAATAAGTGTTGGGTTTCCTATACCCTTGCTAGGTTGAATTAAAATTTTGCGGAAAATTAAATAACCTAACTATGCAAGAATATAAACCTTAAGGATCTAACCAAACAAGCTAAGCAACTAATTATTAAAATAAAGAGATGAATAAGAAAAACTAACCTTGAGAAAATTCACAATTTTCTCCACGAAGAACGATTTCACGAACAGCCTCTGAATCGAGCAACAAGCGTCTAAAGCAAGATCGCCTCTAGTTGTTCACACCCAATGAACAAAAGAAAAGATAATTGTAACTTTTCTAAGCTCAGATCTCAGAGTCCCAAAAACTGGTATCCCTTGTGATCGTTAGAGAACTTAGAATCGAATGAGCGAGGAATGAAGCAGGCAGGGGCTGCCTATTTATAGGTTTTAGAAACCTACAAATTTTTGATCCCAAATCCATGTGGGATGGATTGGTGGTCGGCCCCCCCTATTAGGGTTTAGGGGGTGCCCTGTTGACTATCAACTAATTGCAGTTTAGCCCCTGTACTTCCTCAATTAATTCTATTAGCTTCCGGTTAATTTATTAACTATTAATAAATTAATAAACTGTAACATCCCTATTTTTCAATTTTATCTAATTTACAGCTTTAAGGACTTAATTATTGTGTTAAGGGATTATTATATCAATTTAAGTTAAATTTTGATCATATTATCAGTTAAGTAAGAAAATACGAAGTTGAGGGGTATAATGTGCAATTGGGTCAAAATAGAAATAAAAAGGGAAAAGTCTTTCACTTTTCAAAATCCACTCTCTCACTACACTCTCTCTCTAGCCGACTCCCTCACTCTCTCTCTATCTCTCGGGTTTTATCAAGATCACCCAAGAACTCAACAATTTCAAGTGTAAAAGTTGGATTCAAGTTGCAATTTAGGAACTATAAGCATTACAACAAACAATTTGAGGTAATATTTGTTAATATTTATGAATTCTTGGAGTTTTGTGTTCGGTTTCAATAAGAACCGAATTATAAGATTTTGATGCAACTGTTAATGCATGTTAGATGTTATTGTTGCAATGTTAAAATCGAGTGTTAGTGATGTTGTATACAAAATTTCAGAAACAGAATCGAAGTCTAAGTATGATTTTGAGATATGTGTGTGTTTTAGTGTGTGTGTTCATCGAGAATCATAAGAAAAATGGACACAAATGGGTTGTTTTGGTGTACAAATATGATGATATAAGTTAAATAATAGCATCTAAGTTCATATTTACAGTATTAGACTCAGAAACATGCAAAAATGGTCAAAAACATAATTCTGGAAAATATTGGAAATTTCACCAAGTATGAACTCGGTCCGGATCCATCCGAATTCGGATCCGTACCCAGTTCGGACCTACAGTGTTTCAGACCAACTACTATTTCGGGTCCATCCCAATCCGGACCCCAACCCATTTCGGACCTCTCCCCACTTCGGACCTACAATATTTCGGATACTAGCCTACTTCGGACACATGACTAATTCGGACCCTACCAAATCCGGATCACTCATTTTCGGATCATACCAAATTCGGACCAAGGACCAATTTCGGACCAACCACAAGTCGGACCATCCGAATTCGGATGTGGTCCGAATTCAGATCCAATTACATTTAAAATTACAAAATACAAGTTTTAAGCAATTACTGACACAAATTCACTATTACACCTACTTTACAGATCATTGTGGTGTTATCAAAACACACATTGATTCAGGATCAAGTCACAAAACCAATCACTGTGAGTTGCAGATTATCATTCGAACATTTATTGTTTTTACATTCATGTTTATACATTCAATGGCATGTTCACGTTGTTCATATACTTCATTTGGCACTCATGAAATGATTTGTTGTTATGATGCACACTCGTACTTGACATGTAACACACATGTAGCTTGCGTTCATTTGAAAGTGCATCTATTTACATCATGCTTGCACTGCATGATCATTACTTCATAATCTGATGCGACCTGGACTGGGGCTGACAGCAGGCCACTGTCGGGGACTGATCATCCCACTCGTATCCCATCAGGTTCGGCACATCCCCGATCAGCATATTGAACTGCCACCCCATGCTAGCACTGCATGGTTTACTCACACATTGAGGCTTTCACTGCCGTTTTCACATACATGGGGCTTACACTGCCCATGGTTAAGCATTGCATGTAAAGAAATATTTGTTGTATGTATAATCTGTTATCTCACTAAGCATTTAGCTTACTGTTGACTCACATTGTTTACAGGCAAAGGCAAGAGTGTAGCTGGACCATCTACTTAAGCATATCAAATCAATATCCCGGAGACCTTAGTAGCTATTGGTACTTGAATGTAATAGCTTTGGGCTGGGATTTCTACTTCTAAAACAATTATGTTGATGTAATAGTTAGACTTTTATCACTGTAGACATGTATTCTATTGCTTTAGTGTGGATTTGCTTAATTCTAATTTAAGTATTCAATTTCAATTATCATGATTATTCATTGGGTTGTTTGTCGATCCTGGTGATTGCTCCAATTATATCATTAATTAACAAGGACGTCACATAAACTAACCCATTAATCAAATATAATCAATTATTTAGTTTCTAATTAATTTATTAAACATAATAAATTAACAAACTAATTAACATTATATATTTAAGTTAATCATCTTCTCTTTACAATTCATTGCATGCACCTAAAAAGGATCCAACCTGATAACAATATGTTTACAAATAATTGTGACTTGGACACTAATTCCAACAGTCTCCCACTTGGACAAGTTGGCAACTATTTGTCTAAACACTTTCTATTACCAGCCTTCCTAGCTACTCGATACAGCTGCCGAACTCTGAATCATATCAGAGCTAATCCTTTAGATTAGGGATCAACTATTCCTTCGTTCTCTGATATCGTATGAAACTAAGACATGGATTATAATCAATCTTTGGTTTCAAAATTATGTTTCTGATTTCCGATTAATATGACCATATGAGACTTATTAATTGAACACTTCAATTTTGTCTCGGTCGGGCCCGACACTCTAGATTCAACGTTTAATCATCAGAGGGCCCATAGATATCGCTTTTCCATATAGGCAAAAGGAACGAATAAACTTCGCATACACAGCGCTAGCTAACTAATAACATCGTAACTAGATACATCTGTTATAAATGGCAGTTACGCACAGCGTTTGAATGCACTAAGGTATGACGGACTAGAAAACCGCAACTTCAATGTATCTCCGTCTGAAGAATAGACGATATTATCATCTTGGAAATACTTATGATTTGATCCATGAAGTATCTTTCCAAGTGCGAGTGCCCTATACTTAAATCTCCATTAAGTACCCATGAATGTTGCAGCAATCTCTATGCTATGTCAAACTCTTGACAGTCTACTAACATTCCATGACAGTCTTTATTCAATACTAACTCCCGATAGTACGAACGAGTGAGGTATTTGAATAAAATTAATTACTCTGGGAGTTGGTTCTAAACATGCAAAAGGAAACACAACGATAAATTAATAGAAGATGACAGCACTTTGCAAATAAATAAATCCCATTATTTAATCACCAAATCCATTACAATTTCAAATCATTGTTACAATGTTTCAAATTCAAAACTAACTACTAAACTTTACATTATCTCGTAATCCTATGCTAACAGCATGACTACAGTGTTTCGGTTGAGAAAGTGGCTTTGTGAACGGATCAGCTAGATTCTCCTCTGATCGCACTCTTTTCACAATCACATGTCCTTCTTCAACCTTGCTACGAACAAAGTGGTACTTCCGATCAATATGCTTGGACTTTCCATGATCCTTGGGTTCTTTAGTCAACGAAACAGCACTTTCGTTATCGCAGAATATTTCGATAGGGTATTGAACCGTTGGGACAACTCCAAGATCTCCAATGAAATTCTTCAACCAGATGGCTTCCTTTGAGGCTTCTGAGGCCACAATATATTCTGAATCGCAGGTAGAGTCTGCCACGGTTTCCTGCTTCGAACTCTTCCACGTCACAGCTCCCCCGTTCAATAAGAACACCCAACCAGATTGTGACCGACAGTCATCTCTATCTGTTTGGAAACTCGCATCGCAATAACCGATTACTTTGAGTTCATCCTGTCCACCGTAAACCAAGAACCTGTCTTTAGTATTTCTTAAATACTTAAGAATATTCTTGACCGCCGTCCAATGACCTTCACCAGGGTCTTGCTGATGTCGACTCACCATGCTTAAAGCAAATAAGACATCAGGCCTCGTACATGTCATGGCATACATTATAGATCCTATGGCCGAAGCATATGGAACTCGACTCATTCTGTCTCGAACCTCCTGTGTCTTCGGGCTCATGTCTTTACTAATCTTTATGCCATGAGCAAAGGGAAGGTTCCCCTTCTTAGACTTCTTCATACTGAACCTTTTCAGTATTTTGTCCAAGTACGTATCCTGGCTTAGTCCTATTAGACGTCTCGTTCTATCTCTATAAATCTTTATACCCAGAATAAAAGCTGCGTCTCCTAGATCCTTCATAGCGAAACATCTTTCCAACCAATCTTTTACACTCTGTAATGTTGGGATGTCGTTTCCTATAAGTAATATGTCATCGACATATAATAACAGGAAGACTACAGTGCTCCCACTGACCTTGACATATATGCAGGACGCATCTTCGCTTCTAGAAAATCCAAACTCTGTGATTTTCTCATTAAAGCAAAGATTCCAGCTTCGAGAAGCTTGCTTAAGTCCATAAATGGACTTCTGAAGCTTACACACTTTCTTAGGATACTTGGTGTCTACAAAACCTTCAGGTTGTGTCATAAACACATCCTCTGTCAATTTCCCGTTAAGGAAAGCGGTTTTGACATCCATCTGCCAGATTTCATAGTCATGAAACGCAGCTATGGCCAGAACTATCCTTATGGATTTAATCTTAGCTACCGGTGAAAAGGTTTCCTCTTAGTCAATCACGTAGGTTTGAGTATAGCCCTTTGCCACCAGCTTAGCTTTGTAAGTGTGTACTTTCCCGTTCATATCCGTTTTCTTCTTGAATATCCACTTACAACCCACCGTCTTTAGACCGGGTGTGGGATCAACCAAGTTCCAAACTTGATTGTCATACATGGATTCAATCTCGCTATCCAAAGATTCCTTCCATTTGGCTGCCTCAGGGCCTGCTATCGCTTCCCGGTAGTTAGCTGGTTCATCTAAGTCGACTAGTGTACTATCACTAATCATATCATCTTGTTCAATATGGAAACCATAGTAGAACTCAGGAGGATTGCTAACTCTACCGGATCTGCGCAAAGGTAAGGATATGTCATTGGGTTCAACAGGCATCTCAGCCTCATGTTGATGGTCAGTGTTTGCAGTTGGTTCTTCATCGGTAGTATCTTGAATCTCATCCAGATCGATCTTACTCCCACTGTCCTATTTAGATATTATCTCCTTCTCGAGGAATACTCTTCTTCGAGATACAAACACTACGTTTTCACGTGGTTTGTAAAATAGATATCCAAATGACTCTTGTGGGTAACCGACGAATAGACACTTTTCAAATCTTTGACTGAGTTTGTCAGAGGTCTCTCGTCCAACGAAGACTTCACAACCCAGATCTTGATGTGACCAAGGGAAGGACGCTTTCACTTCCACATCGCGTAAGGTGTCTTTGAAACTTTATTGGTGGGTACTAGATTTAGAATATGTGTCGCAGTTTCTAATGCATAACCCCAGAAACTTACTGGAAGTGTTGCTCGACTCGTCATAGATCGGACCATGTCTAACAAGGTCCTGTTTCTCCTCTCCGCAGCTCCGTTGAGTTGTGGTGTTCTAGGAGGTGTTAACTGGGAAACTATTCCACAGCTTCTAAGATGATCGAGAAAGTCGATACTAAGGTACTCTCCTCCCCTGTTGGAGCGGAGAACATTTATCTTTCTGCCTAGTTGATTCTCTACTTCACTTTGATATCTTTTGAATGTCTCAAAAGTGTCGGACTTATGTTTAATTAAATAAACATATCCAAATCTACTATAGTCATCTGTGAAGGTGACATAATACCGATTTTCCCCTTTTGTAGCACATCGGAATGGCCCACATACATCTGTGTGGACCAAATCCAATAGTCCTTCACCTCTTTCACACGATCCTGTGAATGGTGATTTTGTCATCTTGCCCAGTAAACAGGATTCGCATACATCATCCGATTTTAGGTCGAATGATTCCAACACTCCATCCTTTTGGAGTTGGGCGATGCGTTTCTTGTTAATGTGCCCAAGGCGACAGTGCCACAATTTGGACTTATCAATTTCGTTAGAATCAATATTAAATAATAGGTTATTATCACACTCAACAGTTTCATATATGTCATTATAAGGACAAGCTTTGAATATAAAAACTTCATTCAAATAAACCAAAATACTTCCATTATTATTATCAAAGCTGAAATTGTATCCATCCTTATACAAGGCAAACAAAGAAATGATGTTTGATTCATATCGGGTGAATAACAACAATTATTTAAGCTAATCTCTACTCCTGATCTAAGCACGAGCTGGAACCTTCCGACTTTCTTCACAGGCGTGATCTTTCGATTCCCCATGATTAGGTTCAGCTCTCCATACTTCAAGCTTCTACTTTCCCTTAGTCCCTGCAATACAGAGCAAATGTGAGTACCACATCCTGTATCAAGAACCCATGAATTAGAGATAGAAGTGTTATGGAGTTCGATCATGAACATACCTGAGGTGCTGGCCTTTTCGACTTTGCCGTCTTTAAGGTCCTTCAGATATGATGGGCAGCTTCGCTTCCAGTGCCCCTTGCCATTGCAGTAAAAGCATACTGCTTCCTTCGGATCTTTAGTAGGCACAATACCGGACTCTGTTCTCCCTTGAGACCCTTTCTTGGACTTTCCTTTTGGGGCCTTCCAGGATGACTTCCGTTTCTTTGAGGCCTTACCGACAGTAAGCACATGGGCCACAGGGGTCTCATCTTTCTTGATGCCCTGTTCAGCGGTTCGGAGCAGATTATGCAGTTCCATAATTGACGTCTCCTTCTGATTCATGTTCATCTGATAGGAGAGTACGAACTGATTATAGATGGTGGGCAGTCCAGAAAGAATGATATTGGTGGAGAACTCAGAGTCAAACACCATATTGAGAGCCTCCAGCCGGTCGAAGTACCCCTTCATCTCAAGGACGAAAGTGCAGATAGATATTCCAGGTTTTGGTTTGCAGGCCATGAGGGATCTTACCACATCAAGGCGCTCTTTGCTCGCCTTAGCCTCAAACATCTCTCGCAGCTGCTGATTCATCTAAAAGGCCCATGTATTCTCGAAGGCTTTAGCAAGCTCAGGAACCATGGATGACGCCATGATGCAGGACACTTTGTTTGCATCATCGTAATGTTTCTGGTGTGCGTCCATTTCCTCCTGGGTGGGATTCTCATTCAGTGTGGGAATTTGTTCATCGAGAACATACTCCTTGTTCTCGTACCTCAACGTAAACCTGAGGTTTCTCATCCAGTCCACATAGTTCGGACCGGATAGTTTTTCCCTACCTAGAACGGAAAGGAGTGAGAAGTTGGATGCGTGGTTGGGAGCAGGAGTGGGAGTACCAGTAGAAGTAGACATCTGTGAGATAAAGTTTTAGTTAGTATGAAGTATTCCTTAAACACTTTACCCAATTTGAATTAAGGCTAGGATCCATATTTTAGATTCGTTTTATGAAAAGGGTCGCCGTAATCACGCCACGAATTTATTTTAGGTGGACAAACTCTTGTCGATTTCAATCTCTATGAAATTCCTAGATCTTTTGAGATTCATTGAATCTTATCAATGGCATGTTAATCTCGGTTATGCTCAACTACTATCCGTGACTGGGTTGCCGAGGATCACGGACAAGATGGTGAATCTAACCATGCAAAACTGCGTAAGACCCGGCACGAATCAGTCCGGGAATCGCGAGCCCTACATCACCTCCTAATATGTCTCTCATTAGTGTGCCGGTCAATACACACGCTCCACTAACAGTTAGGGGTGAGCAACGGGTACCATTTCCCGAACCCGAACCGGTACCGGTACCAACCGGTACCGAATTAATATATTCGGTTCGGTATTCGGTTTTTAAATTTGCTAAAATTCGGTATTCGGTACTTTCGGTTCGGTATTCGGTTCTTAAATTAGCTAAAATTCGGTATTCGGTACCGAACCGGCACCATATAAAATTATACGGTTCGGTATTCGGTTCTTCCAAAATTAATAATTCGGTTTTGTTAGGCTCAAAAAGGCCTCAGTCAAACCTGTTCTATATCTGAGGGGGAGATTTTATAATCAAACCTGTTGATACATTTGAAGGTTGAATTTAAGGCCTGTTATATGCCTTATTGAAACCTGAAAATGATTTGCAATATCAGTCTAAAGCTGTTCTATATGTTGCATGTGTTGCAACCAAGACAGTTTGTCCAAGCTGCTCAGTCTGCTGATCAGGCTGGACAGAAACTGTCTACGCTGCTCTACACTGTTGAGCAGCTTGGGCATTTTTAAAGTGTTCTGTTCTTTGTGAACAAAACCTGTTCTTTGTGAACAGGCTAAACACTTTATGGAATTTGTTTCCAAGTCATCATGTATTGTTTTCGACTACAAGATCAGTTTACAAGTCGAAGACAAAGTGGAAAGCAGAACCGCTCAGCCTGCCCAAGCTGTTCTGTCACATGAAGACAAAAGGTTATTTGAAAAAGGGTGACAGACCTTTTTCTTATATCAAAATAGGCCTTTACAAGGAAGAAAGACGCAAAGTTGACATTCCTAAATTAGTTAAAGGCAATGCAACAGTAGACAAAGTAAAAAGACAAAAGTTCTGCACGTCTGCTTTTCAGAAAAGTGCAGAAAAGTTATATTGTCTTTTCAAACAAGACTTCTCCTTTTTCATTCCGTCCAATGAAGATGTTTCTCTTAGATCCTCTAAGTGAGTATAAAAGGAAGCTTCCAAGGTCAGAAAGTAGTGTGAAGAAAGCTAAGTGCTTAAACCAAGAGTGAACGTGCAAGTGTGATTTTCATGCATGCAAGTCTTCTGTAAACCAGCATCTGTGTGTCTAAGCTGATTTACCTAAGCTGTTCCTTGAGTCTTGTAAAACACAGTGAGTGCATCTTAGTGAGTGTGTTCATTGTAATCTAGTTTGAGTCTGTCTTAGACTAGTAAAACATACTGTTGTATTCTATCATCTCAGCTTGAACCATTCCGCATTCAAGCTTGTTTGTAATTAACAATTGTTGATAATACATACAAACATTGAGAAAAAGAGAGTGTAGTTTTTAAAGTGCTGTATTCACCCCCCCTCTACAGCTTATAACTATATACTTTGGGAACCTTTCGGGACCTACAACTGGTATCAGAGCAGTTTAGAGTGTGTGTCATTCTAGATCTCTCATAATCCCAAGTTTCCATGGACAACAGTGCTGCAAGTGCTTCTTACTATGACAATGGCTCTATGGGCAAGCCTCCAAAATTCAATCATCAAAACTTCTCTGGTTGGAAGTGCAGAATGATGCTCTACTTAGAGAATCTGGATGTGCAACTGCCAGAGATAGTGATGGAGGGTCCCTATGTGCCAACCTCTGTTACTACAATAACTCCAGCGGTTGAAGGAGCTGCTCCTGAAATCAGGACCTTTGAGAAAGCAAAAGCTCAATGGTCTGATGAAGACAAGAGACTGGTAGCTCTGGATGCAAAGGCCAGAAACAATCTGGTCATTTCTCTCCCTGATGATGTGTTCAAGCAGGTTGAGAAAATGAAGACTGCAAAGGAGATGTGGGATACTCTGTGTACCGTCTATGATGGACCCACAATCACACTGGACAACAGGATTAACAATCTTGTTAGACAGTATGAACTCTTCTTTGCCAAACCAAAGGAGTCTCTCACAGAAACCTACACCAGGTTCACTGCTCTGGTGAATGATCTCAAAGCTGTTGGGATCACCAAGGACAGTCTTACTTTGGTGAACAAGTTTCTGGACATTTTACCTGAGGAATGGAACTATTTCTCAACCATCCTAAGAAACTCAGGTACTATCAGAAGTATGGATCTGGTCAATCTGTATGGATCCTTACTGAATGATGAACAATCAAGGCAGCAAAAGAGGAATGCCTTGGAAATGTCCAGAAGAGGTACAGCCTTTGTGGCTAATGTGAGACAGTCTGTTAATCAGGTGAGTGATGTGTTCACTCAACCTGATCAACAGGATGATGATAAGGAGGAGGTGTCTGAAGAAGAAGAAGCTGCAGATCTTACTGAACAAGATGATGAGCCAATGATAGCTATGCTTGTCAAAAAGTTCAGCAAGAGAAGGTTTGGAATAAGTATGCTGCAAGGAGGTGCAAGTGCTGGCAAAAAGAAAGCATTTGACAAATCCAAGGCTGAGTGCTTCAAGTGTGGCAAAACTGGCCATATAGCTGCTGACTGTGTGTCAAAAGCTGTTGGTCAGTCATCCAAACCTAACAAGACTAACAAGGATGATGGCTATAGGGTTAAGTACCTTATGGCCATGGCTAAGCTGAGGAAATTGGAAAACTCTGTGTCTTCCAATCGCCAAAAGGGACTCATGGCAGAGACATGTGCCTGGGAGGAATCTGATTCATCATCTGATGAAGAAGATAATCAGTGTCTGATGGCCAACTCTGATGTCCCATCAACAAGCAGTTTCAAACAGGACATGGCTGAAGCTGAAGCCTTCAGCAGCTTGGAGAACTGGAATCCTACAATGATGTATAAGGTACAAAATTTTATGGCTTACAGTTCTGAAGAAAAAGTCAAAATGTTTGAATATATGCTTGTTGATCTCAAAGCTGCTGTTGAGAAGCATGATGCTTTACTATCTGAAATCTCTAAGCTTAAAGCTGATCTTAAAACTAAATCCAGTAAACTGGACAGTTTTCATAAGTTGGAAACTGAGCTTGATGAGTTAAAACACATCAACTCTATTTTACTGGAAGAAAAGAGAGAAACAGATATAAAGCATGCCAAGCTTCAAAAGATAGTTGACTCTTGGTGCCAATCTGCACAAAAAGTCAGCAATTGTATAAGTCAACAGATTCCTGCACAAATCCAAGCCTATCTTGGAGGGGATCTTGACACAGCAGCTTCAATTGTTGAGATAAGTAATTTGAAAGAAGATTTATCCACTCTTGGTGAACTTCCAAATACATTCATTCAAAATGTGAATGGTAAACTAATCTCAACAAACAGGTTTGTCAGGCCTCAAAATACTGACAGCTTGTGTGAACTCAACTCAAAAGCTGATGTTGGAGTTTGTTCTCCAAAACAGTCTGCTAAGTTCTCTGCTAGCTCACACAAGCAAAAGAAAGGAAAACATGTTCAAACTGAAGCTGTGGATGCTAAACCTGTTGACAAAACAGGTTCTGAGTCCAAAGCTGTTGGTAAAAAGCATGTTAATCCTTTTGATGCTAAACATTTTGAGAATAAGTTTTCAAAAAGTAAGCAGCTTGTTTTCAACAAGGGTAAGTCTCAGGTTGAAAACAAAACTGCTGTGATTTCAAATAAGTTTTCAAATCAGAGTGGTAAATTGGTTTTAAATGAAAATAAGTTTTTCAAAACCAAACACAGTGAGTATGCTGATAGGCAGCATAAATCACAACTCAGTAGGGGCAAAGGCAAAGCCATTGCTCAAACTGAGACAACTGGGAATAAGTTTCCAAACCTGTGGAAGCTCAAAGGCCAATCAAGCTTCCTGTCTTTGACATCTGTCCTCCCAAAAAGAGGAAAGAAGAGACAGTCAAAGCTGTGGCCATTGAACTTACCACACAAGCTGTTGATTCTACAAAGAATGCTAAACCTGCTGAAAGAATCAACAAAAACAGATCAGAATGCGTTTCTGAAGGACCTTCTTCCAGAAGTACGAAAAAGAGAAAATGTTACAAGTGTGGGAAGAAGACACATCTGGCCAAGGACTGTCCTGAACCTGAGGACATGAGGCCTGTTGACTCTGCTGTTTCCCTCACAGCTGTTACAAGCAGTGGTGGAAATGTCATAGTCACTGAGGATGGTATTCAAGCTGATACCATTCAAATAGGGAATATTAGTGTGGACATCCCAAATCCATCAACAAATGTTGATGAAGTAGGAGAACTCATCTGTGTGATGAGTTCCCCTAAAAATAACTAATAATTCTTTTTTCACTCTGCAGGAAAAACAACCTTCCCAGGTTTGGTACTTGGACAGTGGCTGCTCAGGGCACATGACAGGTTGTAAAGAATTGCTGAGTGAACTCAGGCCTGAAAAAGGGCCAAAAGTCACCTTTGGTGACAATGTGCAAGGATCCACTGAGGGATATGGAACTCTTAAAGCTGGTGCTGCAGTGTTCAAAAGGGTAGCCTATGTGGTTGGGCTAAAACATAACCTTGTTAGCATAAGCCAACTGTGTGATGCTGGCTACAAGGTTAACTTTGATGAGCACCTGGGTTACATACTGGATTCCCAAGGCAAAGTTGTGCTGTGTGCTCAACGAAAGAAAGGTGTATATGTTGTGGATATGCATTCTGCTGATCCCACAACTGAAACCTGTTTTCTCACAAGAACCAACGCTGATCTAAACTGGTTATGGCATAGAAGACTGTCACATCTGAACTTCAAGAACATCAACAAACTCTGTAAGAAAGAGTTGGTGACAGGTTTGCCTTCTATGACTTTTGCCAAAGATAGATTATGCACAGCTTGTGAGAAAGGCAAGCAGAGAAAAACATCTTTAAAATCCAAACACAATTTCTCTATTGATACTCCACTCTTCTTGATCCATATGGACTTGTTTGGACCTGTTAATGTCCCAAGTCTAGGAGGAAGAAGATACACTCTTGTAATGGTTGATGAGTTCTCCAGGTACACATGGGTGATCTTTCTGAAAAGCAAAGGAGAGGCTGCGAGAGAAATTATTGGATTTGTTAAAAAGATGGAAATGCTGAACTCTGCCCAAGTAAAGCAGCTTAGAAGTGATCATGGTACTGAATTCAGAAACAGTACTCTTGAAGACTTCTGTGAAGAGAAAGGTATCAGTCAAAACTTTTCAGCAGTAAGAACTCCTCAACAAAATGGAGTTGCTGAAAGGAGAAACCGAACTCTCATTGACGCTGCCAGAACCATGCTGTGTGCATCAGGTTTGCCTTCATCATTTTGGGCTGAAGCTGTTAACACTGCCTGCTTCACTCAAAACAGATCCTTAGTGGTGAAAAGGTTCAACAAAACTTCCTATGAGCTGCTCAAAGGGAGAAAGCCAAATGTCAGTTACTTCCATGTGTTTGGATGTCCCTGTTTCATTCTGAATCAAAGGGACCAGCTGTCGAAATTTGAACCCAAAGCTGATGAAGGTGTGTTTGTTGGCTACTCTTCTATCTCCAAAGCCTACAGAGTATACAACAACAAAAGAAAGGTGATAGATGAATCTATCAATGTCACCTTTGAAGAGTCCAAGAATGCCTCCACCAAAGCTGTTCCTGAATCAGTTTCAGGAGACCTCAACTTTGATGATCTGATGCATT